>JACVBY030000623.1:1417165-1515734 GCA_017589505.3 Metroxylon sagu | reverse complement strand
TCAGCATTATTTAGAGATTTGGGTGGTCTAGATGATACTATTGCACGTCTGAAGATTGAAGTATGCATATTGAGAAGGGTTCAAAAAAGAATGCAGAAGAACATAAGAATAATGACAAGGGCAAAACAAGTCATGGGCAGTTCTTCTGAGCTAGATGTAACCTCTTGTTGATGGAACCACTCTGAAGCACCACTGTCGCCGGAGATCATTAATGAAAGCATTACTCCAAATGATATTGCTTGCAACTTATGTCCCTGGTAGTTCTGCTCGTGTTGATGGCGCTGAAGAGAGTATGTTGCCATAATGCTTGTGCATTATTTTCAGGAGGGCGAAAGGACTTTGGTGGTGGAGTGTTTTAACTTGCAGCTTAAATATTTATGAGTGATCATACCCATAAGGATCCTACATGTTTTCCTGCCACAACAGTCACAGCTAGTTTGCCTCGAGCTTTTCTCGATGCCATTACGACTGGTGTTCTCTGCTCCGCTGAAGCAGTAATGTGTATCCCACAGTGCTTGGATGCATTGTGTCTTAACAACACTGGTCTTCAACTGGTGAAAATTCATGATACTCTAAAGTGTTTTGTAAAAATTTTCACTTAGAGATCGTCATATTTAAGAGGCCTCAGTGGAGAAACACCAGGAACATCCAATGGATTGGATGAACTAATAAGTCATGCGTATCCTCCCTGCGTAGCTTCTGGAGTTGACTGCTTATTGAGATTTTGAACACAATATCAAAAAGTGGATCTGGGTCAGAGTCTTGTTCTTCAACAGAGTTACCAGAGCTCTTCTACTCCTGTTCCAATGGAAACTGACCTAGAAGAGAGAAAGCTTATGTCATGTGGTGAAGGAAGAAACATCTAATGAGCAGAAATTATGAACAGATGAATGAGGTATCTTCAGATAATGCTATTACCATAGAGTCATTTCTCCCTGAGTGTATAAGCATAATGCTGCTCATCTTCTGCAAACTGTTCTTCAGAATGCAGATACATGCCGTGTATTCATTGACAAAAAGGGTATTGAGGCTATTCCTTAAATTATTTACTCTGCAATTGTGCCCATTTCTGTATCAATTTGGTCAGATTATATCTATTGCATTTAAAAACTTTTCGCCTCAACGACTGCTGTTTTGGCTAAGGCTGTTTGCTCTTTTATCCAGGAACATCTTAAGTTGACAAATGAATTATTGTCATCAGTTTGTGGAACTAAACTCACTGATATTGACTGCTTAAAACAAACTGAAGCCCTGAAATGTCTCTCTAGTTTAGAGGGGTTGTTGTCACTTTGTAATTTTCTCTTGAAGAGAACCGCTTCTGCTGAGTCTCAGAGTTGGGATCTGCAGATGCTGATATTTTGAAGGAACTGGGTAAGGCTTACAAGGAAATTATGTGGCAGATCTCTTTATCTAGTGATTCCAAGATAGATGAGAAGCAGGATACTGATCAAGAAGCTGGAACTGGGGATTCTTCTGCATCTAATGGAGCAGGAAGGGAGAGTGATGATGATGGAAATATTGTTCCAGTAGTCCGATATATGAACCCTTTATCAATAAGGAATACATCTTCATCACATTGGAGTGTAGAACAGGATTTTGTGTCCATGCTGTACGTTCTACGTGTAGGTATGCATCGGCATGGTGCTTATGCATTATCACGGATACGTGGCAGCAGGATTAATTGACAGATGGACGCATCACATGTATATTCAGAAGGTTCCATTAGCACACTGGAGAGATTCCCTGATTCAGGATACTAAAAAGAGAAGTCCAGATATTCTTGTCTCAGAACTTCTGACCAAACTTGGTTTAGCTGTCGTTCCTTCCTTGCTACTCTTGTGAAAGGATTATCTGCTCGACGTAGAGGTGATTCCAGTTCCCTGAGTCCTGCATCAAAGAGCCTTGCTGACCTGCTCTTGCTAAACTTTTCTTTGATGCCCTTAACTACTCTGGACACCTGTACTGCTGGCCTTGGTGTCCTTATCTGTCAGAAATGCAGGTATCTTGGAAGGGTGGTGGAAGACATGGCTGCACTTATTTTTGACAACAGACACCATACATGCAATACTGCACTGGTGAATAGTTTTTATGTCAATGGAACATTTAAGGAGCTTCTAACTACATTTGAGGCTACAAGCCAGTTATTATGGACTCTGCCTTTCTCTATCTCGACTGCTGGGTCTGATCAAGGACCATCTGTTGATGAGAAGAAGGTATCTCACAGTTCATGGCTTCTGGATACATTGCAAATCTATTGTCGTTTGCTGGAATATCATTGTAATTCTTCATTACTTTTATCTCTAACATCCCCATCTCAGTCTCAGCTTCTTGTTCAACCTGTTACTGTTGATTATAAGTTAATCTTTTCTCATTCCAAGGGTCCCTGACGGCCATTTGTTCGTATGTTGCAATCACAAGTTCTAGATATAATTCCTTCCTGTATGGAATCACCCTATGTTTCCTAATTAGCAATCCAGCTTTTGTCACCTCCGTGATTTCTGTGTGCTCACATATACTCTGGTGTTGGAGATCTGAAGCGTGGTCGCAATGGAATCACAGGAAGCACTGGCTAACGGCTCACTGCCTCCTCCGCTTGATGAATCGACCATGTTTGCCACTATAGTCGAGATGGGTTTTACTCGGGCCTCTGAGCTGAGGAAATGAGAAGTGTGGGGACAAATAGTGTTGAGATAATACAGATTGGTTGTTCAGCCATCCTGAGGAATTTGTGCAGAGAGGTCATTCAGCTTGCTCAGAAGCACTTGCTTTGTCATTGGGAAATTCATCAGAAACATCCAAAGAGGAAAACAGTGATAAGACAAGAAATACATTTGCTGAGGAGAGAGGGGTGGAGACACCCCCAGTTGATGATATTCTTGGTGCATCAATGAAGTTGTTTCAAAGTAGTGATTCAATAGCATTTTCATTGACAGATCTGTTAGTGACTCTTTGCAATGGAAACAAGGGGGAGGATCGTCTCGAGGTGACGCTGGCTGTCTCGTTCCCAGCTTCAGCTTTGCCCATCAGATTTTTTCAAAGGATGTTGGTGCACTATGTCCAATCTCCCATATTTTGGCCTTGCTTTCAGTGAAGGCAATAGCCCACTGAGAAATTGCTGTGGGAGAAAATGGGGTTGTTTCTGTTGTGCTAGATATCAGATAACTTCAGAGTAAAGGAATGGGTCCAGGAATGATCCTTCAGCAGCAAGAACTGTAGAGTGCTTTTGTTGCTTGTAGTCATTGATAGTATGTTGCAGCCGAGACCTAGATTTGTACAGAAAGTCCTGAAGGTTCTTCTAGATCTTTATCTGATACTGTCAGGTTCTTGAACCCAGACATTGTAAATCCTTCATCCACCATTGAGAAAAAATCTGTGTCAGATGGCCTTGAGAAAGAATCTGGCAATTTGTTTGAGAAGATTTTAGGGAAGTCAATAACTGGCTATCTGTCTCTTGAGAGGAGTCAAGAAGCCGTGGCTATCTCTTGTGAACTTATAAAGTGTATATTCCCAGCAGTGGCTATACAGGGCTGTTCACCTGCAGTTGCTCTTTGCACGCTTAACAAAAACACATGCTATGACAACTCAGTTCCTTGAAACTGGAGGTTTAGCTGCTCTTTTTAGTCTTCCAAGAACTTGTATATTCCCTGGATTTGACAGCTTAGCATCTGCTATTGTTCGGCACCTTATTGAAGATCCTCAAACTCTACAAACTGCTATGGAATTGGAGATCAGGCAGACCCTTGCTGGTACTCTGAGCCGACACGTTGCCCGTCTTTCGCCTCGCATATTTTTGACATCCATGGCACCTGTCATATCTAGAGATCCTGAGATCTTTATGAGGGCTGCAGCTGCAGTTTGCCAATTGGAGTCATCAGGAGGGAGGATGAACATAGTCTTGTCCAAGGAAAAAGAAAAGGATAAAGACAAATTGAAAGCTTCTGGCACTGAAAGTGGGGTTCCTTCTAATGAGCCTATTAAGATGCCTGAGAATAAGCCCAATGATACCCCAGGCAAATATTCTAGAAGCCATAAAAGAGTTCCTGCTAATCTTTCCCAAGTGATTGATCAACTTTTGGAAATTGTTATGAGCTTTCCATCAGCAAAGAAAATTGAAGAAGGTGCTAGTTCCCTAACTCCAATGGAAGTTGATGAACCTGCTACAAAGGAAAAGGGTAAATCAAAAGTTGATGAGACAAAGAAGATGGATGATGATAGCCTTTCTGAAAGATCTGCATGGCTGGCAAAGTTGTCATTTGTCCTGAAGTTGATGAGCGACATACTTCTCATGTATGTGCATGCAGTGAGTGTAATCTTGAGGCGGGATATGGAGACATGCCAGCTTCGTGGATCTGGGCTAGCTGGTGGCCCTGGAAATGGTGGTATAGTGCATCACATTTTGCATCAGTTACTTCCTTTGTCATTCTGAGGAAAACTGCTGAAACCTCAGATGAATGGAAGGATAAGTTGTCTGAAAAAGCATCTTGGTTCTTGGTAGTGTTATGCGGCAGATCTACTGAGGGGCGCAGACGAGTTATTTCTGAACTTGTGAAAACATTTTCTTCCTTTTTAGATTCAGAAGGCAACTCCTCTAAAAGCAGTTTGTTACCTGACAAAAAGGTTTTAGCTTTTGCTGACCTGGTAAATTCCATTTTGTCCAGAAATTCTTCATCCAATAACTTGCCTGGTCCTGGATGCTCACCTGATATTGCTAAAGCCATGATAGATGGAGGAATGGTTCAGTCACTTTCTGGTATTCTTCGAGTGATGGATTTGGACCACCCAGATGCTCCGAAGGTTGTGAATCTCATACTCAAGGCTTTAGAAAGTCTTACGAGGGCTGCGAATGCTAGCAATCAAGTGCTTAAGTTGGATGGGCTTGGTAAGAAAAGATCTTCTGGAACGCAAGATAGAACTGAAGATCAGACTACTGCTGAAGTTGAAACCGGAAACCATGATCAAATTGCCAACTATCAACATGAAGCTACTGTTGCAGTGCAACCTGCAGAACAGCAGATTCATGAATCTTCTCAAAATGATAGGGATCCCGGCACAAATACAGAGCAGTCTATGGAACAGGACATGCGAGTTGATGGGGAGGAAAATATTGTCAATAATGCACCAGTAGAACATGGGTTGGAATATATGCGTGAGGAGATGGATGAAGGTGGTGCTTTACGAAATACAAGTGAGATTGGAATGGCTTTTCGTGTTGAACAGCAGACAGATGATGATATGGGCAATGAAGACGAGGAGGATGTAGGGGAGGATGGTGAAGATGATGATGAAGATGAGGAGGATGAGGATGAGGATGAGGATATAGCAGAAGAAGGAGCTGCATTAATGTCTTTAGCTGATACAGATGTGGAGGACCATGATGACAATGGGTGGCAATGGGTGATGATTATAACGATGACATGCTTGATGAAGAAGAAGATTTTTTCCCTGAGAATCGAGTTATAGAGGTGAGGTGGAGGGATGGTTTGCCTGGGTTAGATCACTTGCGTGTTTTAAGGGGACCTGGTGATGCAAGCGGTTTCATTGATATTGCTTCAGAGACCTTTCAGGGTGCCGATGCTGATGATATATACCGCTTTCATCGTCCATTTGGTATAGAACGCCGCCGTCAAAGTAGTAGCAGGGCATTTCTTGATCGGTCAAGGCTTGATGGGAATGCTTTCCAACATCCATTACTTGTGAGACCTTCACAATCAAGGGAGCCTGTTTCTTCATTGTGGCCTCTTACTGGGAACTCGTCTAGGGACTTAGAAGCTTTATCATTTGGAAGTTTCGATGTAGCCCATTTCTACATGTTAGATGCTGGACTTCCATCTGGACATGCTGCTGCAACTATGTTTGGTGACCGTTTGGTTAGTGCTGCACCCCCTCCTCTAATTGACTTCTCACTTGGCATTGATTCTTTGAGTATTGGTGGAAGAAGGGGATCTGGAGATAGTCGTTGGACTGACGATGGTCTACCTCAGGCAGGCACCCATGCTGCTGCTGTTGCACAGGCAGTAGAGGAACAATTTGTGTCTCAGTTGCGTGGGTTAATCTCTGTCAATGACCCTCCAGCTCAGAGACATTTTGAGCATTCTGCAGGACAGGCTAACCAGCAATCACCTCTATTAAATGCCAATAGTGATGCACCAGTGGCAGGTGGTCTTCCTACTCAGCCAAGTGAAGGTCAGCATCAAGATCTAGAGACTAGTTCAGGGCATCAGCCTGGCAACTTACTCGTTGAAGTTGATACAGGTCTTCCAAGCCTGTCTCATGGAATAATTGATGCACAGTCAGTTGTTGGAGCGGAGGAGAGTCAAGGGACACCAGAAATAAGGCAAAGATTTCCTGATGATCTGAATGTTGCACATAATGGTAATGAGACCATGCATGATGGGGAAGGACCTGTGGAAGAATCTGGCCCTACCACTGTACCATTAGATACAATTCCTGAAATGCATATATCAACTGCTGACTTACGATCTCTGGATCACCCAATGCAAGATGGTTCTGAAGCACCCGCCAATCCTCACAATGTAGAATTTCACAATGAATGTGCAGAGGGACCCTCAGTTCTGGATAGCCATTCTAGCAGTCACGCTCTTATTTCTTCAGGGTCTGGCATGCCAGAGTTGAGTGATGCTCATGCTGGTTCAGCTCTTGCAAGTGCTGATATTGACATGAATGGCATAGACACTGTTGGGGGTCAATTTGAGAATCCTGTGCCTGCTTCTTCAAATGGAGATGAATTATCTGCCGGGCAAAATGCTACAGTTCCTCAAGATGCTAATCAGGCTGAGTCAGAAAGCCAATGCTCAACAATGAGGCTTCAAGCACAAATGCAATTGATCCAACATTTCTGGAGGCACTGCCAGAGGATCTCCGTGCTGAAGTGCTGGCTTCCCAGCAAATTTCCCAGCCTCGATCTGCCCAAGCTACAACATATGTTCCACCACCTGCAGAAGAAATAGATCCTGAATTTTTGGCTGCTCTTCCTCCAGACATCCAGGCTGAAGTTTTGGCTCAACAGCGGGCACAAAGAAGTATTCATTCTCAGCAAGCGGAGGGACAACCGGTTGACATGGATAATGCTTCAATTATAGCTACTTTCCCTCCTGATCTACGTGAAGAGGCATGAGTTTTGATAATTATTAATTTATTTTTTGCTATCAGAGTCATGACCTGTTTCTACTATTCCCTCCTGTAGGTACTCCTTACCTCATCTGAAGCAGTTTTGTCAGCACTACCTTCAGCTTTACTTGCGGAGGCCCAAATGCTTAGAGACAGATACCATCCCCGAAGCTCCCTTTTTGGAGGGAGCCATAGGCTTGGTGGCAGGAGGCTGGCAATTGATCGGCAGACAGCAATGGATAGAGGTGTGGGAGTTACTATTGGTCGAAGGGCAGCATCTGCCACTGCAAATACCTCGAAGGTCAAAGAAATTGAAGGAATGCCTCTTTTGGATGCAAATGCTTTGAAGGCTCTCATTCGCCTCTTAAGTTTAGCTCAGGTATTTTATATTTATATTCTGCTTAGATTTTCTTTTTCATTAAATTCCTGTACATGTTATATATTTTCTGATGTGGTCGAGATTTTATTGCACTTTGTTAACACATGATTTTGATTGCGAGTCGTGGTTGTCTAATTGCCTAGGTTACTCCTAATTGGTGACTGTTCAGCTGCCTTGCTAGAACATCTGGTTGATTGTCTCAAATTCTAAATCCTTTTCACTTAGTTTATTAAATAGTTATATGCATTCCTTATGAATATGTTTATAATACATATTTATATTGATTATACATTGGTTGAAAACAGAGTAGGTGCTGAAAATGCCCATTTTTTTTAACTACCTCCAAAGATCTACTTGTGCAGAATCACGTTTAAATGATTCACTGAATTAAATAGTTTTAAAAACTTGAACACCCAAAAAAAGAAGTTTTAAGATCTGTAAGTTTTAAAAACTTTCATACCCTTTGCATTTGATCAAATTGCACATTCATGCAAGCAGGGCTAGCATAACAGAAAATATCTTAAACCAGAAAGTTAGTGCGGGCATAACTCTTTTATTGATCATTCCATTAGCAGCTGGTATGGTGTTTGGTTCAGGATGCCAGTCAGTTGTCCAATAGGAGAGTTACATTTTAGTTTGGTAGCCTTTTTCTTTGAGTTTTCTTTTTGTCCATGCGTGAAAACAAAACAATTTCCTTTATTGTGTTGGGTAAAGGATTTATAAGAGGGATTTCATTTGAAGTGGGGATTTTAGAATTTCAAAATCAAAATTTCTTGTTTGACTACTCTCAAGGAGGAATTTCTAAAATTTCATGAACTTTACATCACTTACAAATTCCATTTTTTAGAGCTGTCATATACCAATTCCTTTTGAAAATCCACTTGCAAGTAGTCAAAATATTTAATCTTATTTATATGCCAAAATATTTATAACAATATTACAAAAATTTTATTTACATAAAATATTTATTTTAAATAATTTTATTTTATTTTATTTGTTTTATGTATTTATTAAATTTATTTATTAAATATTTATTACATAAATATTTATTTTATTTAAAATATTAATATCTTATTATTAATATTACATAAATATCATTTATTCATTAATAAATAAGTATTACCTAAATAAAATAACATTTATTAAAAATAACATTATTAATAATTTTTGTATTTTATAATTATAAATAATTATAAATATTTTATGATTAATTTATATATTTTTTATAAATATTTTATAAAGAAACTTATTTTTAATTAATAAAATATATATAATAAAAAAATAAATTTAATTAGAAACACTTCTAATATTATTTATAAATATTTTATTTTGTTATTAATAAATATTTTTAAATAAAAAATAAATATAGTATTATATAAATATTGATATTTCATAAATATTATTAATATGTATAATAATATTAATAATAAATATTTGAATATTAACAATAAAATATTAATATTGAAATAATAAATATTGATTAGTATTATCGACATAAATATTCAATATTTACATAAAATAGTGAAATATTTATATAAAATTACTTGAATTTATATAATTATTACAAAATAGCATTTATAAAAAAACTTTACATTCCATAAATAAAATTTTATTTTCAAGAGCAACTATCCAAATAGGGAATTTGTGAAATTCTGAAATGTTACATTTTAAAATTCCAGAAATTTTTAAAATGCCTCATCCAAACACAACCTTAGTTAAACTATTTGCCCAGAAAGTGATTATTGTGACCTGGGCATGAGTAAGCTATTAATGGCTGTAAATATACTGTCTACAAGACTGGCAGGTGTAATGCTTGGGAATACTTCTGCCATTAGTTATTCAAATAAGACATTTCTGGCTTAAAAGCATCCTTCCTGGCATGAAAGATCCTACTTCACAAACTTCATATGCAGGCACCAAGTGCCTTCTTCTGACATATGGCTATGATTCCCAATGTGATGGAGGCGTACCAACACTTTCAGCATATGGCCTTAAATTTAACATGCACTATAGTAATAGATTAATAGATCTCCCAACATGATTGAAATGATATCACCTGAATGAAATTTTCCTAATGTAAACAATACAGGTTGATGGGGAAGTATGAGGATCTAAAGGTAGCATTATTCCTTGTAGCAAATCAGATTTGTCTAGCATGACAAGGTGTACTATCTGGAAGAATTGTATTGCGACCGTATACATTTAATTGCTAGTTGCAAAGTGTAGATTTAGATTAGTACTTTTATTATGAAATTTTGAGTATAGAGTGCAAGTGGTATCTTTATGCATGAAATGTACTTTCCTTTGACGTGTTATAAGCAGGCCAACATAGAACGACTTAATATGGTAATTCTAATGCTAGACTAATGTGGTGCCACCTGTTTTTGGTATTTATTTTGTTGGCAGCCCCTGAGCAAAGGCCTTCTCCAAAGACTTCTATTGAACCTGTGTGCACATAGTGTTACACGTAGTATTTTGGTTGGCCTTTTAATTGATATGATTAGACCTGAGGCTGATGGGCCTGGTGGTTCTGCAAGCATGATTTCTCAGCGGCTTTATGGATGTCAGTGGAATGTTGTCTATGGCCGACCTCAACCCTCGGATGGTACTTCCTTTTTCTCTTCTTTTACTCATCTCATTTTATTTTCTTTTTCCTTTTTTCTTTGGGGTGATCCTCTGTTATCATCATCTTTGTTTTGTGACATTTTTGTTTTTACTTTGTAGGCCTTCCACCTCTTGTGTCTCGTCGAGTGCTTGAAATTCTGACGTACCTGGCAACAAATCATTCATCTGTTGCAAACGTTCTTTTCAACTTTGGTAGTTCATGGGCCTCAGAATCCTCAAACATGACCCATTCAGAGAACAAGAGGGAAAAAGGTAAAGAGAAAATCTTTGAGGCAATGGCCTCATCAGGTGTTCCAGAAACATCACCTAAGGGTTCTACGCCTCTAGTTATATTTTTGAAGCTTTTGAACAGACCATTATTTCTGTGCAGCAATGCACATCTTGAGCAGGTACTCACGAACTTATGATGAATTACTGATGCATTTCTATTTGCTTTTTAATTTCATGTGCAACTAGATTTGTTTTGTCATGCAGGTTATGTCTTTGCTCCAAGTAGTGGTTAACAATGCTGTATCGAAGATCAATCACCCACCTCCCTCTGGACAAGCTGCATATGGTTCTGAGAATCAAGACACTCAAAAAGATTCTTCCAATTTAGAACAGAACTCTGGTCTGGAGATGAATCAAAGTCCTTGTCCTGGGGTGCCATCATCGGGTGGGAAAAACTGTGTGAGCCAATATGATCTTCTTCTACAGCTTCCTGACTCTGGTTTACACAACCTATGCTGTATTCTTGCTCATGAAGGGTAAATATTTTGAACTAAAATTATCTAGAAATATATTTTGTTAAAAGCAATTGTAATTTGCAGAGCTTCTGATTATGCCTGGAACTTTGAGATGTGATGTCAGTAAAGTAGTGCAATCCCTGTACTAGCCAAATTTGCATTAATGAATTACCACCTCTGTATATACTGCTTCTTGAAGCTATTGCTTAGATGGCATTTGTGTTGCCCTAGCAACCGGACAAACTCAGATATGAACTCCCATGCTGTGAAATGTGTTTCTTTTGATTTGCCTGCCTCACTTGTAGACACTCTGGAAATGGTTAGGCACAGAAGATGCACATTAAGTAGAAATGGGATTACAGATTGACAGCTATGGCATTCAGGTTTCACATGCCAATATGGTAGACCACTGAGTTCATAGATCTATGCTTTACTGTTCATATGCCCAACCATATGGATATCCCATGGTTTTCGAATGGATCCTCTTGGATAACCATACATAACCACAACCAGTGGTATCATCCTAACTTGTTTAATTCTCATACTATCATTTGGTTTGTTTTAACACTTTCCCTTCTCTTTGTTGAACCTTGGATAAATTTAAGCATCACTCCTCTTTTTCCTTGTATTTTCCCTAATCATTTAGTTGTATAACATGTTAATATTACTCTCTTTTTTTTTTGACATATTATCTCAAATAGAGATTTAAGTCTCGACGGGATGGAGGCCGAGACAACCGAGACATCTCATCCTGGATTCCAGGATGGATCTCAATCGTCCTATCTCGTTCCATCTTAGCCATAATACATTATAATGTCAATCTAATTTATCATAAAAATATAAATTTTGAAATTCAAATATGTTAAAAAATCGAATAGAGCATAAAAGCTTCACAAATATTGTTTTTAAAGAAAAAAAGCAGCTCAATTAAGTACTGGAACGCTTGACTCGGTTGGAGATCGAAACGGGATGGGATGCGGGGTGTGTCGTTCCTTGGAAAAAATTAGAACACCTTTGTCCCACTAGATTTAAATCTTGACCTCAAATAGTGCACCACCATAATTGCACATCCATTAGCTAATTTGCTTTTGATAATTTGTTAATAGAGCACTTCTGTAATCTGTAATTTCTTACATCCTCAATAGTTATTAAACAACTTGTAATCCTTATTTAAACTGGAAATGCAATAAATCTTGATTCTCATGAGTAATTAGAAGGCAATTCACCAACTAGCTGAGAAAGGGCAATGCTTCACAAACTTTCTCTACATGGTTATCCCTCTTTGCCTGGACAATTTTTTTGGAAAACTTCATTAAAACGATATAGAGGGGCTAGTTCTGAGCTCAGATGAGGCAAAACACTGAACCATATGACTGGTAAGTATTTTTTTCTCTTCAGAACTTTCGTTGATCTGGAAGTATTACATGTCGATTACTGACCAAATGGAGGGAGCTTTATCAACAATGTTTTAGATCTTGGATTGCAATCTCTCTCTCGAAGAAGGGTCATCAGAATCCAAGAAATTGATCTAATCTGTCTTCTTGTAGAATAACAATATTTTTTTTTTTTTGACTTGTAAGAACAATAATATTTAAGCAATCAAATTTGTGAAATCATACATTGCTACTTCTTTGATCTATTTAAACATTATTTTTTTTTTCCAGTTTGTCTTATTTCTTTCAGGCACTTAAAAAATTGAAACTAACTTGTCATTTTTGAGCCTCAAGGTCAGCTCAATTCACTTGATTGACCTGCATTGCACCTCTTACTGTTTATATGTTTCTGGTCAACTCAATTCACTTGATTGACATGCACTGCACCTCTTACTGTTTATTTGTTTCTGGTCAGCTCAATTCACTTGATTGACCTGCACTGCACCTCTTTCTGTTTATATGTTTTTGGTTAATGCTTTTGATATTTATTCAGCTTTATTCATATTAGTCCAGGTCTCTGAAAGCTGTAATTGCATATTGAGTTTTTCCTGTTTCATGCGATGACTAATTTGGGGTCCTCATATTAGTCCTGGACTTAGAAAGGTGTATTTGCACATTGAACTTTTCCTGTTTCATGTGATGACTAGTTTGGGGTCCTCATTTTAGTCCTGGTATGAGAAAGGTGTATTTGCATATCGAAACTTTCTTATTTCATGTGATTGCTAGTTCTTAGTCATTCCTGCATCTTTGGACTTAGCTTCAGTGACTAATTCAGTTTATGCATGAACCAGACTTTCAGATAAAGTATATTCACTTGCTGCTGAAGTAGTAAAAAAGATGGCATCTGTTGCTCCTCCCCATCGAAAATTCTTTGCAACTGAGCTTGCAGGTTTAGCTCATAATTTGAGTTCTGCTGCTGTATCTGAGCTCATAACTTTGAGGAATACACAAATGCTAGGACTTAGTGCTGGTTCAATGGCTGGAGCTGCAATCTTGCGTGTGCTACAAGCACTCAGTGCACTCATTTCAGTTGAGGGGAACAAGGGTGAAGATGTTAATGTGGAACATGAGGAACAATCTATATTATGGAATCTAAATGTGGCTCTTGAGCCATTGTGGGAAGAACTAAGTGACTGCATTAGCACTACTGAGGCAAAGCTAGGGCAGAGTTCCACTTTCTCTTCTCCTGTGCCATTGCCAGATGGTGGTGATATTGGTGGTTCTTCCTCTCTTTCTCCACCTCTTCCTCCTGGCACGCAGCGACTATTGCCATTTATAGAAGCTTTTTTTGTGCTGTGTGAGAAGCTGCAAACAAACCAAATGATTGTGCTGCCAGATAACAATGTGACTGCAAGAGAAGTCAAAGAATTTGCTGGTACTTCATCATCACCATCTCTTAAGTGCAGTGGAACTGGCAATATAACATTTGCAAGGGTCGCAGAGAAGCATCGGCGCCTTCTTAATGTTTTTATAAGGCAGAATCCAAGTTTGCTAGAAAAGTCACTGTCTATGATGTTAAAAGTACCAAGGCTGATTGATTTTGACAACAAGAGAGCATACTTCCGGTCAAGGATTAGACAACAACATGACCAGCACCCTTCTGCTCCTCTGCGCATTAGTGTTCGCCGGGCATATGTCTTAGAGGATTCATACAATCAGTTGCGATTGCGTCCTAATCAAGACTTGAAAGGTCGGTTGACAGTACAATTTCAAGGAGAAGAGGGGATTGATGCTGGTGGGCTGACAAGGGAATGGTACCAACTGCTTTCAAGGGTCATTTTTGACAAAGGAGCCTTGCTTTTCACAACTGTTGGGAATAATGCAACGTTCCAGCCTAATCCTAACTCTGTTTACCAAACGGAGCATCTTTCATATTTCAAGTTTGTGGGCCGTGTGGTAATATATATTCCTGATTTCTATATTGAATGTGATAATTCTCGTTATGGTGCTTCTTTTTAAAATTCTTTATCATTTTACTTTTTCAACAAATTCTACAGGTTGCAAAAGCACTGTTTGATGGTCAACTTTTGGATGTTTACTTCACCCGCTCATTTTACAAGCACATTCTTGGTGTGAAGGTGACTTATCATGACATAGAAGCTGTTGATCCTGATTATTACAAGAACTTGAAGTGGATGCTTCAGGTTAGTGTTTAGCGTTTTGGTCTTATGTTAGGTTATCTTTTAATAAAGAAACTGATCTGTATTGAATTTTAAACAGAATGATGTAAGTGATATCCCTGATTTGACATTTAGCATGGATGCTGATGAGGAAAAACACATCCTTTATGAGAAAAATCAGGTAAAACAAAATTCAGTATCTGAAAGTTAATTTCTGTTGGACTTAAAATTGGCAAGTTTTCTCTTCATTGGTGAAGATAATTTGAATGCAAATCAAAAGCAGATTATAAGGTTTCCAAAGTTGTTATCACCATTTGTCTTTTGTAATTCTATTCTGATTTATATGCGTGGTTGTGCCAGCTAATTGATTCTTTCCCTTTGTGTGATGTAGGTTACTGACTATGAGCTTATACCTGGAGGAAGGAATATCAGAGTTACAGAAGAAACAAAGCATGAGTATGTGGACCTTGTGGCTGAACACATACTGACTACAGCTATTCGTCCTCAGATTAATTCCTTTTTAGAAGGTTTCAATGAATTAGTTCCACGAGAACTTATTTCAATATTCAACGACAAGGAACTTGAGCTTCTAATTAGTGGACTTCCAGAAATCGATTGTGAGTGCTTTTGGCCTTTTTACTGTTGCTAACTGTTCTAGCCATTTATTTTTTCCATCTTTTTATTCACCCTTTTGCCTACAGTCGATGATTTGAAAGCCAGCACGGAGTATACTGGCTACACAGCTGCATCTCCTATTATCCAGTGGTTCTGGGAGGTTGTTAAAGCATTTAACAAGGAGGACATGGCAAGACTGCTGCAATTTATAACTGGAACATCGAAGGTAATTATGATGTGACAATGATGTTACATTCATAAAGGTTATTATCTGATAAATTTTGCAGTGACTTTGTCAAGTTCAAGTGATACCCGATGTTGCAAAAAAAAACTTTGCTTAATGAATGAAGCTTGTGAATAGCTTTTATGTGATGATCATTCAAGATATGATCTTTTTTTGGGTTAACTTTTCATTCATAGAATTTTAGGATTGATGATTAGTCTTTATGGGGAAAAAGATCTAGTTTGAAATGGGATCTTAGTATGGAACTAAAGAAACATGAGTTTCACCAAATTAAAAAAAAAAAAAAAAAGGAAAACTCATCATAAATATATCCATTGACAATCAGTCAGCTGTATGATATTGCCATAATTTGAACTTAAAATTGGCTAGGGCATTCTTAATCTACCTTCCTGTTTGAGAAAGACGCATACACTTGTTCATGAAGAAAATAATTTAGCAAGGTTGGATCCATCGCTCATTGAAGAGAAGTAGCTGGCTTGCCCCATGCTTTTGTGAATATTTGGCTATATCAGCTAGACTCGCAAAACAGAGATGGAACCCAGAGTTTGACTTGAAGGAATGTTTTTTATAACTCACTGTATCAATGTCCATTTGGATGCTGGCATGCAACAACATGAAAAAGATATGCTTGTAATTTTCTTTTTTTTTGGTTGTAAGATACTTTTATTTACTTCCTATATGAAGCTAATCATTCTTAATATTTGAATTCTTAAATAATATTGCTCTGGATCCATAAATTATTTCAACATGCTTATCCCTACCGTGGATGAGCTTCCACTGCAAATAACTAGCATTTATATTTGGCAAGCAATAAAAACCAGGCTATATGTGAGGCTTTAAAGTTGTGAAGTGGAGGTGAGTGCCTACACGTAGACACCTAGGTGAATTATTATTAGAAAAATAAATAAAGCAAACTTTATAAAATAACTGAAAAGGAATAATATAAAAAATTTAATGGAAATTAAAGGTTAACTTAAGAAGTGCATGCATCTATTTGCTGCCCTGCACTATTGTGCAATTTTATATGATTTTATATTTATAAAGATAAAATGATTTGCCACATCACAACTTACAACTCCTGGAACTTGTGGCTGGGAAAGTTAAAAAATCAATTCAGGTAAACTTCTAAAGGTAAATGTCAATTAGATCTAATCATGCTGTTATGAGTTATTTTAGTCTCTTTTTCCTCTCAAAGGCTTCATGATCTATCTTAAAATCCTTTCTCATGATTTTCATCAATGTCTGTCGGTTGTTGTTATCTCTTTTGCGCACACCTTTGGCATCCAGGCTGAATCACATTATGTAAATTCTGGATGAGGATGGTGTATTGGAGTTCGATATGCTAGTAGCTTCATTTTAACTATCTTTGAGTTTGTTATATTTCTCGACTTTTTTGGTAATTGACCTTCACTGAATGATCCAGGTTGAAGTAACATGGCCTCTTAAAGTTGATCATATTTTATGTTGATGCTTGCATGGAAATTAACATATATCTGTTGAAAAGAAAAGCAAAATATTTGATTCAATTTTTAATTTAGATCAGCAGTCATGGTTGATATCCGTACTGCTATTATTCTCTCTCTCTCTCTCTCTCTCTCTCTAAATGAACTGTTTATGGCTATTTCAGGTTCCCTTAGAGGGCTTTAAAGCATTGCAAGGTATTTCTGGCCCTCAACGGTTTCAGATTCACAAGGCATATGGTGCTCCTGAGAGGCTACCGTCTGCCCATACCTGGTTTGACTTGCTTACCCAAGGAGCTAACTTAGAACTTATTGCAGTATTGCAATGTTATGTAACAAGTAGGACATTGCTTTTTCAAAAGATTGGTGTTACTTAGATGTTATGATATACAATTGCAGTTTCAACCAGCTAGACCTGCCTGAGTATTCCTCCAAGGAGCAGCTAGAAGAACGCTTGCTGCTTGCCATCCACGAGGCTAGTGAAGGTTTTGGCTTTGGTTGATATATTGTACTCATCAGCCTCTCCCCCTTGGAGCCAATTATCTTTTTCTTGTTGCCATGTACAGGTTAGCTTGTCTTCTGTTTCCACGTTTGTCATAATCTTTTGGCTGCTTTTAGTTTGGTGCTGAATTAAAATATACGGCTAAAATTTAAATAATGATTTTGTTTCAGAAAGGAACAGGGCATTAGTTTTACGTGCTGCTTAAATTCCTTGGACTTCTGGTAGGTGTAGATGAGTTTACCTTTTGCTGTTGAAATAACAGAAAAAAATTGACTGAAATATTCCTCCATATTGTTCTTGCAATAATGATTGTATTGTACATGTAGTCCTACTAGAAAATGTATATGCGGTCAGTGCTGGATCCTTAGTCCTTTGAAGGGGGCTTGAACAAAAAAGTACTGATAAGATAAAAGGATTTAACTAGTTACTAAGACTCAACTTATTTTTCTGCCAAAAGAAGGCCCAATTTATTTTCTTTACCATACCCTCCCGGGTATTCATGTTCTAATAATAAATTAGTTAAAAAAATAAAATAAGGGGATGCGTTCAGTCTTTATTTGAACAGAGTTTGCAATGCACTGTTTATGTGACCATTATTGATGGTTTGCAGGTTTCAGAAGCAATCAGATGAGGATGATGTCAAAAACTTCCCTCTGAAATGGCTGGCAGAGAAGTTTTTTAGAGAGAGAGAAACTAAGCTAACCTCAAACTCTAAGCCGTCTGGGTAGTCAGGGAAGATATTTTGCACTCTGACAGCAATACCGAGGGCTTGGGGTCCTTTTTGTTTTTGGTTACAGGGGCCATGGTTACTTTTGAGAAGTGTATATGCTTGAAAAAGAGCACCGTCTTTATATGTATATTTTTTCTTTTCCTTTTTGCATGAGGCATCCTTGACTCTGCCCCCCCTCAGATTGTGAAGGGTAGCAGCTGTTCAAATGAATAATTGGTTGGCTTATATATCTTTTTTTTTTTTTTTTTTTGTCTTTTTTTAACTTTTGCTTAAATGACTTGTTTTAGATGTCAGAACTTCCAATTATCTTCATCTATTAGTTTAGACTTTAGTATACAATTCTGGAAAGGCGACTGACAGATGATGTAAATATTTTGATGTAAATTTCACGTGCTTTAAGGTTGCGTGCGCGTGCGCGTGCGTTCTCTCTCTCTCTCTCTAAAAAAAATAAAAAAAAAAAGAACAAAGGGCTCATATTGGGAGGTGTTCTTGATCATATGTCTGTCTCTCTGATTTATTGCGGATGTAAATGACTGGTAAGCCGTCTAAGAACACTCTTTGGGATAGGCGAGCACAGCCCATGTACGAATGCCTAAGCTGGTCTGCCACGGGATTGCCACTGCCTCGGTCCTTCCTTTTACGTGCAGGAAAACTGTTATTTTAAGGAGAAAAAAAGGTCTTAAATTTTAAAGCTCTAAGCGACAGTGTATCAAGGCGGGACGCATCGCCCGCTCGTCAACCGAGTCTATTATAAATAGGTTCTGAAGCTTAGATACAACAATCTTTCGCTTTTTGAATCTATGAATTCAATTGGTTTTAACTGATATCTCTTTTCCTTATTTTGTTTTTGCGCATCTGAATCCTCCGCAACCATGCTCGCGATGGATATAAAGATCAGGTCGAGCCTGAAACTTGTGGAGAGGAATTTGCCAGCATTGTGCATGAAAGGATGGAATTTATCCCCATAGCGATCTCAAACACACCTTGATCCAGGCACGTTCTTCAAATTCTCTTTAAATTTTTATTCATTTGATTAAAATTTTATTAGCTTGAAGAATTAATTTTCTAGCAATTTTTAAGGATTCAGAGTCCAACGCTACAGCCTCAAGCCAACGGAGAAAAACGGTGAGCCAAATCCATATATCTTTATGTAGTATAACAAGGCTAGGCTCGATGCGTTATATTAACATGGTTCTTATATTTTGACCATTAACAATGAGAGATACTTCTAATGACTCCAATGCGGCAAGGAGGGCTAGGAATTCAAGCTGAGTATGGTTGGAGGCTGCCTACATCCAGCTCGACCATATTATCAGGATGTTCCTATTGGCTAAGGCCCAATGAAAAAGGGTTCTTGACCATCACTTTAGATAATAAATTTTAAAATTACGTTTGCAAGATTTGATTTTAAGTTACTTGATGACAATTTCTAATAATTTTAGGCTCCGATTGAAGTAGGCCTAGCAAAGTGTTGAATTTGGATTGCATATGTCTCAGCCATATATATTCCAATTACATTTATCAAGTTTGAACTTGAATTCAGTTTATGACACTATACTCTTCAATGTTAGGGATCATCATAAACTTCTTAAAAATCAGAGATTAGTTTTTAATCCTAATAAATTTTATCCTTCAGTGGTAAGGATAGTCTCGAATCCTTATAGGACATAAATTATAATCTTTATATGACATGGCTAACCTCTTCTCTATGTAAACACATGTAACTCTACTCATAGGATATCATCAGGCATATAGAGAGATGAAGAGTCCTGAAGATGCATTCTAATTTTGTTAGAAAAGTTGAAAGGGCCAGACGATGAGAATAATAGACTCTTGACTTGCTATTATTTTCAATTTATATATTTTTCTCTCTCTCTCTCTCTCTCTATATATATATATATTATTATTATTTTTTTCTTTCACTATTATTACCACTTTTACATTTGTGCTATTTAGATCTTAGATTGGTGCGTTTAATCTTCAATATGCTGTTCTAAAAATAATACCTCAAATTGTCATGTTTTTAATTGCTATCAAATTGTTCTAAAAATAATACAAGTATCTTTCCTTGTATTTATACTCCTTTTTTTGAACCTTTTGTTCACTTGTAATTGAGTGAACCAAGCACACTTATATCTGTTTTTTTTTTTTTTTTTTGGCTCATAAGTGGAAGACTGCATTTGATAAGAAATGAGGGGCAATAAAACTAAATGTACATTTTTTAATGAACATAGAGCAAACAAATCCGCTGGAAATTAGAAAAACCGAACATACGAGTGCTTTCATGCTGTTTTAGATGACAGCAAGTATTTTTCTCCTGGCCTGTGAAAGTTATCTTGCTTCTCTCAAGCCAGATATGTCACTACAAGGTAAAATGGTCAGTGATCCTTTAAAGAATTTGCAGCCTGATGTACCCTGTAGCTCAAAATGTGCTCTTCTGTCAACTAAATGAGAAGAACATTTTATTGAAGGTGGGTCCTTAAAAATATATCATTGTTATGTGATTTGATATTTAGCAAATCATCATATGAGAAATGGTGTTTGCTTCTGAAATGAGCAACTGGATTTTGGACACTTCGCATTATAGAAATCAATCTCTCTCTTTTCCCCCTTTTTCTATTGGCAACTTGCCAATTACCAGTCATTGAGGACCTGTCTGGCTTCTTGCCAACTCTTGTGGTTGCCACTCTTAGGTTTTTGTGGTGTTCTAAATTCATCTAAAAATTTGTGTGGCAATTATGAGCTCTTTAACTCCAACAAGTGTTGCCATGTCCTAATTTTCTGCATGATTTATTGAAAGAATCAAGATCCTTTGCTGTACAACTTTTGCATTATAATTCATTCGCAACCCATACTTGCATGAGCAAACACAACTCTTTTGTTATTTTTTAAAATGTTTTAAATTTAATCACAAACATTTTAGTCTGTAAGGTGGCCATCCAGATATATATGAATATATTATTGGTACAAAGCATGCATCGCAGAGAATCTATGCTCTTATTGAAGTATACTTTTCGAGGCTCCAGTTAATCACTTATAAAGTTACTCAGGCCCATGCACAACTAATATGGCACCAAATCATAGGAGCCAAACCAATCCCCTGTTACTGTGTGACAGGAGGGATTTTTGTGTGACCACGGCGAGGCCCTCTAACATTAATCTCGTGAACAATCTTGTATCTTTTGTTAACATACTTGTATAAGCTTCTATCAGTATAAAAATAATTAAATTTTGTGAAGAACTTCTTTAATATATATATATTTTTTTTAAAAAAAAAAAGAAAACGAACGTATTACACCACTCATAAACCAAGTTATGAAAATAAAATATTCACCTCACTTTTTTTTGTAAAACACGTTTTGAATATTTCCATGAGATCAGGTTTTACGATTTATATGTATGTATGTATGTGCTAATAAATAATTTATTAAAATATATTTAGGTTATCAAACTTTTAGTCATAATAATTTAATTTTTTATATTTTAAAAATATTGCATTTCTATCGTTCAATTATATAAGATCCATCGTCTTATATTTCATTAATTTTAATTAATAATATATAATAAAATATTAAAATTATAATATTTTTAAAATAGAACTGAATGTTGGAGGATCAAAATGAATTTTGAGAGAAAGTTTTGAGGATTATTATAAAAAAAAAAAAAAAGTTTTGTTTAAAGCAGGCCGGCCCATATTAATAGCCCAACCGGTCATATAACGGAATCATCAGCGCCGTCAATGCCCGCATCCCACACGCCAGCGAGGCGGACGACGTGTTCCCCGCTCCGCCCACCCTGTCCGCTGTTGGACCACCCACTCCGTTCCGTTCCGTTCCGTCAGCCGCATCTTGCGCCCCAGCGTCGTTGTTCCACCCACCGAAACGGAATCCCTACCTCCTTCGCCGTTGTTTCTGACGGCGACCTCGGAGCCCGTCCCCTCGCAGCTCACGCGCACGAATAGTCTGCCCAAATCCGAATTTTTAAATATAAAATCAATAATAAACTATCGCTTAAAATAGTAAGTTATAAGTTCCCATCCCATCCTCTCTTTTTTTGTTTTTTTTTATCTTGTTACGTTTTCTTCGCTCGTCGCTCCCCTCTCTCCCACCCCTCCTTTCCTCTCGCTTTCTTGGAAGAATTCATGTCGGTAAGGGCCGATTTCTCCCCCTATTTCTTGCTATTTTGATGAAAAATTTGAATTCCTCGTGATCTCTTTGCTATATTGATTCCTGATCCGATTGGTTGGGAGGGGTTTGATCCCTTGTTGGATTGATTTGGTCTCATATATCTTGAGCGATCGATGCGTGGGCTTCCTGTTTTGCTGATGGTTTTGGATTCATTGCAGATGAAAAATTGATGCCGTTTTATGTGCTTTTTCTGTTTTCCGTCGTTCTTGGGATTGATTTGATGAGTTGGTGTGCGTATTAGGGTTCTTTTATACCAGTTGGGAAAGAATTATTTTCTTTCCTTGGCTTGACCTTTTTAGTTGTTTTATCGATTGGATTTGGTGAATATTTGATGGTAAAATTTTTAGGGTTTCTTTATGCTTCTGTATGGGCTTTGGAGGAGGATTTTTATGGTATTATTTTGGATGCTGTAAAAAGATTTTATGTGTGTGTGTGTAGTATCTGAGTTAGGAGCATTCTGAAACATCATTATAGTTCTTAACGCTTACGAAAATGTTGGCTGGATTGTGCGTTTGCATATCCGTCCATGTCTTATAAACAAATCGATGTATAAATCATACCTGTTTTAGAGCAATTATGCTTCATTCACTGGGTACGTAACATTGATTTTGCTCTATCGATCCTTTATTGTCAGTTTAAATTTCATGATCGGTTGTCTTTCGTTTGAGAAACTCTTTAGTGTTTTGCCTGGGGTTTTGCGCTAGACATGCTAATTTTTTTGATCTTGCATGAGCATGATTCTAGATTTGTAAAGAGTGCTTGATATGGTTGAGAATGAATGAGCAACTGCCTTATGCATTGTGGTCAATTGTTAAATCTGTCAGCAGCTTATTAAATTTTCAATTTCCTAAGGGTATATGGCCAGATTTGCTTTGTTTTTGAGAAGTTACTGGTAAACTATAATCATATGCAAAGAGGGGAATGGTTTTACAAGAAATGATCTAGTCTCTTGTTGATGAAGTGACTTGGTGAATCTAACTGCGTGACAATTCTATTCTATCTGTAATGTAAATTTCTTGCTTTAAAATCCAATCTCATTTTGTTTGTGGATATACTTGAAACTGTTGAAGTTTACAGCCATCACCGGTTCTTTTAGTTTCACCCAGAGTAGAGATTGTGTTTCCTAACTTGATTGAAGAGTTATGGTAGTAGATCTGGGGGTTTGGGCTGCCAAAGTTTTAAAATATGTTCAACTGAAACTCTTTATTTTTTAAAACAAATTAATTGAATGTGGTGGACTTGAATTTTTTACCAGGGGTTCTGATGGAGCTGATGCTCCTTTTATCTTTGCACGGTTGTTTGTGCGAGTTGCGCACAAACTATAAGAAGATTATTCAGGCTAATGTTATTTGTTACTAGAATTAATCAGCCTGATGTTATTTGTGACTAGAATTTCTGAACAGTCCTTGTTCTAGAGCTTGCATGTTGCAAAGGTTTCTAATTTATCCGGTCACACATATTATCATTTGAAATTTGCTTAACTGACTCCATGATTTTTGCATCAGAGCCACACAAATTTTGCAATTCTCACAAATGTACCTTTTGGTTAAGGTGGGATGCAGAATTATTATATTTAGGGTTTTGATCATCTTGTAGGTAGGCCAGGGCACAATTTGAGTAAGTTGTCTTTTGAGTTATCAATATTGACTATAGCTCAAGACCGGGGATGCAGATAAGAGAACATGTGTGTAAAATATTTTAGGTTAATTTTGACTGCCTATTAGAATATTTTTCTGTCTATGCTAATTTTGGGCTTCAGCTTTTCTTTGCTTTTTCCCCTCAAAATATAAGTAGATATATCTAGTTATCTATGTCTAGCACTTTCAATTTTGTTTTGAGGATAACATAGGATTGCTATTTCTCCAAATTACTTCGAAATCATTATCTTGATTTATGTTGGTAAACCAGCTCCTGCTTTTAATCTGTCATATCGCTGTTTTATTCTAATATTTTGTTGAGGTAACATTAATATTTTCATTTTGATTCTTATTTATTCATGTGTTAAATAATATAAGCATAGATAGTTAGACATGTGTGATAAAGTGCCATACAAGCGTGGTTTGTAATGGCCACTTAAACGCTTAAGTGGCCACTTAAACAACTACTTGTTGTTGGACCTGTTAAGTGGTACTTCTTGAGCATTTGTTACTGTTACTTAAATACCTATTTAAATGCGTAAGCAGTTGTGTGCTTAATCATATCACATATTAATAATTATTGGATTGGAACCTTGATGTGCTTCATGCACAATTGATTTGATTGCAAATCTACTTGCACATGCAATGTTTGGTTTCTATCTTCATCCTAATGTGGTTCTCTTGTTTTGTTTTGTTATTTTTGTTTAATGTATATTGAGGGTTCTGCATGCATAACTTCATATGCATCTTATGTAAGCTACTGAGTTAACAAGGTAGTTTATCTGCTAGGAAAAATGATTGGCTATAGGCATGATTATTAGGTTTATATGTGGATATATGAACTGAATGTATCTTTATGGCTTAAGATATTTCTGTAACTATTAAGCCTTGTTCCAACTATTTGGAATCCTTTATGAGTCCTTATTCACCAATCGTTCTCTTTAGGGTTACCTATGCTGTTATATTTGTGGAGGATATAACAACATATACTTTTTTTCCTTGTAGCCCACAACCAGCCATGTTTTATTCTGGGTTTTTGCCACCACCTTCCAGCTCCTACTCTTTTTTGTTGACCATGTTCCCTCTGACCTGCAAGTGGGTTACATCTAGGCAGCCAATTTTTGCTGGTGGTCTCCATATTGAGCTATATGTTTGTGTCCAAATAGGATTTCTTCAAAATATTTGCCTTTTGGTTTCTAGGCTTCTTTGATGCTGTAAATCATGTAAGATGACATATACTTTCTGATGTACATAACTCTCTCTCTCTCTCTCTCTCTCTGCAGCTACACAATCTTGTATTCCTTTGTGTGCAGTTTAATGTATCTCACTCTGTGTATCTTCCAAAAGTTCTGTTAAAAAATTGTAGGCCCAAACTCAACCTCTAGCAAATCAGATGACCAAACCATCTAAATATTGTCTAATATTTGACCTAAAACAGAAACGATATATGTTATTACTTCTGTTATGTTTTAGTTGTGAATTTAGTATAGATTTTCTCAAAATTGCAATATATCTTGAAAGTATTCTTGATTAGTATGTCCTGGAAAAATGTTTGCTGCCTATTTTTTAAGGCGTAAGAAAATATTAGTTGATTAAATATAGTAGAAAATCTGATTTATATAAGTAAAGTTGATTGGCAGGATGGTTAAATGACTTTGCTCCAAGTTGCCTAAGCACCTGGGTGGTTGTGTAATGCCTGGGCTATATGATAGGTCCATTGTTGGGAGTTGGCTGGATGGTTTCACAATGAAGATCAATAGTAGCAGATATAATCTTTGTATCTTAGCCATCCCTAGGCATAACTGTCACAATTTTGACAAATGTAGATGGATACTTGATTATTTCATTCTCACTCGACAAGCCATATAGACAACCATGATTGAGATTCGAGGTTAACTGTCTAGCTGTTTAGTATACCACAAATCCTCCGTCATTGTACTTATTTCGTTGCTGTTTGGGACCATATTCTCCATCTATCCTTATAGCCACTAATAAAATTATGTTACACTGATCAGAAAATAAAACTATTTAAGGTTTTATGGTTCATTGTTTATCATCCACTATCTTTAATGCTTTCTATAAGAGGTTAATTTTCTAATTAAGTATGAACTTGTTTGACTACTTAACTGTTTGTTTGTCTGTCTAGCCACATAATTCCATAGATGTATAAAGATGGTAGATTGTTTGTTAACCTTGTTCATATCATTTGATTTTTTTTATTAATGTAGTGCAGTACAAAACAGATGTCTTCTGATAAGTACCTGTATGCTTCTAATTTCAGAAGACTATATTTTGTCTGGAAGTATTCTCATTTGGGTTTTGAGAATTGAAGTTTCTGACAGTTTGGACCATATATGCCCAGTGTCTGGGTGATACACTTTGTTGGAAAATCTGGAAAATGAGAAGTCCAGCACTATGGCCCATCTCAGTGGGGGGTCAGGTCAGAACATAGAGAGACTGATCAGGACAGATTGGAAAAATCATTAAAAACAAGAACAAAGGGAAAAAAAATAAAAAGAAAATAAAAAAAAATTAATTTTTTTTAAAAAAAGAGTGTCTGGGATGCTAGGCCATTCCAGTGTTAGGTGCTACAGTCCCAATCTGGAGACACTTGGGGTTTTGGATGCCTTCAGGACCCAGTGTCTCTCTACTCGGGTCCAGTGCTGCCAGAATGGACTGGTTTGTTAATTCTTGGTTGTTACTCTATCAATCATGGGTGCCACATTAAAATGAGGTTCAATGAACGAAGGGGCTAGAAGCACAGGAACTACTACTGTGGCAAAGCTAACAAGAGATAATAAAGGTGGGTGGTGCTTCAAAAGCAGTTCTTAGGATCATGATCCAATCTTAAAAACATTTGCAGAATAATCGATGCCTTGGTACAACTGCTTATAACAGAATCTGAAACGCCTGCTTATTCTGATATAAAAAAATTTCATGCATGCTTCACTATTAGAAGAAAACATCACTCTTTGACTTTGGGTAGCGGACTCTACCTGTTTCTAGTATTTTAGGTTCTTAACTTTTGATACTGTTATTTATTGATGGAAAAGAACACACCTCTAAAACATATCTCCATTGTTACTGATATTAGTGATTTGGATTCCAGCAGGACAAGGGTCAACCATTACCAAAGTTTGGTGAGTGGGATGTAAATGACCCTGCTTCTGCAGAGGGATTCACTGTGATCTTTAATAAAGCCAGAGATGAGAGGAAGACTGGTGCCAACACACGAGGGCCAGACTCTCCTGGAAAGGAGGAAGCAGCCCTTAAACAAGGACCTTATCCTACCAAGCCTAATGCTAATGCTGTAAGTTCTTTTTTCTTATTCTAGATGATGCATTCAGATCTTAGCTACTTGATCCATAATTGTCTTAATGAATACTGACAGTCCCTGTCGTATACGGCTTAAGATTGGATGCTACTTCCAAGCTTTTTAGTTAATTTTTTTTTTTTTTTTTTTTTTTTTCATTGTAGTTTTCTGCTGTTATCATCATTTCCTTTGCTTCTGCAGAAAAAATGGTTTTGCTGCATTCAAGCCAGTGCAGCGGAGTCTTGATTGACAAAGGCTGTGGTGTGTAAGAGCGGAGTCATGAATATGTGTTGGTTTTGCAATATTTTCTGATGGATCAAAAGCCTTTACTCTGGCAGCAGGTTCTGTTTGATTTTCCTTTGCAGTAGTTTGATAAAGGTGAGATGGTGTGAGAGGGAGCGAGTGATAGGGTAAGGAGGATGGAAGAGCAAGGAATTGTTTATTCACTTATGTAATTATATGAATATATACCGGAGATATAATCAGAATCTGAGTTTGCCTATTCTTATTATTTGTTCATTTTACCGGTGTTTCTGCTGTTATCAATTACGTTTGCAAATAAACTGTGATGATGCTTTTGTTGCACTTCTTTCTGCTTGATGAGAAACATTGATTTTTCTCTTGTTGTGGTGTGCAAAATGGCGAGGCATTGCTCTGATAGGCTGCAAAGCTTCTGTTAGACGCTTCTATGGATGGCACTCGGTAAGTCAGGAAAGCAAACGACATAGAATTTGGTATCAAATTGTTTTTGAGCTAAAGCATGCTCCGAATGTCTTCTGCATTCTATGCTGGTTAAAAGGCAAATTTTGACATTTTTGTGTACTTGAATTTCTTGCCAGATTTTATTTTAATGCCGGACTTGCGTCTGGTGTGCGAAACCAACATTGCTGTTATGTTGGTTGAATTGTTTTTGTCGAGATGGGTGGCGAAGGGGAGAAGAGGTTGGGAAGACTGAAGTGTGGTAGGTGGGCTGGCATTGTTTAGGGATGGATATCTGTGACGTGGCAGGATATAACGCGTCCTGAACGGCCTATTAACCGCCAGACGGATGCAAGGGCGGTCTATTAACTACATGGTCAACATTGTCGGTGAGAGAACTTTTCTCGGTTTCTCAGGTTAGTTTGAGGCTTCCTTTGACTGAATCGTGATTTGGCTGAGCAACTTTGAGCCGTTGGAACGTTGAAAAATAAATGCTAACATGGGCTGTTGAGGGCTGCTTAGGAAGAAGAGATTCAGGTTTGATACTGTGGTAATGATTCTGTTAAATTATATATATATATATAGAGAGAGAGAGAGAGAGAGAGAGAGAAGGGCTTGGTAATGATTCTGAAATCTAAATTGATTTTAAAATTAAAATGATTGAATTATAAATTTAATTATATTTAAATATAGCTAAATTAATTTTTTTATATATATAATAGCACAAATTGAAAGAAAATGATAGATACTTTTTAATCTACTCTTTGAAATCTAATGGGAGAAAGGAAAAGCCAAGTTAATTTCTTCTCCTTGGCAGTAGTTTTCGTTTTCTTGTTTTTTTTTTTTTTTCTTTTTTTTCATCCTTTTATATTTGAACTTTTTTATATTTGAACTTCAAAGCAAGAATGGGGAGAAAGGGAGATATAGGGAGGGAGATGAGCCACAATAATAAGATCCTCTCAGATGCGAGGGACGTCACTGACAATGAGTTGCTCCAGGTAGCTAGGGGGAACTTTTTCCTAAATTATACTTCACTGCCATCGAGCATGGTCAAGACAAGCGAGCACAATGAATGTCGCATATGAAGGAGATTCATCAGGGAGACAAGCTTCAAAGAGAGGTTGAAGCCAATATTACATGGGATGGTTTCATTTGTCCGTTTCCTTCGGTTGCATGTATGATCTCCGCAGGCCTGGCATTTGAAGCAATTATTAAATTCCAATGTTTATGTTCCCTAAGTTCAAATTCTTCTATTGTTTTATTTATTTGAATATATTTCAATATATATATATATATATATGATATTTCTATTTAAAAAAATATTAACAAAAATATTCTTTTGGTTTTCAGACTTTCACTTAAAATTTATTTTGACACAATTTAATCCCTCATATTTTAAAAATATTATATTTCTTATATCTTATTATATAAATTTAGTAAAAATTGATAGAGTAAATGATGCGAAAAAAATCTTTAAATATTTATGTTTGATGGGCATGTCATCGAAATCCTATATAATAGGGCATAGGAACCCAACACTCTTAAATTATGAGGGATTAAACTTTAACAACAAAAAATTTAAGAAATAAAATGAATTTTAGCTAAAATTATTTATATTTAGATAAATATAAACTTGTGTCAAGTGTACCTCTACTCACCTAAATGTAAATGTGTATCTATCTGCAAAATTGAATAATATAGTCTTCTGCTGCAAAATCAATTAGTGAGTGCTCTTTTATCAAAATCCACTATAAATCATAACTATGCTATATCTATGATAAAAACAAGTTTAAGTCTCATAGTAAATAATTAGTGTTATAATGTATAATAAAAATATATGTTATGTTATGGGTTGGGCATGAAATACAAGCATTATAATGGATGGTGTTTATTAGTTAAAAACCAATAGAATTAGACTAAACCATTTAATCAGTCTTAAAAGATTAATCTTGGTTGTTTTCTAGCCATAGTGAAAAGATCGTACACTCAAAAGTTAAAACAGAAAGCCATATTGCTGCCAAAAAAAACAAAATTAGAAAAAGAGGAAGCCTTTTTTTTTTAATTCTATATATGAAGCAATTTAATATGATTTTATGGAGATCTAACGGTACTACAAGAAGGTTACCTTCGCACTGATGGATCTTTTGTATGAGCTTCAACGACAGCATGATTCAAGCATGCCCTTCTTCTTTCTCTGCAATCTGATTGTGAAGTACCTGACGACCTAGTCCACTGAATATGAATTGCATAGGCCAACATGACCAAAATATCTAAGGTAGCTGTGATGAAGGCCAGCATGCATCTGACATCATTCTGGAAGAGCGTTGCTTGATAGATGGGCTTATTGATTAGAATAGCAGGACCACAGATGACAAACAGCATTAACATTGAATTAAGTGATCCAATTCCTTCATTCAATGCCAGTCTCTGAGTTCACCAAAAGGTTGGATTAAAGCTAAGGTTGAGTTGAGAAACTAAGGATGTGTTTGGTTTTCAAGAATAGCTTCATGTCCTGTTTTCATTTCCATAAAAAACAAAAAAAAAATTATGGGAAAATGTGTTTGATAATTCAAAATAAAATTATTTTCTAGAGAGCAGACCTCTAGAATAACAAAAAAGTGAAAATAGTTTAAAATTAATCTCACCATTTTTCAAAAAATAAAGATAAAAAGTTGAGAAACAATTGGCATCATTTATAACGAATCCTGTAAATAAGCATACTAATCCCACAGCTCGATCTACTCCTTTTTACGAATCCTCTAAATAAGCATACTAATCCCACAGCTCGATCTACTCCTTTTTTCTCATCTCCACTTCAAGAATTTTAAATGTCTTTCTCTTCACAAATTCCTTTTTTTTTTTCTCTATTTTTTCTGCACCTTCTCTTCTCCATCTTCTACTCACAGCCTCCCTCTTTTCTCATCTATGTTTTTTTTCTAACAGATCTCTCCATTCTTCATAGTTTTACTCCAATTTCAGACCTGATTTATGGCTATCATTTCAAAATTTTAAGGTATAATCTAGTCTCTTTTATCCATTAGTTCAGAAAATGTGTCTCTGAATATTTGGTATATACAATGTTACTCCGGTGGTTTGCCGCAAATCCAAACAATATACTACTGATAGGGCTTTTAGCCCATTTTTTTATCATTCCTTCCTTCATGCTAGATGTTCCCCTCTCTGATTCAAGCATGGGGAATGCTATTAACACTATCAGATCTTAAGTTAGGAAGATAGTTGCCAATGAAAAAAGAGAAGACTTTGCAGACACATCAGAACTGATGTTTGTGCATATTGAAGGAAGGAATGTGACTGATAAAATAGCCCTATCAGCAAACAATAAAAATAGCCCTATCAGCAATACATTGTTTGAATTCTCCACAAACCACAGAAGCAACATTATATATATTAAACATTCAGAGATATTTTTTTAATTAAATGGAAAAAAGAAACTAGATTAAACCTTGAAATTTTGAAACAATATCCTCAAATCAGATCTGAAATTGGAGTAAAACTGTGAAGAATGGGGAGATCCATTAGGAAAAGACGGATGAGAAAAGAGGGAGGCTGTGAGCAGAAGATGGAGAAGAGAAGGTGCAGAAAAAATAGAGGAAAAAAAAGGAATTTGTGAAGAGAAAGACACCTAAGATTCTTCAAGTGGAGATGAGAAAACAAGGCAGATTGAGCCATGGAATTAGTATGCTTATTTACAGGGCTCATTATAAACGATGCCAACTATTTCCCAACTTGTTGTCTCCATTCTTTAAAAAACAGTGAAAATGACTCTAAGCTGTTTTTTGCTATTCTGAAGATCTGCTCTCTAGGCAAAAAAAAAAAAAAATCATTTTGAATCACCAAACATATCTTCTCACGAATTTTCTGTTTTCTATGGAAATGAAAAAAAGAAAATGGAGCTATTCTTGGAAACCAAACACATCCTAATAGTCTCTGAAGGTAGTTTTCACACTCACTAGCAGTCATGGAAAGATTAACAACAAAATAACAAGGATGCATTAATGTAGAATCAGAACACATAATAAGTACCCATAAAAGTATAAAATCTGAAATGTACTTCTTTTAACCATAAAAGAAATCATTTCTAAATCCCAAATAACACAGATTGAATCATCAAAAGCTTCTTGTCACCAATACAGTGAGTGTCATATCTGATGGTGTCTAAGAATAAATACTACACCCAATTTTCTACCATTGCTAATAATAAGAACAGACTAACGTGCATCATAGAAGCCTAACTCTGGACAATTTTTATATGCCCAGTCTCCTCTCAAAACCAGTCACACCTTGCCATCAGAACTTGGTGATATGATTTTCTCCATTTATTTGGTCAAAATAAAGCAACTATAGTTCAAGGGTGCAGGACTAGAACCTGAACTCAGACACAATAACTGATTGGGTTCCACTTGGATTTCTAATATTCAACAATTTGTTTATCATATTATGGAGAATCTAGTGTGAAATAAGTTTACAATCTAGTGCAAGGGCACAAGACAGGCCGATGCAGCCACAAGAAATGACTCTAAAGCAAGAGAGGCAGGGATGCTACCCTTGTCTTTCCTAAGAAACATCCCATTGTAGATTGGCATAAAGAACATGAGCAGAAGGCCACAGAGAAGGAACTGCAAGGTCATTTGCTCAATTCCTCCAAAACCCTCAACCACTGTCATCCTTATTACACCTCCAAGCAAACAAAGCAGATTAAGCATTGCAAGTATTGCCAAGACCATGAACATGGGAGATGATGACCCAAACTCCATGAGCCCATTCTTGTATCGCTCCAATGTATCATGGTCGGCCACCTTCGCAGTGATGTTAAATCTGGACTTACCAAGTCCCAGAGCCTGAAGTACAGTGTCTATTAAGCTGAAGAAATGAGAGCTGGTCCTTCTCATTATCTTCATCCTCTGCATATTCCACCAGCTCCTAAGCGTTTGACCGCACCAGAGGGCCTCAACTAAGTTGTACGTTTGGGTGGCTCCAATCACATAAGCAAAGACTATGAACCATAGGCTAGAGATCTGGTGAGACAAAACAATTAGCATTTAATGTTAGCTCCAAATGGTTGAACATGAAGCACGGTTCAAAATCTTGAATGCTGCAATCTAGTCATTTTGTCTGGTTAATTTTCTTCCCCTCAAGAAGGAAGGTTTCGTCAGATTAAGTTAGTGGGAAGACCAAGAATATTTAGCACACAATTATTCACATGTTTTGGATCTACCAAGAAAGTAATCATAAGTTATGAATTTTGGTTACTTTTTGAAAAAAAAAAAAAAAGAGATAAAGACAAGTTATTTCTAAGATTAAAAGACCATCTTATAAAACGGATTTGGAAATGTCTACCTGAGTTGATTTCTTGTTTTGCTTACTTCTTTTTCCCTCTTACTTCCTGCCATATAAAATCTTTTTGTTTTTTGCAACCAACATCTCATGGAAATACTTATTTCTAAAATGTAAAGCCCTGAAACTCTATGCATAAACATAAAATTTTAAGGATTGAAGAAGAGAAGCAAGAATACGACGATAGGGTATTGGCAAAATACTCTCAAAATGAGAAAGCTGAATTAGTTACTCAAGGCATCTAAGTGAGATGAGATTAGCAGGTCTCTAGTAGAGATCTGAAATTTTACCAAATGAAATAGTGCGAGTTGAGTAGAACCAATTGGATTTAACTGTTAACTAGAAGAAGTTATCTAATTTGACATGATCAGGTAATTAATTAATTAGAAGGGTGGTTTATTGTGTGCTTACTTTTGGAAACAAGGGAATGCCCTTCAGCAGGCAAACAGAAGGAATGATGACATAATATAGAGTTGGCAAGGACATAGGTGCCCACAACATGTAGAATGCATATGACATTTGAAGCTTTAGTTTGATCTTTCCATGACCATAAAGAAAAGGACTGTACTTGGAGAGGAAGATATTGAAGAGCCCCTCACCCCATCTCTGATGTTGCACCAGTAGCTGTCCAAGTGAAACAGGAGCAACGCCCAAGAAACCCACCCTTGGAGGGTTAAAATAAATTGATTTCCATCCCTTGCATTGGATTACAAAACCAGTGATTATATCCTCCACCAAAAAACCATACATCAAACCCACCTGCAATCTCCATATATTAGACTCATGATAGAGAGAAAGAAAGAGGACTTAGCAAGAGAGAGAGAGAGAGAGAGAGAGAGAGAGAGAGAGAGCTTACGTCTTTTCCCCACCCAGTGTTCTGCTCATAAGTGCAACAAGCGAGGTTTTTTGCTCTCTCTTCCAGTATGCTTGTGCTTTCTTCTAAGTTTATTTTATAATCTTTGTTCCATGACTTGCTACAGTCCTTGTTATATCTCTTTCCGCACAAACTGACTCTCCTATGGAAGCAACCTGTGCCTACATACAAAGCTTCTGCATACCCTGGCAGCTCTACCTTCATGACAAAACATTCCAAATAAAGTGGTGACAGAAAAGCTATAAACATGTGGAAAGGAAAAAAAATAATCTCAAGTTCATACTTCGACCGTCTGTCATTTTTCATCTCATGAAATTACAGGTACATTCTTAATAATCTGAACCTTTTTTTCTTCCTTCCCCCCATTGGGAAAGCCCTACTAGATAAACCTCGTCAATTATTAATGCTTGCTTCTTGTTTTACTTTAAAGAATATGTTTCTTCAAGAAAGCAATAGTTTCGTCATGCTGTAAAATGTGGAAATCCCTTTAGTGGAAGCTCAAAAGGTAGAGATTTTGAAATTGTAGTTGCTATATGGGGTGGTTAACTTACTTGTTAGAAATGAGTAGAAGGATGGAAAAATGTGTTTGTTTGACTAGAAGTTTTCCAACAATTCACCTTCACCAAGAGATTGACCATACCAATCAAAAGTAACTATGATTACGAAAGGATGAAAAAAATATTATTCTGTTCTTCCTTTGTTATCGAATTTCCAGTTTTTATGCTGCTAGAACTCACCTCATTTACAATTGATATGTAATCTCCATAAATATTGTTCTTGTCAAGGTTGCTGAAATTCTGTGGAAACTGCACATAGCCAATTTCATGCCCTTTATCTTTATCCATGAAGAAACAAATTGCATCTCTAACCGACTTGGAACTGTTTGAGCTCATGTCACAGTCCACATTGAGAATAATTGGACTATTGCTTATCTCAGAAGACACTCTAATCTGCACAATTATTTAAAGATGGAAAGGAACATGATATCAGTAACTTTTTTCTGTGTTGGAATTTTTAAATGTTAATTTTTTAAATTAAACTAACAGAAGTATAGATCGATGGCTCACCAATGCATTCATAGCACCAGCTTTGAAGTTATGAGGATATTGCGGCCTCTTTTCACGAGATAGGTAGACGAGGCTCGGTAATGCAGCTCCTTCAACATCCTTAATCTTCTGATCTCTCCCATCAATTAAGATCTGAGGAAAGAACCTAGAAGAACTTAACCAAAACCAAAATAGACAATCAAATATTTATTTGATTTATTATTGACCTTTGTAGAAGAGGTGTAAACCAATTGATTAGGAATAGGCAAGTGCCTTTCTTTATATGAAAAGTCCTTGTGTTTCACTTCCCCTCACCCCCACACCATACCACCCCACCCCCCTGAAAAAAAAAAAAGAAAGATTGATGTTATCTAAAAATCATTAGTCTTGATGTTGTCCACTAGGTTAAATCCCAACCCAATAGTCAGACTTCTTAGTGTGGAAAGCATAGAAGATGCCCTCCTTTTGGTTTATATTCATAATGGAGGCAGTCAAATTATTATAGGAAACTTGCTGTTGTATGAAACTACTAAAATAGGAGGCAGAATTCCTCATTTAAAACATACCATGTACAAGCTCCTCAGGTTATAATAATTCCTTGACATTTCATTCAGAAACTGTTGGCTGTTGATTAAATTTGACATGAATAGGGTGTTTGTAGTTTATCTAGTAATTAACCATGGATTTAGACCTCACTAACACTGAAACATTTGATGTGCTTTTGTTATATACACATTATCTATATAAGATGAGATACAAGATTATCTTAAAGAATATAACAGTAACTAATCTGACATATGCTAATGATTATAGTTTAAGAACAAGGTATCTTTGTTAAGGACAGACATACAAATCATTTATCAGTTAGAAGCAAATGAATCCTACCTCATCTACACAATATTCAGATATTGATTACTTGGAAACCTGAAATGTCCTTAGAAAGGATGATGATTTTACTAGTGGACCTCACAAGTTAATGTAGGATAACAAAAATGAGGATTTTGACTTTTTTTGCTCCAACAATGACTTTCTAACATCAACTCAAGCCAAGAGACATACCCTTAATCCTTCCTCCATGTTATTTGCACAGGAGCCCTGTTAGCCAACCATAATTAAATATTCTCCAAGGGGAAAGACTACAGCTTCAACTTTGGTCCGAATGGTGGTCTTCTATCATAGCTATAATTAAGTATTCCCCCCTCCCTTTTCAACATATAAAGAAATAGCCAATCCACATCCAGGAAAGAAATTGAAACAATAATGATAAAACTTCAAAAGCATGTAGCATATGGCAATGCTAAAAATGCATGTGATGCATATGCAGCTGTTAGCAAGAACCATAACTGACTACAACTCACAAGTAAAAGTCAAGCAAGGAAACCTAATTTTAAAGAAGGCTCATTTAAAAGGATTGTAAAGCTTGCAAGATGTTTGGGATTGATGCTCAAAAAAGACATATCAGGAAAGATAGTAAAAGAGTAGTACCTGGACTATTGCTTGATGATTGTCAGGCATAGTCTGCGAATCCCATTCAGAGAAACCCTTATGTTGCCTACTGACATCCCTTGGAATCCTACCCAGCATCTGTGTGGCTTTAATTTTGTTCTCCATCTCAATGTACAGTTTCTACAATGAGAAAATTCTGAAGTAATATGGATATCGATAGTTCAATCCAATATGATGCGAGATAGGGAATTATTGTCATCCTCTCATATACAACAGCAATTAAGCCATAATCTCAAACTAATTGGCATCAGTTACATGAATCCTTTTTCTCCATTTCACACTATTTAGGATCATACTTTCCATACAATGTAGAGACATCAACTCTTTCCTTTCTATTATAGTCATTTTCTGTATGCATGCTCTATTCTCTACTATCCATAGAAAAGCTCTTTCAAGCAATAACTTATGACGGTAGCCATTTAATTATATGCATGTCTATCCTTATAAATATCCAAAACATGTATACTCTCAAATTTACTATTTGTATGTATATCCTTGTAATTATTTCTTTTTATATGTTTATCCATATAAATATTTGAAATTTTACGTATACCTCATAAATTTTATATTGCACACCCCTATAAATTATTATTATTATTATTATTATTATTATTATTATTTGCAAATATACTCTCATAAACTATTTCTTTTTATGGGTACATCCTTAACTCAATAAGAGAAAACATGTTAAAAAATAATAATTTATAAGAGTATACACGAAGATTCTAAGTTTATGAGGGTGTGTGTGTGTGTGTGTGTGTATAAGGGTATACATGTAAATAGCAAATTTATGAGGGCATTTGCATAATTTTATATATTTACAAGAATATATATGCAAAAAGAAATAGTTATAAGAGTATAAATACAAATAGTAAATTTGCAAGAGCATGCAATTCTAAATACTTAGAAGGGTATACATATAAATAACCCTTTATTTATAAATAAATGCTTGTAGATGCTGATATTATAATCAAATTGGATGACTATAGCCACATAATTTGGTGAGCCGCCCTTTTGCTATCTTTTATAGAATGATATCGAGAGTTTGGGATCAACAGTTCCTCACCCAAAAAATGACAGGTTCTCTTGCATTCCATCCTTAACACACTTGAGGTAATATTGACTATCTATGAATATTACAATAGAGTCCTATCTTGATGTGACAAAGCAATGACCGGGTTTGATATTTAAATGTTTTGAAAACTTTCCTATTGCATTATATTTGTTAATTGTGTGATGGTTTTCTTAGGAAAACTCCAAGCATTAATCATTTTTTAAAAAAAAAGCAAAACTCTCTATAACAAACATTACCTTGATAGCCAACAATTCATTAGCATCACAAAGACCATGGAGAGATGGTGATGAGGAAAAATATGCAGCAGGGGACCTTGGCTCCACATTGTACCTTTTACAGAATGGGATCCAATGCTTTGAGAAATCGGTTGCTTCCAAGAGGGCATAAAATATTAATTCAGAACCACCATCATCTGAGACATAGATGCTTAACTTCTCTGGTGGGTAGTCATAGGCCATCACCGACAATACTGTGTTCACTACTAGCATTGGGGGCTCAATGGTATGGTTTGCAGTGCAAATAAATATGTCCACGGGTGGTAGCTCATTTCCATATCTATATTTGAATGCCAAAATGGTAATCAGAAAATTTGAAAACATATATTTTTAAATGATAATTTTCTACAAACTATAAAAGAAAAAACAATTCTTGTATGAACACCAGACTCATTATCACCCCTTCTATGTTACTCTACAATACAAGAACATCTTTGTGAACATTTTTTCTAGATAAAACTGACATTACCATGCACCTATCAACAAAATTTTCTGAAAGGTTTTGATTGATTGAGGTATTTGTCTTTCATTTCTGAAATGATCACTATTCAAAAGGTAACAAAAAAAGCATTTCCTGCTAATACTCACACTTATCTAGAGAACCCATTTTTTTACTAGTAACTACAAAAGAAAATGTTTTTCCATCCTATGCCTATTCTCCTCATCAAGGTTAAAGGCTTCAAGTCATATTTTCCAACACACACCAATTGTACGGCATACAAATAAAGTATTTAGGTGCCCATACATCTCTGGTTAGGTATGTTATTTTGAGCAAAAGGAGGCAAGGTCCGCCCTCATCATGGAAATGGAGAGAACACCTAAAGGTGGTGCTTCGGCAGATTAGAAAAAATAGATGCACAACAAAAGGGAGAAGAAGAGGAGGGGGGATAAGAAATCTAAGGAAGATTACCTATATAGGCATATTTGAAGGTAGTACCTTTTTTTAACCTTGTCAATATTAATTATATCATTATGCATCTGAGAAATACATCAGACAGTGAGCATCACCAACGATAAATCACATGCAGACAAAGACTTATGGAGTCTTAAAAGATCATAATTTAAAATACTTCAACGTATTTTCACAAGAGATAATAACAGGAGTGCATAAATTTATTTAGAATTTTCAATTGAGCTATCATGCTTTTTTTCCTTTCAATTGAATATACTAACTCATAAAATTTATTCAATAAGTATATTTTTTATGATCATCAATGGTGACTTGAAGGATTGTCCTAATTAGTATGATAGATAGGATAAAATACTGAAATAATGTCTATGTGATGCTAAGGTTGGCAAAGGATGAGAAAATGAAGTAAAAAATTCCTACTATTTTTCACCTTCCACTCCCAACACCTATGTGGATCCTCCTCCACCATCGGTTTTACCCTCCAACTACTGCCATCTTAGAGCTATATATTGCCATCTCATCAATTTTTTTTGGTTCTGCCATGCCATTGAGGACAATCCATCAAATCAACATGGATGGCCATAAAAAAAATGTACTTGATTAAATAAATTTTATAAGTTGATATATTCAATTGGAAAAAAAATAAAGATTTAATTGAAACTCCAAATAAATTGATGTACTCCTAATGCAATTATTCCATTTTATAATAATTACTTATTGGCATCTACTGATTGTAAATACTAGATGTCTGGCATGGGTCATAATGGTTTTACTGGTTTAGAGTTTTAGAGACTTCCCATTTATCCATGGAGGGATAACTGGGACAAGACCGACCATAATCAAGATAACAGATAATTGAGAATAATAAAAAAATAATACCATAATCAAGATAATAGTTATAATCAGGACAGACCATCCAATATAGATCAGAATGGAAAATTCAAACTCATGACATTTGGCAAACCTAAGCTCGGGTACCAAATGTTAACAAACCAATTAATCCAAAATCTTATCTTCATAGGAAAAAGGTAAATAATATGAATCCCCTAGGTTCATTTCCACTGTATTACTTTAAAAAAAAAAAAAAAAGCAAGGATAGCTGACAATAATATAACTGATGAATTGATAATTACTCATCCTTCTATCACGACGGCCTCTATTTGATCTCTCCACTATTTACAGACTAAAACATCTCATTTCTACATTAAATCTAATATGAAATAAATACGCATACATATATAAATATTTAAAAAAAATAAATAAAGGTCACATGAGACATCTCGCGTTAATGCGTGATGCCCTGAAAATATTTGAACACTGGACGGAGGAGGAGAATCGTGCACCTTTGGGAGAGCCTTTCCTTAAAGGTGCGATGATAGACGGGACTCCACCGGACGGACTGGGAGAGGACCCAGCAGAGCCCAAAGCAGAGCTCCGCCACGAAGACCCCCATCCAGACCCACCGCCCCTTCTCCCCAGCCTCTGGGACGTGCGTAGCTCTGTAGACCCAAATCAGACAGATCCCCACAAAAACGGAACCGGCAAATAGCTTGTAAGCCATCCTTCCCTTGGCCCCCTTGCTCTCAAACAGAGCATCAACACCCTCCTCTCTTCCCATCTCTCCCTCTCTCTCTCTGAGAGAGCGTGCTACTGCAACAGGTCTCTGGGAGTTGGCTTGGTTTGAGATGAAATGGGAAAGAAGACAACAAACGACTGACCGCTGCTTTCAAGTTTCATGACCGCTGCTTTGTAATCGTGCAAGCGGCTGAAAATAAAAAAATAATAATAAAAAGATAAATAATAAAGGGGTCGGTAGCTTTTGATATATTAGTTAGGCGAGCAAGCATGAGATAATCCGAAAATAAAATATTTGGCACGTTTCCATTAAAATATAATACATTGAAGGAACAAGAAAAGAAAATATTTTTCTTCATATTACTTATTTATTTTTAAAATCATATGCATTTTTAAAAATAATTTATCATACTTATGGATCAATTTAATAAAAAAATTTTATGAAAATATTGATTTCTAATAATTCTTTACACTACGTTTTAAAGTAAGAAGAAAAAAATATATATATTTTTAGAGTAAATAAAAGAAAAGAAAAAAAAGAAGATAAGAATGGAGTTGACACTTTTTGTTGTTCATAAGTTTCAAGTATAGAAAATAAAATTTTTAAAAAAAAAAGTTTTATATCTTATTTTTATTTGATTGAACAGAAAAAGTATAGAAAGGTTCTTAATTATTTTATTTCAAAGATTAAAAATTTTTTTATTAAAGAATTGAAAAAGATATTTAGAGCACTGCTAAACCTTATATTAAAAAAACTTTCAAATAAGATCCGTCTTTTTACTCTCACTCTCTTTCCCTTCGAAAACTCTCTCCAAAATTAGGATTACTCAGAAGAATAATTGAATTAAAATGTACCTTTTAGAAGTCATAGACCCATTAATGGATGCCACATGACTGGAAGCATCAAGTTTACCCAGAAAAACTACTAGCTTCTGGGTAAGAGCGTCAATTTATGATCTCAAACATCGAACAAAGTCATCCACGTGTCCATTAATGGCTCCTTTTGTGATCAAAATCTGTTTTACTCCCTCAAGTTTAGAAATTTTCAATTAATCACAGAAATTCATCTGATAAGGCGTCACACACAGCACAGGCAAGTATGGATATTCTGAGAATAAAATAATAATAATAATTATTAATATTATCATAACGATTTATTGAAAGCTAAGAGCAATGATCGTAACATCGCAACTTGCCAGCATTGTTTAATCATATCATACTTCACACATTAATAATCACATGATTCAAAATAGATCTTGACCATGCAAGATTTACCATCAAAAAAATAGATGAAAGGAATTTCCTCAACAACAACAACAACAATAATAATAAAATTTTAATCCTTCCAGCCAATAAATCTTCATCGGATTCCAATCAACTGCTGTCATCAAGATAAGTCCCCCGCTTCTCAATGAGACCTACCAACCCCTTCTCCGAGCTCCCACCCACTCCTGCAGCCATCAACGCATCCTCCCTCACTCGTGCGACAGACTCCCCCACACGTGCGTCCGCCATCAGTTCCCTCACGCGCTCCCCAATCTCCTCTCCCCTCACCACCACCCCTTCCTCCCCGTCCCACCCCGACTCGCTCGCCCACGCTCCAAGCCCATTCCTCTCCACCAAGCCCGCATTCACCCTCTGGTCCGCACCGCGCGGCCACGCCAGGACGCGTACCCCAAACACGGCCGCCTCCACCACCGAGTTCCACCCACAATGGCTCACAAAGGCCCCGATAGCCCCGTGGCTTAACACCTCGTTTTGATCCACCCAACCCTTAACCACCAGCCCCCTCCCCCTCAACCTCTCCAAAAGCCCGTCGCCCACCAACTCCTCCAACCCCTCCCCATCCTCTCTATCCACTATTTTGCTCTTCACCACCCATAGGAACCTACACCCACTCCTCTCCAGTCCAACTCCCAGCTCCCGGGTCTGGGCCCGTGACAGGGCCGTCCTGCTGCCAAAGCTAACGTAGACCACCGACCGGGGCGGCTGCGCGTGGAGCCACGCAAACGCGCGCGCCGCGCTTCCACCAGGCCTAGCTGGTTGACGCAGCGGCCCTATCGCCACCACCGGCGGCAGACCTTGCACCACCGCTCCTCCGTTGAGGGCCGCCAGTGCAGCCGGCTCGAAGCTTTCAAATGTGTTGACTAAGATTGCTTTGGCTTGCAGCAATGCGCGGCCGTTCTCGATGAACTGCGTCGTGAAGAGGTTGGTAGGGTCGTGAAGTGCAGGTGGGATCCTCGACGCCGGCAACGGCTGCATGCCGGGGATCACAACATTGTCGATACGTTTGGCATCGGCGATGAGGTCGGGTAGATGGGCAAAGAGAGTGAGCATTGTTGCTGAGGAGGTGAAGAGAATGTAGCTAGGAAGGTTGAGTTCCTTGGCGAATGGAATGAAGGCGGAGGCGAGGCTGATGTCGACAATGAACGAAGAGAGCGGAGGTGAGAGAGAGGTGAGTAGAGGGGGAAGGAGGTGGGCCGAACGGCGGATGGACTCGCAGTGGAGGTAGAAAGGATCAGCGGATTTGGCATCAATGGGATCAAAGTGGAGGAGGGGGAATTCAAGGGGGTGGATTTGAGGGTAAGTGGAGAAGAGAGCAGAGAGATGAAGGGACTCAGCAGAGGAAACAGTAGGGTGGATGGCGATGAAGGTGACTTTGCAACCGTGGGAGGCGAGAGTCGATGCGAGGCAGAGGAAGGGCGTGAGGTGGCCCATGCCGGCGCTTGGGAGGAGGGCGACATGAGAGGGACTAGCGTCTCCAGAGGTCGCTGACATTAGGTGGGAAAGAACAGGGCTATTCAAATGGTTTTGTGATGGCAAAGCTTGGAAGAGAGCACAGGGCGAAAGCACTTTTAACTTGATGGAGATTCGCTTTCATATGAAGTGGTCAGAGCACAACTTTGACAAGGCAACCTTCACAGCAGCCATGGTAGCTTGAATGCCAAGTCTTCCAATTCTTTAGGGGAGAATAAGATGCAACAGTGGCATAAAAAATCTGCATGCATGTCAGAGTTGTCTCTTTCCTTGTGCGTGAAGTCAGCCTCTGGAAGTGAACTCCTCTGAATCTCGTAGGCAGGTCCGTTCCAATTCTCCCGTGGAACGACTCATTTCATCTCGGCGTTCGTGAGAAGAGATGCCTCAACATAGGTCGATTGAGTCTCTAGTACGTTCTGATATTGGGGCAGCAATCCTGTTTTATTTCGTTGTGTCATTGTGGAAAAGCTGCAGAAGTCTTCAAAAAAAAAAAAAAAAAAAACTTATATTTTTCTTCTCTTAAACAGTATTTTGATGGAAGAATAAATTAGAGCTAGAAGAATCTAACATATTTATAATAAAATCCTAATAGACTCTCTTGTCAAGAATCATTATCGAGTTTTAGACCTGTACAAATTATCAATTATATCAATCAATGAAGATGCACTCAAGTCCAAATTAAATGGATCACATTTTAATCAACAGTGAGCTCATTCGACTTGTATTATTGAACTAAATTTATTTGACTAATTTTATAAAAATAAAATTATAATAATTAAAGATAATTTATTTATAAAAAAATTTTAATAGAAGCTAGTGCTAATATTTTTGTGCTGATATTCAAGCTCGGTGCTGCAAGATTGCATTGGAGGAAAAAAAACATGAACACCTCAACCAAGTCATCACTTTCTGATGCTTGTTCTCCAATTGTGTCATATGGCATCTCATTTTCTAGCTCCAGGTGCTTTCTTATACTGGAAAACTCACGCATTTTTTTTCCTTGAGAAATATAAACCGCTCCAGAATTTAAATTAACATCATGTCATACTAAAAAAATTATGAAACAAATACATCCAATGACATTTTCTCAACAACTAAAGAACTAGCCCTTCAATAAGTACTGCTCTCTGAAAATGTAAATATTTCCTTTCAAAAAGTGGAAGAGAGCATCATCCTTGAATTTTCATTTTTCTAGTGCTTCAACTTTCCATGTTCAATCTTTAGTCTGACATTCTTAAAGATACCCAGAAAATTTATCGCTTAGTGATGTAATCCTAGAACAATTTCACAGGCAGTGAATCTTCATAACCACCTTGCAGTGTAAATATTATTCTTAGGAGAATCAATTTCATCATAGTTGATCAAACCATGCTCTAATACAAAATCGATCTTATCTTAATCTACAAAGTTGTTGACAAGGGAAAAGACAAGGATTTTAATGAATTCATATGCAAGCTGACAGAAGGGCACTGATCAATGACATGAGGATGGAGGAAAGAGGAATGGTTAAGGAGGTACTTAGCTTTTTGGAGAGATATGCAAGGATAAAAGGAACTTGAGAGACTTAAAAGATGAAAAAGAATGAGCATATATAGATGAAAAAACTATGAAGGAGAGAAATGGGACAAATGAGCTGATAACTATCCAAACTGCCAACCAATATATGCCAGTGTGTGCCAAACACTGGTATAACACTGGTATGAGACATACCATGCCAACACCAAGCTAGCACAGCACTAGAATGCTGCACTTAACTCCTATGCAAGATCAGCATACCACCAAGATTGGCAACTGAAACTATATAAACAGCAAACCAGATATAGATCAAGTAGGACACCATACATTCACCCAGAACCTAAAGGAAGATTTCTAGCAAAACTTCATGGCTATCCTGAAATATCAAAGTTCCAAGAATGACATGGATTGCCTCCATCTTCTAACACTTTTCCACACATACACCATGAGCCTACTGTTTGGCACAGGAGTTCAAATTAGAAACAGCTCACTCCAGATATACAGACATGTTGAAAGAAACAGGAAGTGACAGGTTCAGACATAACTAAAGGGCACTCTAGGCAAGTGATGGTGGCAACCCCAAGAAGAACCAGCCACAAAATCCCACAGTTGTTGCAAGTTGCAAGATGACAGGCACCTTAAAATAGAACCAAAAACCTATGTTAAGCCAGCACCATCTCACTGCTCAAAAAAAAAAAAAAAAAAAAAAAAAACGAAGTTGACTACAAAGTAAATGAAAATACAAGTACCCTCATGTCATCCACATTAGTGCAAACAGCAGTAATGAAAAGAAAGCCCCAATAAAAGAAGACCAGTTAACCACCAAACCACTGCCACCTTAACCTTGCACCACAAATGCCATTCAGCAACAGAAAAATATTTTCAGACTCATTGTTGTAACTGATTAAAATATACAAGTGTGACCAGGTCACAGGTTATACTTGCAGCATATGGATGGTTCATCAAGGATCAGAAAATGATCCTCTACCTAAACCCAAACCATCTAGTAGGTTTAACCACGTCCCTAGATTTTGTCTCTATCTCCACTCCAATTAACAAGGATGTATTATGGTTTCAATAAACTATTTTGGTTAGCAAGAATTTATAGTCCTGTAAAACCAACAACAAAGCCTCACAAAATTTCTCTGAAATCCAACCTACATCAAAAATGGGCCTGGTCAAAACTAATCCAACTCAATAACAAACATTAAAAACTTTTGACTCACCTGTGACTCTTCAAAAGATGTTACTAATTTACTTTATTATATTATTCTGCACAGATATGATTTCCTAAATGAAGCACTTTAGAATGTGGAGCTGATGCCTCACACATTTTTTTTTTTTTATGTCAGAGACAGTGCAAGTTATGTGGTACATAAACAAATTCAGAGTTTAAAACATTGGATCAAGTGTGCCTTCTGTATTTCAAATTTACCATATGTTCAATTAATAAACATTTACAAACTAAAATAGGTGAAAAAAATTGCAACTACATAAGCTTTTAGGGGTAACTAGGGAAAAATCATTATTAAATGATACATTCGAAAAACTAAACCAAACAATCTGGCATAGAATTCATGTTAATTTAAACCAGTAGTACAACTATAGGGGTTATGCTGAATAGCATCCAGTGTATAACCAATAAATGCAAATATCTCTTTTCCATATGGTTGTCATCGCACCTGTAATTCTAAAAAGCTGAGACACATTCTCTTATTCCAATAGAAAGTGCATTTAAAGATCTCTGTCTGGCTTGAATATCTAGAATTGTAAAATTCAGCTCATAGAAGGACATTATAACTAACTGAAAGCAGTATCACATTTAAAACTGACAGGAAAAGGGATCAAGATACATGTTATAAATACAGTTACAAGAAAACTGTCTTCTCCAGTGAACCTAATTTTCCTCCTGTAACAAGTTATTAATCATGTTAACCAAAGGAAGAGTACCCTTGGCCATGATTTCTAATCTAGACGTATTTGAAGCATGTAAGAACAGAGAAAGCCCAAAAAATACAAGCTGAGGAAGAAACAATCTTGATGACAGAAAACCATACCAATAGTGAGGCTCTAAATCAAAAAAAGCATCAAAAAACCTTCTTGTTCCTGGCAAATCAAGTTTAAGCAGGATATCCATACCGAAGCAGAAAAACTCCCTTTGCCTTCTTCTTTCAATGGGCCACAGATTCTTCCAAACTTCTGCAGCCAATTCATTACCTGAAAGACCATAATCAGATCCAAGGAACTGAACAATTGAGTCTGCAACAATCGGCGCCGCTGCAAGTGTCCTTGCTACCATGAAACCTGTGGATGGGTGAACCATTCCTGCAGTCCCCCCTATTGCAACAACCCTTTGAGGAAGCACTGGGAGAGAGCCTCCCATAGGAATCACACACCTCTCATCCTCCTCAATACTCTTAACTTTTATACCCAAGTGCCTCAATCTAGCAACCATCCTTTCCTGTATATCTTCCATCTGCAAACCAGGACGAGCCACCAAAGAAGTCTCTTCCAGAAAAATCCTCGTCGAGGAAAATGGCATTGCATACAAGAAGGTCGGAAGTCTACTGTTTCTCTCCTTCAACTCTGTCCCATCTTGGAGATGTGAATCTCTCCAATCCATGAAGACCATTTTATCCAAATCAAATGGGTGTTCCTCCACTTCTGCCAAGATCCCATAAGCTACCTGGTACCCAGGATTGTAGGGCTTATCATACTGCACAAGGCACCTTGAGAATCCAGTGGCATCAAGAACCAGAGTGGCCTGAATTGTTACGCCATCATTACAGATTAGAAGTGATTTCTCCTCCTCATGAATCACCTTAACAACCTTGGCTGGATGGAACCGGACACCATTAGATACGCATTTCTGCATCATCTTCGATTTGAGCTGCTTGCGATCGACCCGGCCGTAGGGCCGACCGAGAAGCTTCTTCTTGAGGTCATCCACATAAACCACTGCACCGGGCCAGGTGGCGTCAAGGCAATCGAGGAGGTCCATGGCTTCAAATTCATCAACCCAAACACCGTAGTTATTCGGCCAGATGAGTTTTGGGGACGGGTCGATGGAGCAGACCGAGAGGCCTGCCTCAGAGACATGCTGGGCCACGGCGAGCCCCGCAGGCCCTCCACCCACAACCGCAAGGTCCAAGGTGACACCTTTCGAGGGGTCATACAAGGGGAGATCAAATTCGAGGTTCTCTTTCTTCGTTCCTGGCACAAGGTCAAGAAGGGCACTGCTGCTAGCTCTAGCCAAGCCTTTCCTGGGCCATTTCTGGTGGGGTTTCCTAGAGGGAACTCTGTAGTCCCTCCGCTGGAGCTTCGGGGAGGGAGAAAGACCGTGTCTTTCCGCGAGGCCGCGAACCGGATTCAGCAACTCAAGCCTGCTGTGGGTTCTGACGATGGTATCCATGAAATCTGGATTTGGGTCTCTAAGGAAACCCAATTCTTGGATCAAATGGGTACTACGGAGAGCTCAGTCTGGTATAATTAGGTAACTCAGAGCTTGAAGTCAGTGTTGAGAGATTCCAAAATGACGACTTTATGGAAAAATTACAGAGAAACAGACGCTCAGATTCTGCTGATGCGTCCACGAGACTAGGAGTAGATAAAGGCTACAGTTTTAGATGAGTTTCGCAGTATTGCCCAATAAAAAGACCTCAAGCTCTGAGATGCCCTCGAGAATTCACCAAATCGAGTGATAACTAAGAAATAAAGACCACAAAATCTAGACAAGTTTGTGTGAATTTCGAAACTTACAGGGCATTTGAGAGGTTCACAAGGAATGACGGAAGGAACAGAGCGCGCCAATAGATAAAATTCAAGAGAGGATGGAACTCAAGCCGGGTGCTATTTGTAAATAAGGAGAGATGGGCGTAGAGCTCTTACCAGAAACAGAGTGGAGGAGAAGGTGAGCCATTTTGGTTCGAGGATTTGGAAGCAGCCTAGTTGAGGTTGGGAGACCCCGAGAGAACGGAGGCCCATAAAATACCACCAGCTCCCAGATACGTGTGCTGATACTATTTCGCATGTCACCGCCCACAAAAAAAGGCGGCGAATATTCGCCATTCCATCCAAAAACAGGGAAAAAGTGAATTAATTAATATTTTTTTAAACTTCCCCCCTTCTCATAGTCCATTCTTTTTATTTTTTTATTTTGTTATCCTTCTATCATTTAGTACGTGAACCATGCGGTATGTTACTATTTTTTCTTTTTTTCTTTTTTTTTGGGTTACTAATGACTACTAATCTAAGCACAACATTGTAATGTCCCTAAAGCTTGTAGTTTGTTTGGAGTTATAGGAAAATAACATGATCAAGATAAGTTTGAGATTTAGAAAGCCAACGCAAATGATGGTCATTATCAGAGTTAATTTAGATATGCTTTCCTAAGCTATGAAATTCTTAAGATAAACTTGCCGAAAAGAGTTAAGTTCAAATGAATGGATCTATTGGGGAGCATGTTCATAAAATGAAATCCCAAACTAGTTTATAGACCATGGAGGTTCATTCTTTAGTCTCCCATGCATATAGCTACTTCAGAGAGTCCCTCACAATATAATTACTTGAGGCGTTTCACCAATTTTTTTTTTTAAAAAAGAAATTATTTGGAGCAAAATCTTGAGGATAACATTGCTTCAAAGACTCTGGACTCTTCATTTGTGAGTGGAGGGGTATGGTCTTTGAGATGGCACTCCTCCATGTATATATTTCAAGATAATAGGAGCATCTCAGGCTTGGTGCCAAGGACAAAGGTCTTATTGCTCAGATTAAAATGGATGGTTGTTAAATTTTGTAAAGTCATTTTAGGAGTAAAACATATCTCACCCGTATTATTATTTGCGATGAAATATTGAAATGTCACATTAGATAGGAAACAGGGACCATCAATTCTATATCATCTCAATCCAGGAACAAATAGATTCTATCCTTATATGTATATATACATACATTCATACATATATACATATGTATGTATGATGAATGTATGTATATATATATGCACATTATGTATGCAAAGGATCGTAGGATAAGTTATATAGCAGAGGTAGCATTATAATGTCTCTCTCAAATGCTATCCCTCATACAGCAATCAAAAGACTACCAATAGATTGGCGCTTCATCAAAATTTTGTAGGCAATGCTATTTTTATTGAAGAATTTTGTAGGGCTCCTATAAAAACCTTCAACCATGGATGATCTTTTGTTTGAAGGACCAAATATGATGTGAAGTAAGAACTGAGGTTTTTATATTGTCTTTGCCGTCCTAATGGCTTGGATGCATGATTATGGATCAATACATTTTCTCTTGATAATATCCGTTAAAATAGTGTATTTTGAGCTATTTTAGCCTTTCATTTATTCTAAAAAAGGCTCAATCAATCACTTTGGCATTGATGAGACTCTAATTCTTATTGCTGTCTGAATCAAGAAAATAATCTTTATTTTTATTTATTTATGTGGATAGAAATTATTTTCACCCCTATCTTTAATATATGAAGAATGATAAATTTTTATCACTACCCTATTTTCGCTGTTTCATGCCTTTTTTTAATAATATATATAAATTTTTAATAAAAAATATGAAAATAATTTTATAAATATAAAAATATTAATATTATAGTGCTTAAATATGGATAATAGAAGAAGTATACTTCTTTCAATCCTTGCGAGTGAGGATAAAAATAACTCATACCCCTATCCTTGTATAAGAGGCAGAAAACCTTGCCCAAACTAGACAGGGCTGGAGGGGTTGTTGGATTAGTTTATAACTAGTCTCGGCAAACTTATTGCCGAAACAAAGCGATATCTTGACCACGTGCAACACGTGTGATTTTTTTTGCCACGGGATCGCCATATGTAATTCGAGTGCTCCGCTCCTTCCGTCGTTGACATCCGAAGGCCACCATGCTCTCATCCAGATCCCACCTTATCCTCTCATGCCACCATCCTTCTCTTCCTTCCCTCCACCCGCCCCAGAAGCCATTCCACAGAACCCACTGCACCCTCAAGCCTAAAACCCTAAACCCTGCGACGGTTCTCAGCCTAAGGCCTCCGTCCTCCCCGTTTGGAAGGAAGGGTCTCCTCCAAATCCGTCGAGATTCCACCCAAGGGAAGAATTTTGGACGCGCATTTCAGGACGAGAAAGAATTTGAGATCGAGAGGAGTGGAGATGGTGTTGGGAGTGGGAACGATTGGACTACCTCGGTCCTGCTCTTTGGTTTGTGGGCCGGACTCATGTACTACGTGTTCCAGCTCGCGCCGAACCAGACTCCGGTATTCTTTCTTGTTCGCAGGATGATTTGGTTCTTTACGCTTTAGTTAACTCTTCTTAAATTAGGTTAAATTCTGGAGATTTTTCGATATAAGAATGCCGGTGTGGTGCTTTATGGACATCAGACGGCGTGATGCTTGAATTTTGGATGTGTACTTTAGAAAGGGTAATGCTTGTGAGATCTACCATCAAGACACCTATAAATTTTGGATGACAAAATTTTGACTTGTTAATGACTAACTTTGAAATTACTACTACTTGTTTATTTTTTTTGACTTGCCATTGTACCATGCGTATTTAAATTTGCGGGGTTTGATTTGGTAAGGGGGAGAAAAGAATTTATGAACATATATTGTGAATATTTTTTCTTGACTTGATTCAAAATTATACTGTTAATGGATTTTTTTTTTTTTTTTTTTTTTTTGACACGGTTAATGGATTTCTAAAATATGAGATACATATTTTTCTCGGTGCTTTCACTATTGATAAACATTCAGTATAAAGGCTCACATGATATTTGTGGTGTCAGACTTTGAAAAATATTGCCTACTGCCTAGATGAGCGCAGGGCCGTTCCTTTACTATCATCTTAGATTATGTCTTGCACTTGTAGATGTGCTATTATTACCTTCTTTCTTAACAATAAACTTGTTCAAATATTTCAGGCTAGCGATGCATATTATCTACAAAAACTGCTGAATCTTAAAGGTGATGATGGCTTCCGAATGAATGAAGTGCTTGTGGCTCTATGGTACATCATGGGACTGTGGCCTTTGGTATATAGTATGCTGTTAGTTCCTACTGGTAGAAGGTGATTACTGAAGAGCAAACTCTGTCTAAGAAAATTAGTTCTTTGTTTTCTTCCTTGCTACAAAATGCAGCAATGACAGCTTATTCATCCTTTATTCCTATTGGATTTATTTTTAAGAGATGGTCTGGATGATTCTGGACTCTTTTTTTAGATCTGTTTTCTTATGTTTAACATGAATAGCAAAATTACTAGGCATATATTCTGTCTCCTCTTTGCACCAACTTTGCATGATGGCTTTACCTTAATTTGAATCAAGTCTTATTTTCTTTCCTTTAGGTCATCCCACAATTTATTGAATAGACTTGACCGTTACTACACAACATCACTATTTGAAAGCCCTGATTCCAAAATCAGATGTCAGTGAATCAAAGAAGCATTTTTAAGTGTAGGATGCAATAGCAATTTCCTGATGACAACATTTTATTGAAACTGGAACTTTTTACCATCCACTAACAAATCAAAAGATAGTTACAATTATGGGCAATGCACCTTGTCTTCAATGGAAACTCGAATGCTCATTCTGAGCAAGGTCTTGGTTGCGTCACACAAAACCAAATGACATATAAATGAGAAAACAAATTTTCATTCAATTATCAGCATATTCTTTATGATTCTTATTTGTATATTGCTAATTGACATTGAAAGATCTCATATCTTCCTAGTTCCGGCAGACCATTGATGGTTTGCTAAGCCAAAAAAAAAAAAAAAAACACTTAGCCCAAAATCATGAATAATAATGTCAAAAAAGGTAATCTATCATATTACAGACTTGTAAAATCTAAGTATGGACTAAATCTGAGAAAATCTGCATAAAAAAATTTCAGTCCTTTGCATGCCCATTGGAACTATCTGAAGATTGCCAACGTGCTCAAGACAAAAAGTCATCAATGTGATCTGTGTCACTACTTGACAAGGTCTGGCTGTTCCTTTGCTCAGATGTTGTCTCATTCAGAACAGAGAGATATAGAGGTAGGCATGAAATAAAGCAAAAGGCCTAGCATAATACAATAAAGATTTTATGTAGTGGAAAGAGATAAATGAAGGTTATGTAGTGACAGGAAATTATAGCATGGTGAGTGGTTGCAGGAAGATATACCTATAGAGAGATTTTATGAGAATAAGAGGAAGTCTAAAAAGTAGTATTTTAAGGGGAGGCTGTACTTTTACCTTGGTGAGGAGCTGGAAAACACAGTGAGGGAAACTGTAGAGTAATATGTATTAATAATATAGAGTTCCACAGAAGAAATCTTTGAAGATAACAAATATATATTTTAAATTCATTGTTGTTAGACAAAGAAGTTGCTGCTAAAATATACTAAGATCACTAGATAGTAACTTCCTCATTTGCAGATTTGTCAAAAGAAGCAGTTTTAAATGATGGTTATTTTTTAATTAAGTTAATGAAGAAAAAGATTTAGAAATAAGGCTACCATTTTCTAATTTATACTTTTGATGAGCTTTTGTGCACTCAATATATTTTTATAGGAGTTACCTATTGATACTCAAGCTACGGTGAAAATCAGAATTACCAAGATACATCTTTAAGGTGGCTTGGCATTGTTATTGTGATTCTTCTCTTTTACAAGCGCTAAATTATATAACAGATTAGCTATTAAGGGTTCATTAAGATACAGTACAAACCCCAACTAAGTTTAAAGAATTTAGGCTTGGAGTATCCGTCTTTATTCAGTTTTGCACATTGTTATCGTTGAATCACTAGTTGAACCAGTGAAAATCATGCACCTTAATCTTCAGATTCCTTAACTTTCCTCCATATTAAATAAATTTGATATGTTCAAACTGGTAATGCAGTTCGAGAAGCAAGATACCTGTCTGGCCATTCCTGGTGCTTTCATTTTTTGGTGGTGCGTATGCCCTTATTCCATACTTTGTTCTCTGGAAGCCACCTCCACCAGCTGTTGAAGAAGATGAAATCAGTAGATGGCCTTTAAATTTTCTTGATTCAAAGATAACTGCTGGGGTAAGTAACTCAGATGCACACAAGTACATATTTGCTTACTGGAGTTATGCAAATTGTTCTGTACATAAGTGACATTGTAACTTTTTAAAGCCAACTACGTTCATACCTCATTGATTTAGACCGTCATTGCATTGCAATTTGAAAAGGTTTATATGTCACAATGTAAGTTCTGGAAAGCGTTGCCTGAAAGTTTTTGCTATTTTGAAGTAGAATTTTTTGGTGAAGTTCCCTCTTTGTGCTGACTGGTAAATAACTCCATTGCAAACCAGATTTTACTTGTTGCAGGCTTGGGCCTAACTATGTATGCTGGTTTAGCTAACGTTGATGTGTGGAAGGAATTCTATCGGTACTTCAGAGAAAGCAAGTTTGTAAGTGCCATAACATCTACCAGAAATTTCAATTAGGCACACACATGTGAAATGTCAAAATTTATTTTCGGTCCACCAGCATTTTATCCTGGTCAAGCTAGTGTCAGCTTTTTAACTAGTTAGCAGCTCCTGTTCAACAGAACTGCATCAAATCCTTTACAAAACCTGTTTCATGCTTTGAAGTCCTCTCTGCGAAGTCGACATCACAATTGATTAACCTTATGTAAAAACTTTTACTCTGGCATTTACCTGTACCGTTTTTCTTCATTGCAGATCCATATCACATGCATTGATTTTGCACTATGCTCAGCCTTCGCACCTTTTTGGGTGTACAATGATATGACTGCAAGGAGATGGTAAACTGAAAACTCTGTGCCCATGCCTGTTCTCATAATATGCCCACAAACCTAAACGTTTTAAAATAAAAGAAGAATCGCTTTCTCGTTATGGAATTTCTCGTTATGGAACTCATTTGTCCCCCTTGTAGCAGGGCCAATCAAGGTTCTTGGCTTCTACCAGTGTCACTGATTCCATTTGTGGGGCCATCCTTGTATCTTCTTTTGCGGCCACCTCTTTCAGCACTCCCTATGAGCACCCCCTCAATCATAAGCGAGAAAGAGTGAGTTGGATTCAATTTCCGTTATCGTTTTCCATGGGAAAAAACCTGCTGCCTGTTAAGTAATGAGCGAAGCAGGTATGCTTATAATTGAAGGCTGGAAGAGAAGGTAATCATCGTGCTAACAAAATTGCCATCATACTATCCCATCTCAACTTCTGCTTCAAAAGTCAATTTGAAGCAAGCCCAATAAAATAGTGTTATTGATGTAAATTTGTTGGCAAAACTATAATATTTTTCATGAATTGTTTTATACACAAACAAAGATCAAATAATGGCTTGTTGGTACATTACTTCTGGAATACTTATGGTCTATTCTTCAATTACTAAGCACAATATAATATATTACAACTGCATGAATTTTATGCCTGCCTTATATATTAGAATAACAAACTCTGGTTTATAAAATGGAAGTGTGCATCATTTTTCATTCAAGGTAGAATCATAGGGCATGATTTGAAAGTTGTGAAGTTTGGGTTAAATAAAAAGCACTTGTGTCATCAAACGATTGTGTATTTTTAATTATTTTTTCTTTAAGAGTGATGTGCAAATATTATTATAATAATAACAATAAAATTTTAATAGTAAATTAGTTACAGTTGGCAATATATATATATTTTTTTTCTTTATTCTATTAGGTTTTCAATCATATTTTCATTAAAATGTAAAGATTTTAAATTCTTTTTTACCACTTTCTCTTATATAATTTTTGCTTTATGTGTCACACTTTCAACTCGAAATCCTAAGTCACGACCAAATAAGGTATAATTTCATAAATATATAACTCATCATGCATCATCTAAGAACTGAGTGATATAAATAAAACTTAATCTTTATTATCTCCAAAATAACATTTTTCATTGATTTAAAATATATTAGTGATCATAGTTATAGTCCATTCAAATTGACTCTAGATCACGGCATAAATTTCTTTTATTTAATCAACACTCTCCCATTAGTGTCTTGATAAATCTATTACTCTTGATTCGAAAGGATAGAAATAATAAAATAATAAGCTCAATAATCTAGTAAGTAATGATCATCCTAATTAGATAATTAATATGATAAATCAATAATAAAAATATCATCATATAAGCAATGCTATCATATCCAATACGAAACAAACAAAAGATTCATAATTTTTAAATATTTAATTCATTCATAATGATAAATCAAATCCATCATAAATCATCTCAACCAATTTGACTATGCTTAAAATCTCAAAGTCGATTAGTATATAATCTTCACTGATAAAGTATCCAATCAGTATACAATTCTTACTAGAGAAGCATTCAATCGATGTACAATTCTTCACTGGAAGGGTGTCCAATGAGTGTACAGTCTCCATTGAAGGGGTGTCCAATTAATACACAATCTTCATCGAAAGGATATTCGAAAGAGTATCCAACTTGTAATCTTCATTGAAAAGGCATTGATCATTGCTAAATTGCAAAATTCATAATAAAACATAATCGATTTTATGTTGAGAGGTTGATGGCCATTGCTGGATGTCTAACCTTATGATACTTTGCTGAAACCTTGCTGGGAACTAACTAGAGGATGGCAATCTATGCCTCATCAATCAGCTAAAAATCGTTTCTCTTTCCCACTCTTTTAGAACATGCTTTGTAATTGATTGGCTATGAACAAAAGTTTAACCACAAATGAGTGCATATTCAAATATTATGGAGCCTTGAGGCCTTAAAATGCTTGGCAAGGCATCAATTAGGTGAAAACTTGCTTAAAGGCATGGTTTGAAAATTTAGGAGTCACGATCGGATAAATAATGAAAAAATAAAGGAGAGAAAGAAAAATGAAGAAGTCTTGGACAAGTCAAGTTTAAAAGTGAAAACCTGGATGAACTGTAGCTTACTTCAGCGCTCTTTTGTATACTTGGTGAATTGATGTTCTTATTATAGTTTACCATTGCCATGAGTATGAGGCTGTATCAAGAACATTGGGCGTTGATTTGATAACGTATTCGAAATCTTGTCTCTCTTTATTTATCACTATTAACAACTCTAATTTTTACAGCTGTCCCATATAATATACTTTTAAAAATATTCTTTAGTCACAAAACTAATGTTTACATGGAGAAAGGGATCATGTTTCTTGCTGGTGACAAAATCATCGTATGAATTGGTTCCAATTTTGGAGTCATGACATCAGGAAGCATGGTGCGGATTTCGTTATGCTAAGGAGGCATATATATATATATATATATATATAAAACTCAGAAAGGGATAAGTCTCTCGCATAACGAGAATGGATTCCATGCTTGAAGGAAAGCACCCTAAACGTGAATCACTCCGTTTCCTCTTAACCACAAGCCAACATCTTGCTTATTTCTTTTAGGAGCATTAGCCGTAATTAGCCGAATTTAATCCAACTTGATATTAAGATGCACAATGTTATTTATAATTATTAAAATAATTTTATTGTTGCTGATGGGCCAGGCCCAATCCAGACCTCAATACCCTCTCGGTCTCGCGCTTCGATTCGGTCGTTTTTATATTCTACCGATTTTGTCCGCAAGAAATACCGAAATCCAAGTGACTACCCCCCCCCCCCCCCCTAAATTGCCTCTGTTCTCCGGCGCCTCCTCTTTCCTCCTCTCTTTCCCCATTGGATTCACACCACGAAACCCTAGAAAAGAAAAAACCCTAAAGACTCGAACGAGAAGAAGAGGAAGAGGAGGAAGGAGAGCAATTGCAAGATGCCGAATTTAGAGTGCCGGATGTACGAGGCCAAGTATCCGGAGGTGGACATGGCGGTGATGATCCAGGTGAAGCACATCGCGGACATGGGAGCGTACGTGTCTTTGTTGGAGTACAATAACATCGAGGGCATGATCCTCTTCTCCGAGCTCTCCCGCCGCCGCATCCGCAGCATCTCCAGCCTCATCAAAGTCGGCCGCCAGGAGCCCGTCATGGTCCTCCGCGTCGACCGGGAGAAAGGATATATCGACCTCAGCAAGCGCCGCGTCTCCGAGGAGGACATCCAGGCTTGCGAGGAACGCTACAACAAGTCCAAGCTCGTCCACTCCATCATGCGCCACGTCGCCGAGACCATGGACATCGACCTCGAGGACCTATACATCCACGTCGGCTGGCCCCTATACCGCAAGTACGGCCATGCCTTCGAGGTGTTTCCCCTACTCTAATCAATCCTTTCTTCCTTGATCAAGTAGACCCAAAGTTGGTTCTTTTGCTTTCTTGGATGTTCTTGTTCGGTAAAAATCGGTTTTTGGTTTCTTCTATTTCAATTCTTTACAGGCGTTCAAGTTGATTGTGACGGATCCTGATTCAGTTTTGCACCCCCTCACTCGGGAGGTCACGGAAGTTGGTCCAGATGGGCAGGAGGTGATGCAGACGTCTTAAAGTTTTGAGCTTTTTCTTCTTCTTCTTCTTTTTGTGATAATGCTGAATCAGGGAGGGAAAATTGCTCAGGTGACTAAGGCTGTGCCGGCGATCACACCCGAGATTAAGGATGCTCTGGTCAAGAACATCAGGAGAAGGATGACCCCGCAGCCACTCAAGATAGGTGCTGACATCGAGATGAAGTGTTTTCAGTTTGATGGTGTTCTTCACATCAAGGTCTGGAATGGGACGTCTAGATGTTTACTTAGTTCCATCTTCCTTCCATTATCATTATCTCGTGGCTAATTTGGTTCATTTCAATTTATTAGGCACTTTAATCTCCCAGTTCTTATTGCTTCTTTGTTGCTGGAGATAATGTTTTGCTGTGGCGGTCATATGATTGTAATCTTTATGTTGATTAATTATGACGCAGGAAGCTATGAGGAAAGCGGAAGCTGCAGGAAATGATGATTGTCCTGTAAAGATTAAACTAGTTGCCCCTCCACTCTATGTTCTTATGACTCAGACCCTTGATAAGGTTAGTGAGTGGTTGAATCAATTTATTTTGTTTCCTGAAAGGAATTTTTTTTGTTATCAGTACTTGTCCTTTTATCTTTTTTAGATCAGCAGAATTCTTGGTGCTTAATCAATCAGAGTGATCTTCCTAGGATGATATCTAATCCTTTAGAAATGATGTAGAATATTCATGGCCTTGGTTGTTTTAATTTTAGTGGATCTGGGGAGTCACTCAGCTTGAAGCTCAAATAGTGGATTGATCAGGGAGGGAATTAGGATAAAGAACCTGTGCTTTCTCATATTTTAGAAAGTCTTTCCCATTTCCCATTTTGTATTGTGTGGGTTTTGTCCCATCAATTTTGTTTTTTATTTTCATTTTGCTGATTTGTGAAACTTAAGAAAGTGGGTTTGACGTTACCTAGTTGGTCGTATCAGCAACTTTGTGAATAGCAGGTAAACTGAGCTAAGTAGCCTGAAGGTATCATGACTAGTAATTAATCCGTTGAAGGATTTTATAGAAAGATACCTTTGGCCTCTCATTACAGATTGAAAATTGCTATTTATTAAACTACTTTCAAAAAATATTTTGATTTTTCTTCTTTTTCCTTGGTTTTCAATGTTGTTTTCATGGCTTGCTTTTTTGTTGGTTCTGTTCTTGTTTCCCTTAATAGTGTTATGTTGACATCGTTTTATGGTTTGTGCTGTGTGTCTTTAATGCTGCTTTTCAAAACCAAAAATATGCTAAGTATTTTGCAACTTTTATTTGTTTAAGGTGGTTAGACCATGCCTACCCCATTTCTGCATGCTAATTTTGATCGTGAAGCCATTTTAAATATTATAGAAAAAGTTGATTCCATAGGCAATCTGTATGTCTTTAGAACTCATCTTTGCAAAGGCATCTGTTTTCTCCATACTCTCTTAGGCTAGTCCTCACCCTATTGTGAAAAACTTGATGTGCTTATTCTGTATCAATTTATGCTAGTATCGTGATATTCAATTCTTCAAACTTTGAAATAAACATTTACCACACATGTTGCTACTAGAATTCCCGGCCAAGACTATTTACCCAACCTCTAAAAGACTCCAAACAAGAATGAGACTTGCTTGATGAAGATTAAAGCATGCTATGGATGTTGAAGAAGGCTAGAAGTTGGATATCTATGTATCTCCTTCAAGATGCTGTCATGGAAAAATATTAATATTCATGTCAAACTGGTGAAGAGGTCTATGTTATATGAGGCTAAAATCTTCTTATTAGCATGCTTCACCCTCTATAATATTCTGCTATCGGATCTCCATCATCTTTTTATTCTGCTTAATTTAAACATCTTACGTTTTTAAGTTCTATATTAAAATTTTGGAAGCAAGGTTTGTTGTGGTGTCAAAGCCCATTCTTCGAGTCCACTCTTGCTTCTGTTGTTGGCATCATGGGGATTAGTACAAACTTTCCCTCTCTCCATTCTTGCTACACTCCAATTCTTCCATTTATATGACCTGGATTCTAAGAGCGGGGGCAGTTTTAATCTAGTGCTATATGAGCCTTTTTAATGCTAAATTATATCTGCTATTTGGTTACTTATTGAGTCTTTGCACTTAGTACATGGAAGTACTCATTATTTTAAGGTCTTTATGGGGCGTTTGGTTTATGAAATGCAACATTTCATTCTGGCATCACTTTTTCGGACATGTGATTCCTAGAATTTAAATGTCTGGGCATGTAAGATACCTACAATTGGTTCGCATAGTAATTTGATTGTAGATTGTTGAGTATCTCATATTGACGTATTTGGTTGGCAAGCTAGATTACCAGAAATTCAAGTGAGAAACATGTTAAAATTTCAAAAATGCTTATGTTTTCCAAATTGAAAAAAAATCAAAGCAAAACAATATTTTTCAAATATAATAATTATATATTATATAAAATATATAATAATTAATTATTATTTTTATACAATATGATACAAATTAATATTATATAAAATATATAATTAACACACAATAATAGAACATATTATAAATAGATAATATAATTATTATAATTTTATATTTAGAATATATACTATTTATTTTTAGGATTAAGGCTTTATTATTGTTATAATAGTATATATTATATTCAGAATGTATACTATTTATTATATTATAAAATAAATACAATATAAAATAATAATATAATATTATTATGATAATAATAGTAATTTAATAATATTATTAAATTATATTAATTATATGTTAAATTTAATATTATATATTATTATTATAGTACATAATATTAAATTTTATTAATTGAGTAGTATAAAAATACTATAATAATTATAATAATAATATAAATATAATGTATTATATTTATATTAAAATTATTTTGGAAGAAAATGGGCTCTCCCTTTCACGAATGATGTTTTGTTTTGAGGGACAATTTTGGAGGAAAAAAAAAAGTAACACGAAGATTCCCATCTACTGGCGCTTTGAAATTACTTAACCTCTTGGTGGCAGTCAGATTGTCATGTTTTGTAGCAATCTTATCCCTAAAGTAATCTTAAATGCTCATCAACTTTTTGGATATGCCAAACCAAATACATCAATGTGACATTGCCATCAAAAGATTACCGAATATTTTTAAACATTGCACGAACCAAATGCCCCCTTAATGATATTTGATGCCTCTCTAGCTATTTGTCATAATCATGATAGCAGCAGTGATGCAAGTAATGGGTGTACTTAGAAAAGCTGAAGCTTCCCATATGTTGCTCAAATAGGAATATATCCATATTTCAGAAGCTTTAAGTGGGTTCTCTGCTGTTTGCGTGATAAAAATATGTTACCACAATATACATTCAACTCTTTTAGGTTATACATGCCTTGTCATCATTGTATTCCATGACATGTCCTGATCAATGTGTTGATCCACCAAAAAGTGATGAATCTGTTACATAACTGATATGGATTTGATATATTCGTAGAAAACTAAACCAGCTACATCTGGATCTACCTGATCTTAGAGATAACTTTTCAGATCTGTTAACCGCATTCAAAATTACTCCAATTGGAAGTGTTAAATCCCATGAGATTAGGCCATCTGGGTTTCTTTGCAGAATGAGATATCCCACTGTCTCACCCTGTTCATACTGCTGTCCCAGTCGAGCATCCAGGTAGGTATTCTCGCTTTCTCTTTCTCCTCCTCCTCCTCCTCCTCCTTTTTATTTCTTTGTTTTATTTTCTTCTTTCTGTCCTTCATTTTTTTTTCTTTTTTCTTCTTACTTTCTTTCTCTTCGTTCTTCTTTTTTTTCCTTCTCCCTTCCTTTATCTCTTTCCCTTCATTGTTTTTTCTTTCCTTTCTTCTGCCTTTCCTTCCTTCCTTTATTTTCTTTTTCTTTCCTCTTCTCTCTTTCCTTTTCTTTTTCTTTCCTTCCTTCCTTTCTTCTTTTTCTGTCTTTTTCTGCGTGGATGAGTTTAGGTGTCCTACCCGTTCCTGGTTTCTTACAAAAACATGATTAGACACCTGAGACACTTGGGATTTAAAACCAGAGGTTCTTAAGTCAGGTTGGACCATATGCAGGTTGAGTTGATTGTAGGTCAGGTCAAAAGTTGGTCAATCTAAACTTAACATGTTTATTAAACAGGTCAAAAATCCATATTCGAACCTAACCATTTTATTAAATAAATAACCCGAACTGACCTATAACTGATTGAATTAAGTTAAATCGATTGATCATTACCACCTCTATTTAAAATGATGCCCAATTGTTCAGAATAATGGGATAATGGGTCTGAGTAATTTAAATGCATACCATATCTATTCTTTAGAAGTGGCTATTCAGGATCTCCTAATGACTGCTAGTACATGCTATGTTGAGGTACTGCTACATAGGCAAGATCTTTTTGTTATAGTCAGCCAATTACAATAATTTGTTAGAATTTGATCCAAAGCTTAAAAAAACCACCTTCGATTTTTACATTATAATTAGCTTATTATATGGGGAAATTCTCCATATTAAATGAGATCTATTGTTTTTTTTCCGTGTGCATGAACTTAAATGTCACTTCTAAAAAGGGTATTCCAATTCAAGATTCTATTCAAAGGGAGTTTCCTATGGTTCATGTAAAATGATGTTTTGAAAATTTACTAGTGTCACCTGTTCATATTGGCTGAACTATGGTAGGTCTCCATCATTTTTGCATATTTAATCTATTTTATTTATTTATTATAAATGCTGCTGTGTTTCTTTGGACAGGAACAAGGGATAATGGTTCTTAATGATGCTATCAAGGCATGTACAGAAGAGATTGACCGCCACAAGGGGAAACTCATTGTAAAGGAGGCACCAAGAGCTGTGAGCTCTCTCTCTCTCTCTCTCTCACACATACACACACACACGCACATTACTTTTATAGGAATTAACATTTTTGCCTATCACCCGCAAAAGAAATGCCTCTCTCTGTAATGTGGGCCAACCACTTTCGTCTATTACATGGGGAAACTAATGGTTCAGCAGTTTTATGGACCAGTTCGTTGGCTATGGTCTCTGCAACTAATAAGACGTTGCACTGCCCTTTGCTTGCTTCCCAACAAGTATCCTAGAATATCATTATTACCCATTTTTTGTCCTGCAATACCATGATTATCCTTTTTGTCACCTTCTTTTGTGTGCGTGATGATGGGGATAGACTTAATATCATAACCGTGACCATCAGCCATTTCCCAACTGTGGGATGAAGGGGACAGACTTAAATGTGTTGACCAGAAAAAAAAAAAAAAAGAAGAAAAATCTAGGGGTATAAAAAAAAAAAAAAAATTAGCCCCCTACCCTTCATTGTCTGTCAGGGGCTTGTATCCTTTCTGGCTGATATAAACTGGATTGATGCCTCCTGTAGGTGAGCGAACGAGATGACAAGCTCCTTGCTGAGCACATGGCAAAATTACAGTCAGCTAATGAGGAGGTTGATGGAGACGTTGACAGCGGAGATGAGGAAGACACAGGTATGGGTGAAATGGATGTGGAGAATTCTGGTGTCAGCATGGCTGACTGAAAAATGAACATCTAGATTGAATTCGAGCATGTGACGCATGTTTGAAATGAGTCGCATGCAGCAAGTAGTGTGCTGTTAGAGGCCCTTCTCGAGTCTAACAATTCATTGTTGAGGCCAGCATGACGGGATTGACTGCTTCTGCTACCATTACCATTCATTTGGATGATACTTTGTCCTTGGATTGTGTGACAGTTTCACAATTTTGTCAACATCTGAAATAGTTTGCTGTTACAGAGAGGTGAAAGCATGAATATGGCCTCTTAAGTGCACATTGATGGTCTGGCACTCGAATTGAAAATTTCATGTATGTCCAAGCTTCTTGAACTCCTTTCTTTCTTTTATGCCCATTAGATCACGCAGAACACATTGGATCTACAAGCTTGTAGTGAATTGAATTGATTGTCTACATTGAAATATTAAGTAACAGTTTTCATTTTTCAGAATCTAGCACCGTTGGTGGCCATGCATGCTGTTCGGCTTTCATGCCAACCTGGTAATTGTGTCTTGAGTCGCGTTGTTTATCTAAGTTTCTCGGTGTGGCAGGTTTTTGAGTTGCCAGATTTTTTGCTTCACCATGACGGGATCAGTTTCGATGAAGCGCTTGCGTTGAGAACTGACCCGTTATCGAGAAGACTTTGGCCGCCTTAGTTGTGGAGGACTGGAGGCGTTTTTTGAAATTTTTAAATTTTTTTTTTATAAAGAAGAGAAAATATAATTTTATGAACAAATTTAATATTTCTTACATAAAAATAAAAAAAAAATATTTTCTAATTTGCCTAGAAAATCTTTTTGGATTTTTTTTCATTATTATTTTTTAAATAAAGTAATATTTTTTACCATTATATCTTTATGATCTATCATTATTTTTATTGTCGATCAATCTTCATCGTCTATTACCATCATCATTGCTACGACCATCATTACATCCAATCATCATCATACTTTTATTATTGCTATCCTTTTTATTCACTAGATCTTCCACCATCACTATCTCTACAATTCATCAATATCACCGCCATCGTCACTATACATTCATCATCCATTACCATCATCATCTTTACCTTTATGCTAGCCATTTTTCATAACCCATCTTTTTAAAAAAAATAAATTAAAAAATAGGAATATTATTTTCAACAAATGAACATGCAAAGTGGAGATGGCAAGGAAAATTAAAGATAGAGAATAAAAAATTAATTTCTGCAACTAAATAGTCCTAATCTAAAAAATTAATTTCTTGCATCTATTTTTCTATAATTAATCTTTTAACTAAAGTAAACCATATCTTTTAATATAATAGAGATAGACCTAAACCTTTATGTGCAATATGCAAGTTTTGAATTTGCTTTATAAAGCTTCGATCTATTGTGCATCCCTGGGTGCACCACTTCATTTGAATTATTAGAGGAAAATAGGAAGGAACACTTTATTTGAATTATTAAAAAAGAAAAATAGCTGCTGGACAAAGCAGAATTTGTGGATCGCCTTTTTTTTTTTTAAAAAAAAAAAGCAAGTTCTGTAGATAATTATGAACTCTTAGGCTCTCTTTGGAACGGTTTGTCAAATCCAGCCATATTGAAGGAGGAAAAAAGAGTGTTGGAGGGGGAAGGGAGAAGATGGGAATAGAGAAGCAAAGGAAAGGAAAAGTTTGGTTCTTAGAAATTTTAGTAATTTAAGATTATTTTATAGATTATCATATTTAATAATTACATATGATATTTTGAGTAATAATATTTAATTCTTAGTATTTTAAAATTATCATAAATTATAATAATTCATTTCTCATTTGAGAGATAAATGTCTAATATTACTAAAGTTCGATATTCTTTGGCTTTCATATAAATATTTAACAATACTTAATTTAATTATATATTTAATATATAATTAATAATATCTAAATATTTAATATTATATTATATTTAATATTAAATATATAATATAATATACTATATTATATTAAATTTAATATTAATATTATATTTACTATTTTAAACACTACTTATATTAAATTTAAAATTATTAATATGTATGACCTTTTTTTGCATATCAAAGTATTATATTTAAATAATTTGTAATATATTTAATATTATTTATATTATAAATATTTTTTAACATTTAGATAATATAATAAATAATATATTAAATAGTTTATATTATTTAAGGGAGGGCATAAATGAAAAATTGAAACAAAACAGTGCAATTTAGAAAAAGTAAATGACTTCATAAAAGGCTCAGAAATGTGAGGATACTTTGTTATTTGAGATGGCACACCAAGGATATCAAATGGCAAATGAACTATATAATCATCAAGCAACTAACTTAAAAAGGCCAACTAAGATTCTTAAATCTGACGAGTGAGATCGAAACCCAGAAAGATTGCAAAGGTCAAACTATAATTTTCCGTGTATATTAATCCTTCAATTTATAGATTTGGAAAAGTCAAAAACAAAAAGTTCTACAAAGCTTCGAAAGAACGTCCGCTAGCTTGTAGATCTATGTGCTCGACTCCTAAGAACAGCAGTGGCACGTTTAGCATAACTTATTAAACGGGTAGGCCCATGAAACCCAAAAACACACGCACAAAAAAAAGCATAATGATCAGAAAATTCAAAAGGACTATTACATACGGCCTGCCATTAAAAATTTGAATCTTTTTTCTGTAATGCGATGAGCACCGTGGGTTTCAGTTACTACTCTGAAACACCTTTTTGTTTCAAAGCCCTCAAAAATCGGTTGGTCATCCATCCGCTGCCAGAAGCAGCTCTTCCCATGTCGTGATCTTCTTTCTGGGTTTGTTTCTCAGCTGACCCTCCATCCTTTCCTTGGAGTCTATCTTTTCCCATCCACTGAAAGGCACAAATCTTACGTTCTTATTTTCTAGAACTTGGAGGAGCCCTTGTCTTCCTGGTTTGGGTGAGCTTGAAGGAGGCGTCAATAACCCATTCTTAAAGTCTTCCAAGATGCTCGCAACCTGCCATGTGTTAACGCTAGATATCAGTTATGCTGGCTCAAAATGTTGACTTCAACTGGAAAACCCAGGCAAATCTCCTCAACAATTCTATTTTAGACGCAAACATTAAGTCCTTGATGTTAGGACCAATTTGTGAGATGTTTCCAGTGATGAAGCTTATAAGATGACTATATTTTTTTATTTTTTTTTTAATTTCTTATCAGGATTGTGTCAGGCAACCTAGGTCAATTTTCATTATGAAAAGCTGCAAACATACCGCCCCAATTTCACATGCTCAAAATCTACCTCTGTATATTTTTAAGCCTCTCTTTCTGAAAGTTGCTACAATCTATTTCTCGAGACCCACACATAAAACCCAATCGTTGGCATTACTTACAGTTTCTTCAGCACAATAGAGGTTTGTAGCAATGATACCGGTCGGCCCTCTTTTCAACCAACCAGCAACATACAAGCCTCGCTCAACAATTGCATGCTCTTCCTGATCACAGCTTAGAACTCTGCCATTCATGTTAGGGACTACACCTGTTAAAAAGCCACGAGCGAAACAATTGGGTCTCAACTCCAAACCATGGGACAATACTGACCACAGCAATCTAGAACATTACATGCAGTATGCAATGACAAAGAAGATGTGCAAGTGCTGCAATTGCAATCTCTTCTGTTATATAATTGATTAATCATGCCTACCTAATGATGCACAGAAATCTTTGAGATGTTGATCGGGCTCGACAAACTTGGCTTAACGTAGGTTATTAATATTAACGGGGTTGGGTAAATTCTAAAATTCAGTGCTGACCTCTATATTTATCAAAAGGTAATCCATCAACCGGTACTGACTTGTAACCAATGCTTTTCAACACCAGCCTAAACACAAGAATAGTGTTAAATTAGTCAAATCTGAAGTTGACCAGAAGAAACACAGGCACTGATAATCAAAATTACAAAAGCTATGTAATATCATACTCAAAAGGATACCACACAAAATGGGAAATACCCACCCACATTTAAGATCTTCGAACTGTCCCGTTCCTACTGCCACTTGTTTGCCAGAAGCTCCATTTTCTACATAACCAAATCCATCATGGTGAACAGAATCATGATAAAATTGTGACCAAAGCAACTCAATCAATTCTAGGACATAGCCAGGAAATCTAGCGCATTGGAGTAAATTGTCGAGAAAACTGAGCACAACTGTCAATTTGAAGTGTAACAAATTCTAACAAAAAATGAGCATAATAAAATATTAGAAGTTCCAAGTATTAGTTCTGCATATCACACCTTTCAAACATGTCTTCTCAAGGCGCACACTGCTAATGGTGCTACCAGTCTCTGAAGGCAAAAAGCTGTCAGGTTTTCTGAGGAACATGAAGTGGAGTTCTCGCTGGCCAACAACATCACGGTGTTGATGGGAAGTTGCTGCTTTGGAGAGTAACTCGTAAACTCTTCGTTGGATTCTATTTTTTTTCAGTTCTTCCTAGAGTTAGCAAAAACACTGACACATAAGTGCCCTGAGCTTGGTGCAAAAAATTTCAAGCAGAGGAGAAAACTAAAAGCAAAGTGCATGCAATACTGTGTTTAAAAGCAGTTGGTAATGGAGGGAAAGAATTGGTATTGGTAAAATTTAGAATTCAGATGGCCAGTTGGCTATGCCAACAAAAAATATTGTAGAAAAATCTTTCAAAGCAGCAATAAAAAAAAAAAAATGATTTAGCAATCAAGGGTTGAAAATTCATTATCAGAATATTCTGGTCTAGATGGAAGAAGTTATAGCGTTCCAAATTTAACATATGATGAGCCAGGCATCTAGAGAATGGGTAAAACTAGAAAAACAAAATTAAATAAGACAAAGTCATTTTGGAGTACAACAATAGTATCACCAAATAGAGAATAAATGTGAGGATTGACAGGCTAACATATCTGATTGAGCAATAAAACGTTGCGACAATATGCTATGAAATGTAAAATTAATTGAAAAATCTCACTCAAATGCAATATTTGTTTCATTGTCACAGTATAACATATACGAACCTCGTCAGCTGGAGATGTCACTAAGTCAGCTTCCTGAATGTGAACATGCAGACCTTTGATACCTGCATAAATCAGATGATCACTTTCATGCAGGTACAAAATAACACTGAAAGGAAACTCCAAGCAGTATTGATACATAACTTCAATAAAAATCCAATAAAAATACACCCTTTAAGGATGTGTAATTAATCATGCAAAAGTGGGTTCAAATGATACTTTTTCATGATTGTGAGTAACGCTGAGTCATACCAAGAATTTCACGAAGTTCCTTTGCAGTGCAAGCTGCCTGCACTGGACCTCTTCTCCCAACCAAGTACACCTTCCTTTGGCCATAATAAACAGAATTAAAATAGCATCAAAATGATGTGCTGTAGGAGCAATGCAGAACTAAAAATTAACAAAACTAATTCAATCACTGTTAGGTAGTTTAAAAAACATACCTTATGGTGCTCTCACGAAGGGAAGTTAAAGCATGCTCAGCAATATCAGTTGTTTCCAGTTCGTCTATAGGTCGCAAAAGAATACGAGCAACATCAAGAGCTACATTACCCTGAAGGTGACTTTATTTGAAAACTGTTTTAACTTCATTATAATGGTAAGACTGGATAAGGAAAAGAAAGCCAGATGCTGAAATCAGAAAATATATATATATATATATATATATATATATCTTTCCAGTGAATATATATTGAGACCTTCCTATTCAGTAAAGAAAACCAACTTTTCACCTGATGGCTAATTAACAAGATATATATGTTCACGACATTCCATAAGGAAACACATTTCTAGGTTAGTCAAATTTCATGGGTTCCTCAAATTACCCTATGAAAGTCTGAATAAAACTACAAAAGCTCATATGTAACACTATAACAAAATGTGGTAACAAATGAGAAGATAGAAAGTTCAAGAAATTTGGCTTCATGTGCTTTATTTCGTTCACCAAAAGGCATAATCAACCAGAAAAAGTAAGTACCATGATTAGACAATTCATTAGTTTATATGGCAGGTGCAATGATAAGAAGGTATCATGAAAGCAAGGTTTTCAATCTCATAAGACAGCGATGTTCCAATTTTTCTACGGAATGAAATGCCCCATGCCCCATCTCATTCCGATCCCCGACCCAATTAAGCATCCTAGTGCTTGGTTGAAATGCTTCTCTTAAAAATATATATATATATATATCTGTGAAGCTTTAGTATCTTATTCGATTTTTAAATATATTTAAACTTTAAAAATTATATTTTTTATGATAAATTAGATCTATTTAAAATTAGCATTATAATGTATTATGACTGAGATAGGACAAGATCAGTCCCAGAACCTCTCTAAGACAAAACAAGACGGATATCTTGGCCCTCATTTTGTCAAGACTTGAATCACTACATAAAAGCATAGGTATCAAAGGTAAAGCATGGACTCGAGTTCAAAGGTCCTATTAAATACATGCTACATGAGTTTCCTTCTATAAATAGAAAAAATTGTTGCTAAATAAGGTGGTTCTTCCAGAACACACACAAATACATAAGAACCAGTAACCATGGTTAAGACATTAGCAGCCCCCATACTGTAGTGTCCAAACCACTGTCATGGAGTCATGGTAAACATTTTCATCAGAACACATACTGGTAAAACACATAAAAGGATTTATTTTGATCAATTATCTGGTCTATGGATGAAGGCTTTCCATAGTTGACAGAGTTCCTCATAAACAAAGCAGTGACATAATATATTGGAATCGGGGAAACAATAACTGCTCCAAGTTAGTGGATGCTCAAGAATTGCAGCATGTTTTTTTCTAGTGATCTGAATTGCACCAGCTCAGATTTTTTTTCCCATTTCATTTGCAAGTGGCTTGAATATAGCTGAAGCACATCAAATTATGCAACTTCGTTATATAATGATACAGACTTGATTACTATATGCCAAAAATAAAGTGTTAGAATCCAATCGGGTAAACGAAGCACAGCTTCATTATCCTCACAACAGAAAATGAAGAAGTATGGAAAATTAAGACATCCTATTGAAATTAGTATTGCAGCTAATAATATCAGCTGCATATATGTACAGTAGATCCTTCCAAATGAATCTTATGAACATACCTGACCAAGGACTACAGCTGTATCTGTGCTTCTCAAGTCAGGTACCATGTTAGAGCAGTCTGGATGCCCATTATACCACCATACAAACTCTCTAGCTGAGTATATCCCTCCCAAGTCCTACAGCATAGAAAGAAGAAGGCACAAACTATATAAGAAACAGATTTCCTATACCTGATGCAAGAGAAGAATTTAAAATTGCCAGCACACTGGTGCAATAGTCTCAACTGCAAAGATAATGATCCTAAAACCAGATTAAGAGCAAACGATTGAAAAAACTTTGAGTTATAACTCCAATTTCAACTGGCTTTATATTTGTAAGCTGGGCTGCTGGATGTTTCTTTCATCCCTTTCCCCTCTTCAAGGTTAAACCTAGATATTTTCCTCCTCTAGGTTGTGATAGAGACAACAGCTCAACTCTTGATTTCAATATAGCTTTCTGCATAAATTAATTCAAGGATAACTAGTAATAAGAAATCCAATAGCGATAAAAAAAATGACTTCAACTACGGTTTCAGCAGGTTTAAAATTTTGGGCTGCTCTCCCATCCAGCATTCAGTAGAAAAAAATCTTATATTTTCTGAATCTGGGTATGTTTGTCATGATTGTTTGGATTCCAAACAAAAGAAACCAAAGGTAACAGCTCAATCTTTAGTCAATACAAAAATTGTTGTAAGGTGTAAACAATTTAATGACAGCTAGTTATCGACATTTAAAAAGTTTATCACAAGAAACAGCAACAGAAATAACCTGAGACAACTTACTTCTCCAGGCACACCAAGAGATCTGTCATTTTCAGCACCATAGGCAAGCACAACCTGCTTGCAAATACATACATCAGTCAAACTGAAGACTCAAACAAAAAAAAAGAAAAAAGAAAAAAAAAAAACAACAACAAAAGTTATAAGGAGGCAGGCAAGCCCTTGAAAGGATCTGTAAGTGCTCATGCTTGCAATTGGAAGCTTACCACATCATACATCTCGCGAAGGTCAGACAGAGAAACAGTAGTTCCAAGTTTTACATTTCCAAAGAATGAGCACCTCTCATTTGAAGCAACCCGAGAGAATTGGTTTACCACTATCTGTTTCCAAATTTCTGGTAAAACTGAGCTTACTGAGAAAAATTTAGAAATAAGCATTCAACAATTCAACACAATTTACCAAAAACTATGCACGAGCAAAATCACCAAGCTTTATCCTAATTATTTGGCTTGGTTTATCAATTCCATGCTAGCCATACATATATACCCTAAAGTAACCAGATTGCATTGCATGTATGTGAGTGTCTGAATATGTATGTACGCATGTATGTCTTATATGTATCCAAAGATATATGACTTTTTGTGTATAAATAGGCAACCTTTTAGTAAAAAATTGCTGCCTAGGTGCCAACAAAGCACCTAACAATACGCCACTAAAATCGGGCAATCACTCACATTGCAATGGTCTGGGCAAGGCTCACCAGGCATCCTGAGGCATGTCAAGCAACTTTGGTGTCACCCACACGACCACCCAAAACAAAAGTCATAAGACCAACAATTCGCAAATCTGGTGACCCAACTTGTCCCTTTGCTTGGTTGAGCCACACTAGTTCAGAACTCTGCTGGTTTCAACATTCTCTAAATTCGACCTTGCATCCCCTTTCTAGTCCCATCTTGACATCCCTTCACACAAATGTGCCAGGTCTCTCAGCTAAAAATAAAAAACTCTCATCCCCATTATATTTCATTCCTAGCCCATTTACATGATCAACCCCTTCTCGAAACAAAAGATCCAGAATGCCCTTTGTTTTCAGAAAGAAAGGAGAAGAAAAACATTACCTCTCTTTCCTCCTATTGACTTTTTTTAGTACTATAACATATAAAATCATCATTGTTCATGTTTTTAACTAGTTGTTCTCAATCAAAATTTACAAAGCTCATAGTCGATAGATCATGTAAACTCAAAATGACATGAGGTTTAAATCAAAGTATCAAACATGATGGATTCATGAACCGAGAATCTTCCCCCCACCTTTGTTTCTGGATGCTCTGGTGCCACTCCTGAACGGACTAATCCGAATGGTGTTGGCAACCGGTCTATGATATCGACCTCTGCTCCTTCATGAGCCTTCAACATCTAGCAAGAACAAATAAACATATATATATATTGATCATGCATCGAACTTTATGAGGTCTGCACATTATTTTGAAAGCCATGTTAGTTAAACCACTATTAACATCTTTGAAAAGGCCAGTTGTTACAGGCTGGTGTAAATGTGAAGGTTCTGTTCCAACCTACAGACTGAATCCCAAATTAACTAAAAATAAGCATTGTAAATACCTTTTCAGCACTGTAGAATCCAGCAGGACCACTACCAACAATGCAGATACGAAGTGTGCGTGGAGTCAAAGAAGAAAAGCCCCTTGAGATCAACTTCCATCCATGGAAGAAAAGTTTTCCCATTTTTTATCTGTAATTTTTTATTAAGCATTTTATTAGTAGTGAAATAATGAACAGAAAAGTGTTTAGAATAGCTAAATGCTTGGATCCCAAAGTCAATCTTCATTCATTAGCAAATTCTAATACAAGTTAGAAGTAAAGATAGCAAACTGCTCGTCATCTCCATATGTAAATGTAATATTTCAAGCAACAATCGTTCACGTGTCCCCAAGCTTTTTGATGACTATTACGTGTTTCATTGGTTTGAAAAACAAATAGCTTGTGAGATTTTGGACACTTCGCTAAATATTTGCAACCAATCGATCCAAAATTCACCATTGGACATTGGACGTTTTAAGATTCAAACCAAACAAAGACGTGGAAATATCAAAGTTTCAAACAACAGTAATCATAAAGCTCGCAATAGCACCCCAAAATAAAAAGAAAAAAAGAAAATTCAATAACGAATCGAGGCAGAGTGCCTATCAACAAGGAGATAGGCTAGAAACTAAAGTTCAGAGCGAGCGATCAGCGAGAGAGAGAGAGAGAGAGAGAGAGAGAGAGGCTAAAATCTTGCAATCTAGTAACTGGCAATTAATGCTTACTAGGTTCGCAGGAGAAGACCGCTCTTCAACTGCACGAGATAGAGCCAAGATTGCAGCTTTCTGCTGCGGGATAGAACCGAACCACAGGTAATCTAAAATTACAAAGAGAAGTAAGGCATTAGTCAAACTGTTTGCAATAAATTTATCGATCTATCAGCATCGAAACTAAATCCAGATCCATAGCTGCAAGTAAAATTTCAAATCCATCGACAGACCTAAAAGCATATCTTTTACTCAAAACAACCTGCTTTCAGCCGCCAATAAACCCCATGCAACATATCCACGTAAGTAGATCCTGATTTCTTACAAAGAAACCGAAATATTCCACAAAAATCGCTGAAAAACTCGACAAAACGCATCCAGATCACCGTCCAAATGAATTTTAAAGCAGAATTTAGAAGAAATAAAAAACGCAAGGGGAAATCAACGGTAATACGGCTAGGGTTTTACCTCAAGACCAAGGAAGCGGAGCCGCAACCCAGAAGCGATGCCTCCAAAACCCTCGTTCTCCACCTCTCTCTCTCTCTCTCTCTCTCTCTCCCTCTCTCCCCAATTGTAGAATATAATATAGGTTTCGAGCTTCGGCCCCAGGGCTCCATGCGGCTTGAAGAATGTGCATACACGTCCATCCGCTTGCCGTTCACATGCATCGCGCAACACGTTTGGCGCAAAGTGATCTGCCGGTTGGATCCGATCTTAGCCGATACTTTTTTTTTTCTTTGCGATTACCTCCAGATTTAGCGGCTTCTTCGCATGTGGCTTGAGCTGCGCGCCGGATCATATACTGCCCTATTTGACCTTCGGAAACAACCCTTAACGTGCCACCTGGAGTATCCGGTAAGGTAAGATTGTTCGAATCCTCACCGCAGGTCTATTCTTGTATTTAGGCTTAGGAAGTGGGCCGCACCGAGTCAAAAACAGACCCTTGCCCAAGATTAATCTGAAATATTTTTTGAATTTTGGATCAGATCAAGGTTCGAAAAATTTTACCAAACTCACACCTGACTCCAACCCAAGCTCAGGTTTGAACCCAGTATGAAATCCATTAGATCAATCCAAATTAGCCCATTTAGACCAAAACACTAGGCCGACTTGTTCAGTTTTGATAATTTATTTTACAAAATTGTTTGCTCAATTGCTTAAACATACAAATTATTTGCTTAAACTAAATTAAAATATGTATAAAATAATTATTTGCTTAAACAATACATATATGATTTCAATTTTATATAAACTAAAAATAAATGGAGATTCAACCAATCTAATTAAGAGCCTCTTAATTAAGTCTGATTCGAGTTTTGTAATCTGCCGTGAATTGGGCTTGGGTTCGAACCAAACCCAAGCCCGTGTTGGACCAATTATCTACCCAAGCTCAACTCGAAAGTGTAATATGGACCTCAATTTTAAGTTCAAATTCGATTCGAAGTTAAGGAAATTTCAGTCTGAGCTCAGCCCAAAGCTAGCCTCATCCGAGCCCATTTTTAGCCCTACTTGTAGTTCCTACTTGCACACTATTGTAGCCTTCTGGTAATATATGCTTATTGATTAACTTAATTTATAAACCACATGATAAATTAGGCCTACTCAAGAATGGCTCATATCAAAAAAATGGGTAATGTCTGGCTAGCAACTTAGTTGGATTGCAACAATTGACCACAAGGTGTTCTAAAATGGAAAAAAAAAAAAAAAAACCATCACTTTTGGTGGATACATCAGGCATGCATGTATCTTTCATGACCATTAACTGTATTTCTCATGGACCCTCTTTGGATGTTCTTATTGCATAAGCCAATTTGAAATTAAAAAAAAAAAAAATGATGCCATATGTATTTACTTATCATTAAAAAAAAAAGAGAGAGAACAAATTCTTTGTGGACCTTTACAACTCTTGATGACCAATTTAAGGAAACATTCTTTGAGGGTGCTTCTTTGATAAATACTAGTTATAAGACAATAATTGAAGCCTGTTATTAATACAAACTAGTTATACCTATTGGATAGTTAAATTTAATAGGTATAATTTAAATATGTAAACTTAATTGAACCGCACTGGTGGTGATCAGAGTCTGAGGAGAGGTTTCGGAAATTAGCACCCATCTCCAGAACAAAGTGCAAACAAGGGAGGGAAAATTAGCACTCTCTCCATGACAAGGTGACAGTAAAGGGAATGAAAATTACCACTCTCTGTAGATCACCTGTTCAAAGTCAGAGAGTTACTGGCATCTTTGATCAAGGTTAAATCAGAAACTTTAAAGAATTAAAGCCTTAAAAACACCAGGGATTCAACTTGAGGTGGCATGTCTTATTGGTACAGTTATTGTTTACTCTCTGATATGAGCATATTGAAAGATTGTAGAACCATTTTTGGCTTTACTTCTCTCTTTAATAGATATCCAGTTTGGTCAGACCTATATGATTGGGTTTGTATATGAACACATGGATCACAATCATGTGTTTCAGACCACATCCCGATGCAGTGTGAGATTAATGACAACAATTTTGACTGCCATAGTTTGTTAAGGATCAATCCTACAGGTTGATAAGCTTTTTGGTGGAGATCCACCTCTAGACCTATCTCAGACTGTTCAGAAAGCTGATACATCCTTAGATTACATCCCTTTGAAAAGAGATTAGTTAAGAATGTGTTGTTAAAGTACCTCACAGATTGATGACACACCTGCTTAACATACACTTTTTCTGATGAAGGGATAATCACAACTGAATTCAAACACTAGAATATTAGCTACTTATCTTGCTTTCAAACACAGTTGAGAGAGATTAAAAATTAAAGAAACTTGGTAATTTAGGCTGGATGTTAACTGGATACTCATCAGGACTCAAAGGTTTAAGTCCGGACGCCAATTAAGCCTTAATTGAAAGGTGACCAGTTTAGAATGGAAATAACACTACAACTAACAACATCAAACCAAGCACTGTTCGATTGATAATATCATGAATATGAAACACAAAAAAAAAAAAAGAAAGAGAGGAAATATTATCTTTCTTAAGCTCATGCTTTCCAATAAAGATTCAAAGTATTGACCAGAAGAATCGCATCATCTTGAGATAACTTATTTGATTCCAAGCATTTTGTCAAGAATAAGACAGACTTTATATACATCCACACTCCGACAGTATCCCTCCCGGCAAAATGCACTTATCAGCGCATTAGAAGTACGCATGTCTGGAACCAAACCTCGTTGTGACATTTCTTCGAGCAGTTTTAATACCTCTTTCAGCTTTCCACCCTTGATCAACCAAGTATTTAGACGAACGACTAGATCAGATAAGAATCCATCATTGAAGGACGCAAGAAGACAATCGATGGCTTCCAAAAAATTTCCTTCTCTACAAAAACTATCGATCATGATACTATAAGTGAACTTATTTGGTACAATATCCTCCATCACCATGTTCACATAAAGTCGCTGCACTTCATTGAAATCTCCTGCTACGTAAAACCCATGAAGCAAGGTGTTATAAGCCACAACATCGGCAACAAATCCCTTGGTGCTAATAATACATTTCGCTTTCCGAAGCTTCCCAGCTCTGCAAAGGCTTCGAATCACGATGGTAAATGTACAAGCATCCGGTCCAATCCCCTTCTTCACCGCATCAATCAAGAGCTTTAGAACACTGATCCATTGACCAATCTCGCAAAGCCTGCTCATCAAAGTGTTGTAGAAGAAGATATCGACATCCCATCCCAATTCAGCGCTCCTCTCCAACAAGCTCTTGGCCTCCCAAACCTTCGAGTCCCGGCAAAGGCAATCAAAAAGGATGTTTAAAGTGATTGCATCTGAACACAACCCTCTCTGCCGCATAACTTCAAACAGTTGGAACGCGTCATCGACCTTGCCTGCTTTACAAAGCCCATTCATATAGATATTATAGGTGATTTCATTTGGTTTCCAGGCCTTCGACGCACTCTCGCTCAAGATCTTCTCCACCTCATCGAATGCGGCAATCTTGCATAGAGCGTCCGCCAACACGCTGTAAGTCACCACATCCGGCCGGCAGCCGAGGTTCTCCATCGTGCCCATCAACCTCTTGGCCTCTTCGATCCTTCCTGCCGAGCAATACCCGTGAACGATACAAGTATAAACTTCCAAAGTCGGCAGCAACCTTTCTTCGAGCATCTGATCCAGAACACCCCATGCTTCCTCTATCCTCCCGGCGCGGCAGAGGCCGGCAATCAGGGTCAAGTAGGTGACCGCGTCGGGGTGTTGGCCGCATCGAACCATGGATTGAATGATATCATAAGCTGAATCGATGAGGTATGGGTGTAAAAATCGCGACTTTATGAGAATAGTATAGGAGGAAGTGGTCGGCGCGACGCCGGACAAGACCATCTCTTCGAAGGCGGCCTCGGCCTCGGCGTGGCGGTTGGCGACGACGAGGGAGTTGATGAGGGTATTGTAGCAGAAAGCGCTGGGGGTGGAGCGGAAGAGCTGGAGCTCGCGGAACAGGCGGAGGACCTCGTCGGCGTCGCCGGAGCGCGAGAAGGACTTCATCAAGACGTTGTAGGAGGCGGCGAGCGAGCGAGGGGGGCGGGCGCCGGGAGGGGGGAGGGGACGGGTGGGGCGTTTGGAGAACTCGGCGACGGCGGCGTAGAAGGTGGAGAGTTTGCCATCGGAGGAGCAGGATTCCGGAGAGGAGTTCGTGGTGGAGGGAGTGACCGGGGGTGGCGGGCGGCGGCGGGTTTGGAATAGGTCGGCGGCCCTCCGGCTAGCGATTCGGACGGCGGCCGAGGGTGGAGGGCAAGGCGAAACGGAAATCCAGGGCATGGGAAACGAGAGGGAAGGAGATTAGGCGGCGGGAGGGGAGGGATGCAAATTTTAGGGAAACGAATGGTTTTGGTCGGCCCAATGGGCCTTGGGCGTTCTTCGCAGGGAAAATTCGGGTTCGAGGCCTGCTGGCGACGTGGACTCTCACAACCACATTTGACCGATTTACTCCTCCAACAATTTTTTATTTCTTTGTCCTTCTCTTTCAAAATAAAAAAACTAGAAACGAAATAAAGAAGAGATATTTATCCTCCCACTGTGGATGCCGTAAATAAGCGGCCCACATCTCATTTAACTTCATTAATGGCCTTGTGATGAGATTTATTAAAAACATATAAATTGAAAATAAAATATTTTTATAATATATTATATAATAAATTAATAGATATAAAAAATAGTAAATAATAATAGTGATGACAATGATAAGTTTATGTTGATGTTCTTAATGGACTTGAATAATTGTGCCCGAACAAAGTTTGCAACTTCCATTAACGATCATTTTTGTTATGTATAATGCATGCAGTTGGCTTGAAAAAGGGGCAAACTTGATGGATGCTTTTGACCCATCAATCAAATACACACATACGTAGGCATGCATGCACGTACATAGGTACGTGCATACGTACATACATACATATGTATGTATGTATCACGTACATTATGTCATTATAAAGATAGATAAGATAAATAAAAAATATAGACTCATGTTGTTAATGTTATATTATTATATTTTAATTTTAAATTTTTTTATAAATATTACTAAAAATATGTATAATTTTAAAAATATGTATTAGATAAAATAAGAAATAAAAAATAATTTTTATTTTTATTTATTAAATATATTTTCTAAAGATCAGTAAATAAAAAATAAAAATTATTTTTAAAAAATAAGAATAATAAATAAAAATAAAAAATATTTTCGGAAAGCAAACGAAGGCTAAAGGTTTTGCCATTCAGGATATATAGAGGACGGATAAAAGACGGTCAAAGACCCGGCAAGCCGGAAAGATTACATTCCTCCGTATTCCACATCGTGCGCTTCGAAGTTTCTCTCGTACCCCTTGAAACCTGGCGATCACGGCACTTGGTCAACGCTCGCGAGTTTCACGCCCTCTTGCCGTTTCTTAAACTCTTTCCCCCACCTTGGCTCGCGCGGCGTCCATCCGTCCTTCTGCTTCCGTCCTTCCTCTCTCTCTCTCTCTCTCTCTCTCTCTCGTATCCCGTTTCAATGGCATCCCCCACCTCCTTTTCCGGCGTCGCCTCCTCCGCCGGCGACCACTCCTCCCTGGTGCTGGATCCCGGTTCCCAGGCGGGCAGCGCCGCCGGGAGCTTGCAGGGCGAGGGCCTCATTCCCGGGACGGCCGGCGGCGCCCCGGAGGCGAACGGAGGAAGCGGGGGCGAGGCCGAGTTCGGGTTCCAGCGGCCGGAGTTCGGGCAGAAGGCGCTGGTGGGAACCGTCCAGACGTACGATCGCCACCTGTTCCTCTGCTACAAGTCGCCGGACGTCTGGCCGCCGCAGGTCGAGGCGGCGGAGTCCGACCGCCTCCCCCGCCTCCTCTTCGCCGCCCTCAAGGCCCGCAAGGGAGACATGAAGAAGCGGGTGAGTTCTTTTCCTTTCGCGGCTTTTTTTGAAAAAGTCGCAATCTAGGGTTGGTTTTAGTTCCTTATCTCGAATAGATTTCGTTATTCTTGGGGTTGTTTCGGGCTCTTTATCTCGATTTTGGTAATTTCGGGGGTTTCGGGAAGGGGTGCCGGAGGAATTAGGATTCGGGCTCTGGGGATGATTAGTGTTTCTCGCTTTCTTTCTATTGGGATTTGATTTTATTAATGAGTGAAGAAAGAAATCAATTATTTGAAAGATTTAGTCATGCCTGTTTTCTAGCAGGTTGGAACAGTTTACCCCTACGATTTGCTGACTTTATACTTCTAGTTATTTTCTGTTCTGGTTTACGACTGATGGTGAGGCTGGGGGTATATTTTTGTTAGAGTAGATCACCTTGGAAAGAATGGTTTGCTTGATGCTCTTTTAACAATGTCGGAATAAGTTCCTTGATCAGCAGTACGCTAGATGAGATTTTGCGAGGATAAGTATGATTCTAAAACTAGTATTTCTTCTGTAACAGTTTTGGATTCCTAAGGAAGCAGTCCATGTCTATTTTGATGAGTTTATTGCTAACAGTTTTGAAGATTGATATAAGAACAGCAACAAAGCCTTAATCCCAACAACAGCAGCAGTTTAGAAGATTGATCGTTCATTTAAAATTATTTGCATTTCTGCATGATTCTTTGGGTTTTATTCTATATTTGAGATGCACTTGCTCTCTGCATGATTGCTTTGTTCTCTTCTGTAATATTCTGGATATTGTTAATGTTTTTATACACGGAGAAGCATATAAATGGAGTGTAACAAAAATGTTAATGGTGCTACTTTAATTTGCCAATATTAATGGGAGTGGTCTTCGTAGCACAAGATTGGTTTTAATGCTTTGATAAGGCCAGGAAATCTGCAGTGCTGTTTGCACTCCAAGAAATCAGTGTTAATGAGATTATTCATATCATGGTATATGATTTTCTAAAAAAATCATCATTATCTCTCCATAGTCATTAACCTGTCTACCAAAATCACTTCACTGTGGAGCACATCTCATGTATGATTTCTTTTGGCAATATGTTATTAGATTAATTTTTGCTTCATCTGAATATATTGTTTTGTGTCTTCTTGATATTTAAGATCTTTGGGTTACAGAAATATGATGCGATCTGGTCATTAGGTATTTCTTTTTAGTTCAAATGAAAAGTTTCTTTTAACAGAAACGTTACCTTAGTGAAAGTGTTTGCATTTAATTTTATATTTTGGCCACTTATGATATAACTGTGCTTGCATTGCGGGCCATGGTTTATGATGCTGTGTCTCTTACATGAGACAAGGAAGTGATCTGCATTTGAGATCTTTCATAAATTTTAAGCTTACAATTTCCATTTGTTTTATGCAACACATTTTGTTGGGCTGGTACTGTTATTGGGCGTGGCAGGACCTAGGAAAGTCAAAAATTGATGCATAGGCTTTTGAAAGAGTGGATTCTAGATGTCTCTTAGTGCTACTATTTACTTGCTGGACATGGTCAAGGAAATAGAGTTAGATCATTTGTGTTGGCTTGTTGCTTCCATTCTGATGATGTGGTTGATATGGCTATTGATGTAACCTTCTTGTGATTGCCATTCCTTACTAAAACTTTGCATCTTTCACTTTTGCTGAAGCTCTGTTGGAAGTCTTTTGCTGTCTTAATGCTTCAATTATCTTTCTTATTTATGGATTCATTTTTGGTAAACTGTTTGTTCCATCCTCTATGTTTTTTCCTCCACCTTGTCTGAAATACTTTATACAGGACAAAGTGGAAATAATCCTATTATCTTAAAGATCTGGGATTAAATCAAAGTGCCTTCTGATGCTGTCTAGATTATCTTTGCAATAGTTTTTAAGCATTTCTTATAGGATGCTTTTGATATGCAAGTGGTTCTTTATTTGGTCTTTGCTCATGGTATTCCTAGATTTGTGTTGCATTAGGTTCTCTCCCTATGGTGGTATGAGTGTCAATATGTGCTTCTCAGCAGAATAGGGGCATGGTGCAAAAGTATTATACCATTGTATTATGTGTGCCCATTATTACGATCCCCTTTTTTCTAGCATAAACTTTGTCATGTGATCGATACAGCGTGGTACCATAAGACATGCTTTCAGATCTCAGCGGGACGTTCTGTGTGACATCAAGATGGGTTACCATTCTAAGTTCAGAACAGGACAATCCCACCATCATCCTAGCGTTCCAATCAACGTGTCTTAGGACATCCCTTATTTTAAGTGTTAGGATGGGGCAGGACGGCGGTGTGTTTCGTTCCATAGAAAAAGCGAGACGGATTTGTCCCACGGGATTTAAAATCTTACTATGAGAGCTAGTGACTCAAATACTTTTGATACATGATAGTTAAATAATTAAGTCCTCAATCCCTCCCTCCCTCGCTCCCTTTCTCTCCGCATATTTATTGATGTGTGTGTGTGGGCGCGCGCGCATGTGTTTTTGTGGGAGGAGGGAGAGTTGGTATAGAGGATTAGGATAAATTATTTATGTAGAAAAGTCTTTCTGCATTTTTATTGATATATCATGCCTTTCTTATGAGTTAGGGGTGGAACAAATTATGCCCTTTTTGGGTTTTTAAATGTTATTATATTCTATCTTCAATCATATATGTGTTTATATCGTGTGCTTGCATGCGTGCACACATCCTTGTGTGCATTGAATTGCATTTTCCATGTGAAATCAATGATGAACCATCCAAATTGATGAATGAATGTTTATAAGAAAGACTACAAACATTAAACATCTTTATTGATAGACAGTTTTGGAGGTCTATGACTGAACATTTTTCTAGTGGGCAGTTTCCTAAGCTTAGGTTGCATGCAAGCTGCCCTGCTTAGGATCTGACCACCTTGACAGCCCCATATTCAAATAGATTACAACCCCCAACATCTTTCTTGTTTGCCCAGACATCTTAATTACAATTTCCAAGTTGGAATAGTTTTTAATTAATCATATGTTTTCAACTTGTGTTGACAATTCATTACTTGGTAGAGTTTTTTTTTTTTTTTTTTTGTGCAGTAACTTGGATTATTGATCATGTTATTCAGATTGTCAATTTAAACTATTATGTATTGAAAGCAATTATAAGGGTACTTGTTAGCATGTCATGTGATACTAACTTGTCTTGTAGTGAATGTAGAAGTGCTTCTTGGTGTTATCTTATGTTTCGCTTGGTTTCTTCCAATCAGTTTCTAATTTTTTAGTTGTTACTATATATTTGTGAATCCAAATTTATTTTTATTATTTTTTAATACGATCCCTTGCACAAACCACCTGAGTCCTATTGCTATCTAAGCACTTTGCCATCTGCCAACAGCTCACATCCACAGCTGCCTCTTGAATGCAAGTTTAAGATGTTATGATCATGATTAGCAGTGTGGTAGCATATGGATTCCCTAGAATATTTTCTGTACAATAGCACTATCGAAACTATCCATTCTGAGTATACTTATTGTAACGCCCTAAGCCTGCCTGCTGGCCTAATTAATTCGTTAGCGGACTAAACCTATGGGGCTCAAAAACTCGAGTGAAAATTAATGGGTAGCAAGTGGACTTGAGTTATAAACACGTAAACACATTTCTTTTCCATTCAATGTGGGTATTACAATCTTCTTTTTTTATAATACGACATCCTCGTCACATGCCACAAGCTAGCCAGAATCTACCTCGAACCGGATCGTTAGTGCTGTAAAAGTGGCTCCACGCTATGGTGGGACTTTACCACTATCCCATAGATAGCCCTTTCCTTATGCCCACCAACTAACTTTCGCACACTTGGATCGGCTATGATACCATTTGTAATGCTCCAAGCCCACCTGCTAACCCAATTAACCCGTTAGTGAGCCAAAACCACGTGACTTAAAAACTCGAGTGGAAGTTAATGGGTAGCAAGTGAACTTGAGTTATAAGCATATAACACATTTCTTTTCCTGGGTATCACACTTGTATAAGTAAGATACCTCAAAAACTTGTTCCTTTTGTCCTAGGTTTCCAAATTTTATAAGTCATGATGAACATTGCAAATCTCAAGTTTGGTTGGCCTATCATTAATTTCATGCCCAATCTTACCAAGAAAATCCTAACACAGCTCTATATACCACTATAATCAACTGCTTTAACTTTGGCTCAGTTATATAAAACTTGTGCATAACCAAACTCATTATGGATTAATTAATTATCTGTTAGATCATTTTAGATAACCTATATTGGCCCTCAAGGAGACCACTTATTCTGACCAAGGATTAAGCTTTAAGTGCCTGTAGAGCTCAACTTACATTAGTGCTGAGGTCGCTGACTGTGTCAACATGGATCAAGATGTATGACATTTACTGACTTCTGAAGTGTCATCCGTAAAAATTTGAAAGCATTTTATGTATTAGAAAAATAATATTCACTTTTGTTCCTAGTCATTGACTGGGAGAATAGTTCTGTGATAAAGGCAGAAGCTGTGATACTGAAATTCGGATGAATGTTGTATGCACTATGCAGAACTTTAAATGTCTTGAATGATGAAATTGGAAGATATTGGTCTAATGTCTTAAGGTGGATGAAGGTATGAAATAATCATGGAAACTATTCTTAAGCTTCAAAGCTGCAGCTCCTTATAATCCAATCCATGACAAAATGTAACCAACAGTGTTAGCCCATTTGTTAGCAGTCAGGATTAAGAGTACCCTTTTGTCCATTCTTCCAAGAACTGTCTTCTTTTAATCAAGATTGTGGATGCCTTCATTATGGGTTCCATCCCTCTTTTCCGACCTTATCTACAAACAAATCCAATTTCCCTCCTTTTACTCCAGCCTTCTTGGATCTTTAAGCCTCAGGACAGAACCATCTTAATAGGTTCTCACTGTAAAATCTTTGAATGGTGCCTGCTGATCTATTGGTTTCAAGGGCATCACTGGTGTGTATCACAGGAGCTACCTTGCAGCAGATGTCTTTAACACTGTTCTTATTTTTCCAATGAGTGCTGCTGGGACCTTCCCCAGTGAAGCTTTATCCTTTCTCAATGATACTTTTCAAAAAAAGTATGGCACATTCATGAAATTATTACTGCCAAAAATTCGGCTAGCCATTCTTTATGGACCACTACATTATCTCTGCATCCTGTAATGTAAGTCCTAGATGACTTTACTGATATGTTTTGAATGATGAATTTAAGTTTTTAGTAGTTCACTGATTTCAGTTTTATAAATCAAAACATCTCTCTCTCTCTCTCTCTCTCTCTCTCTCTCTCTCTTTCTCGCGTGCACGAGTGCTTTTGCACACACACAGCTCTTGTCGCGTGCATGTGCATACACGCAGCTCTTGTAAGCCGAGGATGATCTAAGCCATGTAAAATTACTGCTTTTCTAGATAAATTAGATTAAAAAAAAAAAAAAAAAATCAATCCAGTGACCTCTATGTCTTGATAATTTTCCTGCAGACTCGTTTGACCATATGCGAAGGGGAAGATGGTACTGATTCATCAAATGGAGATGTTCTGATCTTTCCTGACATGATTAGATACAGGTTTGTTTGCCATTGAGTTTGTTGACCAAATCACTTGATTTTATAGTGAGCCTTATGTTTTAAATTTAATGACATGAATTCTCTTATCGGTGTCAGGAAATTGACACACTTTGATGTTGATACTTTTGTTGAAGAAGTAATTGTGAAAGACATGGAATGGCTCCCTGGTGTAGCTGAACCACTGAATGGTTCACATGTTTTTATATGCGCTCATGGAAGCCGAGATCGGAGATGTGGTGTTTGTGGCCCTGCTCTTGTTAAAAAATTCAAAGAAGAGATAAATCTTCGTGGTCTGCAGGGACAAGCGTCTGTTAGGCCCTGCTCACATGTGGGTGGTCATAAGTATGCAGGAAATGTCATTATATTTAGTCCCAATATCAATGGAGAAGTAACTGGTCATTGGTAAGGGGAGAAATTTTGCTTTTAAATTAGTAGTTTTCATATCAGCATAGTAAGCTATATATTTCTTGTGTTTCCTGTCATGGATTTCTCTGGGAAAAATTCCTTATTGAGGAATATGTAGTTTTACTGCGGCATTGCACAAGTTAATGATTGGTTTTCATGTTCTTGTTCAAGGTATGGTTATGTCTCGCCAGATGATGTGCCTACATTGCTTGAACAGCACATTGGGAAAGGCAAGATTGTAGAACATCTGTGGAGGTAGTTCCTTTTCCTTAATTGAACATTTCTTTACCCCCTTAGATGGGTTACTGTTCATTTTGGGAGTCTAGACAAAGTAATCTTAGAAGAAATATACAGCATGATATCTTAGCGCATTGTATCCTGATGCATCAAGAACACCAAGTCCGATGCTTATTAGATGCTTATCCCGATCTTTGAGAACAACAATTACATGTTATATTCTGACTAATTTTGCCATCCTTTTTTGTTAGTACAAAAAAAAAAAAGAAAAAGAAAAAAAAAATGTATGCTTGATGCATCTAATTTGGAAGAAGTTACCATTTCAATCAGGGGGCAGATGGGATTGTCTGAGGAGGACCAGAAAAATGCTCAGAACTTTAGACTTCAGCTGAATGGTGGAATGGAGCAAAATACCGCAAAGGAATTCATTGAAACTACTGGAATTGACGGTGTTGTGAACAGCTCAGTGGCTGGAGCAGGTGGATGCTGTCAGGGCACCTGCAACATCAATTGTTGCCAGAACATGCCACCAGAGTATAAACCAGAAAATGATCAGATTGGCGAACAGGGGACTCAGGAGGTTGAGCAGAAGAGTGGCAAGAAAGAAACCGAGGCCAGTAGCAGCAAAGCAGCCTCCTGCACTCGTAAAATCTGTGCGATGCCCACCTGGCTTGAGAGCTGGGAGCGAGAGGACACCTATGCAGCTCTTGCGGTGGTTGCAGCCATTGCCTCTGTTGCTGTTGCCTATAGCTGCTATAGGCAGCTGAGATGAAATTCAGTTATTGTGCTACTTAGGTATCAATGTTCCTCACGTTGCTGAGGTGCTGCATCATCAAGGTGTTTTACTACTGTTCCATGCCCAAACATTGCACCAGTACACGTGTGATGGAATAAGAAGATATATGATGCTTCAGACCTAGTTTTGAAATGTTATAGGTTTGAAAGATATTTATATTACTCTGCTCATATATCAGTGCAAGGGATAGACATTATAGTCTGACGTAAGTGCCGGGAAATGAATGTTGTGACCATGAACAAAAATGCTCTCTCTCTCTCTCTCTCTCTCTCTCTCTCTCTCACACACACACACACACACACACATACACTCTCATGTAGCACTTTTGAGTATTTTCCAGGCACTTGAGAGGCAATTCCTTGATAGTTCTTTTTGAGAAAAACAACACCTTGATAATCCAATCTATGATAGCTGGCAGTGTCCAGTTGTCAGCTGGTTTGGTCACAGTCGACGGTAATTAGATATCTAAAGCTAGGATCATTTTCGTTGACAATTTCAGAAATTATGCTAGCATTTTACAAGGTCCGAGGACGGTAAGAAGAGCTTCTCTTGTTATCGTCGCTCAAATAAAATGTGGAATTAGTTTAGTTGGTTGAGACTGTTGGTAAATAGAGGTGGCAGGAGCTTTTGGGGTGGTTCGACCATTGGGTTTCTACAGCTTCCAAAGCAACAATTGAGTCGACCTGATTGCTTTTCTATATCCTCCGGGGTTATGCCTTCTCTCTGGTTGTAGGATTTGAGTTTGGCTCATTTGAAGTATCCGAATAAACCACTTGCTTTATTAGATCTCTTCGCGTGTGTATGAAACGGGTATAATGCTGTGATGTATCGTAATGATCAAGATCAAAGTTAACATGCTTAAAATTTCATAAATATGATCTTGGTAGATTTTACCTGCAACGGTTGTTTAATGTGCTCTTTATGCGATAGCGGTAGTTTTGGCTTCTCGGACCGTGCTTTAATGGAGAGACATTACCATTCTTGTAGGCACGACAACGTTGATGGGAGCAAGATCATTGAAGCGTGAACGCGAAACCCATAGACTCAACAAAAATTTCATTTATTAAGCCCAACCCATAGACTCAACAAAAATTTCATTTGTTAAGCCCAGAAAATTAGAGCAGTTCCTACATACAATATATACCTTAATATCCAAAACACTAGATGCTTCTCGTAATATTTAACTCACAGAAATAAGTATATAACCTGCTGAACAATCGCCATATATTTTGAGATTGTTACTTGCAAGTTTCTCTCCTGCTTGACCCAGTATTAGAGGCCTTCATTGCTCTCTTCAACCCTCCTACAAAGCCTGCAACGGAGAGAGTGCGCCCACTGCACGTATAGCACGGTCTGGAGCCAGAATATCAAAAGAGCACACATTGATTTACTGCACGATCCACTGTAATGCATTAAAGTATTAGCAAGGGCCAAGTGCAGTTTTAACTTTTAAATATGGTCCCTAGCTAGCGTACTTTCATTCCCTGTCAATTTTAAGGTCGCTCATTGAGTGAGTAAGCCCATTTCGGTCACTACTGAGCTTGTGGAACTCAGACTCTAAAGTCTCAGCAATGTTTGTTCCGTCAGGGTCTGGTCCAGGCACAGCTACATGGAAGGACCCTTGTTTGATGGGAGTAATGAATTTCTGCTTCAAGGCTTGCTGCTTGATGTGGCTGTAGAGCTGTTGGTGAAACGGATGGTCCAAAGAGAAGCAGTCATCAGCCTCATGAGAAGAATGCCGAGATGATCCAGAACCTTCTCTTCTACAGAAATGGGGAAGGGATGAATAGTCCATTATCTACAGTAAGCCAGAAGGATGTTTGAGCATTTATCGCATAAAAGGATATGGCATGATCATACAGTAAATTGAGCATGAGCATATATATGATACACGTGTGAACCCATATGCGAAAAAGTTGGCAGTCTGCTTCAATCAGATATATGGGAAGTCAGCATGTTGACAAGTTTGGTAAATCTGACCAACCCAAAAAGAAGATTAGCTTGAAGCCTATCTGCCTGGATTCTCACCATGGAAGAGAGAGTAACATGCTCAAGACAAACCTTTGTTTGTTACACAACATATATGTTAGAGAAGCAAGCACAAGATCTGTAAGGTTCATCCCTCTAAAACCTCCAATAAGTGGTTTGCTACACTTAAAAGAGGGTCTGAGTTTTATGTCTTGGGCTGCCATAGCACAAGGTTAGCAGGACAGCTAACACAAATACACGACGAGTACTAGAGTGCCATTATCATCTACCACATGGAGATCAGTTGTCAAGATCCTTGACACAAGAGTGTGGGCACGTTGGTCCATGAATATGCTGGAATTCAATCCCTAAGCCACATCTTCAAGCTAACCTTTTAGGTTTATTGTTTCAGCTGAGATATTATTTCCCTATAATTGCCAATAATCTGCACCATATTTTCAACTTTCCGTATAAGGGCCGATAATCAAATATGACAAGATAACAATTGTAACATTTTATGTTGAGAAAAACAAAGTTAAAAAGGTTTCTGTTTTTGAGCAGTATGTGCTGGGTTCCAGCAGATTATTGCCGAATATTCTGTTTGTTTCATAGTTGCAAAAACTTGAAAAAGAATCATTATCAGATAATTTAAATTTCTCACCTTCAATAGCTCATCCCTGCCGCAACCTTGCAGTACTCGCACTTTCCTTCTTGTCCTTTCTTGCAAAAGAGGCTTCACAACCTGGGAGATAAGCGGGGAGAAGAAAAAGAAATAGAAATCAAACTAAAACTACTGTTAAAAGATAGCAATTGAATATGGTAATGCACCTGTCAATAGACAAATAAAAAGCATGGAAATTAACATAATTAGATGCAGACTTAATGTGGAAACTTCAATTCAAAACACATGGATGGTTACCTTCCAACATGCTGAAAATATATATGGAGCATTGACTATATAGTAAGTCTCTGTCTTCTCCGGATAGTTTAGGTCATCAATAGTAGATATGATGGTTAATAACTGCAATACATAAACAAAACAAGAAAGCACATTTCAATGTAGCGGTAGCAGCATGAACAACATGATTTACACAAAGTGCTATTATAATTTAGAAAGCAACTTGTTGGCTAGGAACTAAATTTTAAAAAAAATTACAATAACACGAAGCATAAAAATTCACCAACAGTAAATGAAACATAAATGATAAGAAAAAGTCCTAAGAAAAATTTTATAAGCAGCAAAACTAGGAAGAATCTTAATGCAAGTTGAGAAGATGCTATAGGACACAGATAGCAATTTTGTTATGTCAGGATTCATGCTGGGGTCTCAGCAGAGTAGAAACTTATAGAAAGTCTGCAATTCAATTAATTTCAAAGGGATTCTGCAAATTAATCTGAATTTCAAATCTTTACTGGACATCATTTTCTTTCAAATGAAAGCACCAATGTTAAAAGCATAATCCAACATCACATGTGAAATCAAAATAACAGTTTTGGACTTCTAGGTCATGAATCATTAAACAGCTGACATAATAATATCTTCATTAACATCTAGAACTCGAAACCTTCATAACAGATATGAGAGAAAGTTACAGTTAACACAAGTCAAGGACAATTTTGGAAAATATATGTATCAATAAAAATGTAGAAAATGCAGATATATACCTTTATTTGGCTCAATGCTGAAAGCTTTAGCCCAGTCATATCCAAGACTTTCACGCATGTGCCAATATGCTGCCCATGCTTCTTTGATGCAGCAGGCTAAAAGAGGAACAGGTTAATTAGAAAAAGAAACAGCAAGTGCTTGAAGAATGGAGACTACGCAAATGATTACTTACCAAAACTACACGATCCCGGTACTCATTAATTTGAATGTGCGACTGCACATAGTAATGGACCTAAATGATGCAAAATAGATAACAAAAAATTGGAGAAAGGGATCATGGTAAGTGTTAAGAAGTTGATATACATTTGTAGAAATGTTCTGCATGCTTCAAAAGAGTGCTAAATAACTTGGTTTTGGTTTCAATGGGGCCCAATAACTTTAATTTTGACAGTTTTGAGTCTTAAGTTTCACAGTTCTAGCCAAAAAAATAGAAAAGAAAACAATGATGCAGGAGAAAAATAGAACAAGCCTAGGAATCATATATCACACAAACAAGCATGTTGTCTCATGTATGATCTCTGGATTTATGGTATCAGTAAGTCTGAAATTAAGAAAAATCATAAATTTCTTTTAGAAAAGCACTAGGCCTACATGCATGTAGGCCAAAAAGGTCTACTCACGCTGTGGGTATGCCATGTGTCATGGCAACTGGTTCCACCAGTTAGGAGAGGTTTCTAACTCATTGGGAAGAGTTCAATTACCTCTTTCACTTCTTTTCTATTATCCATCTTCCATCACCTTCACTTCCTGTGTGCTCATCAGGTCAACACCTCGAGCAGCAAAGGCCAGCTTCCGACTGCGGCCGAATGCAAAGGGAGCAATAGGGGTACTTTTTCCTCTTTTTCTTAAAAACAAAAACTTAGTGAGAGGTGAAAAATTCATCTATTCCTCTATTTCCAGAGCCTCTGCTGCAGTAAATAGTTAGACAAAACGTGATAAGAGGTAGCTGTCGAAATATGGGGAGGCCTTGCAGCATAATTGGGAGACGACCAAAGCTCCACCTTTATTCTTTGGGTTTCCATGACCACAGAAAATCCATGGGGCAACGATACTGGTACAGCGGCAAATCTTTAAAAAAAAAAAATTGCATTCTGGAATCCTTCCTCAAATTGATAGTCTGTCACTGTAACTTATAAATCCCTGGTACTGATGCTTTCCATTGAAATTCATTTTATCCAGATTAAGTTAATTAATATTAATAATTTAGTTTATCCATAGCATTCTAACTCTTCCATCAGTAAATATCTGATCCCATCAAATTTCTATTTGTTGGAACATTTAAGAGAATGGCTTGTTTAAATCACAAATCTTGCAGTAAGTTCAAGGTTCTCCAACTTATTTTGGATCCTGTGAATATGATGATAAATAGGACCTTTAAACAATTTCAATTTAATTTTGCCTCTTTTCTACTAAGCATCTAAACCTATCGTACCTGAATTGAATCATGACTACTTTGGCAGACACATTTTCAGAAGCCTTCCTCCAGATTTAGTCAATGGTTATGTCTAATTTGTTTATAAAAAGATGGTGATCCTAATCTTGTTTAAGTTTCTATTAATTTCTATAGCATAAAATCTAGCATTTTTTAACTTTTGACAATAAAAGTTATGATACTTATCCCATTGATTAACTTCTCTGATCTTCCAAATCAAGCCAAGAAGACTGCCCATCAGATGACTGGCGCTGATGGCAGTGAAAGGGATGCTTGGGACAGGGATCCAGCAGAAAGTGAGCTGGGTCAACACGGAAAGCGAGTGAAACTCCTCTCCTTACCTTTTGCAGTAAATGTCTAACGCGATCCCTTGCTGGACAAAGAAACTTCTCCTAACCAGTGGAAGCCATCACCACAACAGGTGGCAGGCCTACAGTGTGAGTAGTCTTATCATTCAACTTTCCTTTTAAACCCAATGAATGTGTCTTAAGAACAATACTTACATTCGATTGTTCGATACAAATCTCATGATTAAACACCAATAATGTATATAACCACAAATGTAAATCGTGCCAATATAAAAATACATATGATTGTGAACTGGATATGACAATTATCATTACATCAATACTTAGTACCTAAATAACTTATAATTTGCAAAGTGTAATGAAGACTACAACCAGATATATCTCATCTAAATTTCAAGTAACAATTATTAGCAAACCTGAAATTAAATGTGTTATCCACTATCCAGTGGACTCAATCTATACAATAGGTCTCTTTTACCCTAAAAAAGTTTGCCAAAGACACCACCGCACCCCCCCCCCCCCCCCCCACCCAACAAAAAAAAAAAAGAGCTTTTTATGTCTTTTTTTTTTAAAAAAAAGAGCTACATTTTCATAGCTTCTTCGAGTCAAAGTCTTCGATTCTTCTAATTTTCTTAATATTTTCAAAATCAATGTACAACGCTAAGAATGAAGTTAAATTTATCATCCATGACTGTACAAACCCTCTTGCCATGGACTAGTCAAAAGCAACTGCTTGTAGAAATTGCATGGACACATCATGAGTTCATCATGCTTAATAGCATCTATTGAGGCCTGATGGTTTTATATCTTGATAAATAAATATTTGCCTATGTATCCGAGTCAAAGTCTCAAATTCTTCTAATTTTCTTAACATTTTCAAAATCTACGTACAACATTGAGACTGAAGTTAAATTTATCATCCATGCCTATTCAAACCCTCTTGCCATGGACTAGTCAAAAGCAATTGCTTGTAGCAATTGAATGGACACATCATGAGTTAATCATGCTTAATTGCAAATATTGAAGTCCAGATGGTTTTACATCTCGATGAATAAATATTTGCCTGTACATTTTTTTTAAAGGGAAAAATTAGGGTAGATTTTGTCGAATTAGCTATAGAGATGTTATAGAAATTATAATATATCTCACAACTATTACAACATTGTAACTTATGAGACATATTTGCCACCTCAATTAATTTGGCTATCAATATAAACAGAAAAAAAAACATGCATATTAGTGCACATACCATATCCCGAAATAGACAGTGATAGGTTGTCAAATCTTATATGGTAGCTGGATAACCTGATCCTCCATAACAGTGTCCAGCACAACACCCAAAATAGAACCAGAAAGCATGTCTCAAGGAAATCATATCTATCTAATCAGATTCTTTATCAACAAAACAAATCACAAATAAAGAAACAGATTATGAAGTTCTTATTTATGGTGAAGCTCCTTTTGCTTATAAGAGAGGCTTCAAGAATGGAGAATGGAATGTTAAAATCAACATAGGATGGTGCATCATAAATCTACATTTCTCATCAGCATATTTATCTTCCTATCTAAAACATGGCATTTTCTTGTATATTCTCACCTAACTATGCTAGCAATTTTCTGTTTCATCATATAGATCTATTTTATTTTCTGATATTAAAAAACAAAATGCTAAATGGGCAACATTTCATGCATAAAAACCTTTTTTATACTGATGCTATTTCCATCTTTTTATTAATGCTGGCAACAAAATGTCCAAAGGATAATAAGTGGCAAACTATAGCACAAGAACCAAAAAGAAACAACTCATATAAGCATTGCTTCTGACAACCGGCGAGAGAATTTGCTATGCTGATTAACCTTATGAAGTACATGAGAGGCAAATATTTTGGACTAAAGAGTATGTCAGAAATCTTGATGATGTGATTTGGAAGGTACAGCTGAAGAAATGATACTGATAACAATGTGAGGTGCCATGGAAAAGTACAGATCAAGATAAATAAACCTAAAAAGGATACCTGACCATCATTTAACATACAAAATAAGCAGTACTTTCATACTAATTTTAATAGGCACTGCAATAATACAGCAACCATGTGGGTAACCATGCATGAAGAATAATATTGATGAACACAATGACAAAAATACAGCATTTTAAAGAACAACAATTTGCTTGAGAAATCTATGTCATCACCTACCAAGGTTTTCTTAGTATTATGCAGTCATAAGAAAACTAGAGTTGAACAAAACCAAAATATTATTAATGCTTACAGATGCTTTATCAAGTGTGCTGAGTCCAACGCCAATTGCAAAGACTGGAAGGCCCTGTCAAAAAGTAAGCAGAAGTGTATAAAGGTTAAAAGACATTTTATTGAAACTATATCTTGCTTGTCTAATATCACGATATTTCTTCATAGAAAATGGATATTGATCAGATAATTTTAAGCAACATATCTCATTATCTTGTCATCTACCTAAAAGGAAAAAAACTGATTTCAGTTTGGCATGAATGTTTTATAAACTATGTTGTAAGAAGGGAGGATGGAGCATAAAACATGATCTATAAAGAACAGCTTGGAATGGTGAAGACAAACTAGTTTCAAATTAACAATAATTGAAAATGTCACTCCCACATCATTAATCCATCATTTACACCTTATAAAGTAATGAATATAGTAACCAATGCAAATTGGTTCCAAGGGTCAAAGACCAAAGCCTCATGATTGTCCCAATATAACAAGATGTACCAAGGTATGCCGAACCATATCGAACCGCCTAGTACAAGGCGTATCGAACCGTATCGGTGCGGAACCTATACAGTTTGGCATTTCAAAATAGTACGACACCGGTACCGCTCCAAACTACCCTATATAGCCTACAACCGCTACGTACCAACCTCATATTGATCTCGTACCATATCGCACCATTCCACATCATCTCAAACCGTCCAACTCAGCTCAATATAGGGCAGTTTATGGATTCGAACTAAGATACACCGAACTCTACCGATCCGCTCGGTATGAAGCATATCAAACTATCTTGGTTTAGAATCGGCATACAGTTCACCATTTCAAAATAATACGGGGTTGGTACTGTCCTGAACCATCCTATATAGCTCCAAACCACCCCATATCAACCTCACACTGACCTTGTATAGAGCTGAACTACACTATACGAGCCGAACAACCCAGTTCGGTTTGATATGTGGTGGTTCATGGGTTGAAACCTTTCAGTTCACCTAACTGGTATATCATTGATTTGGTACAAGATGATTAGTAAGCCGTCGGTTTGGTACATTACGCCTCGTATTGAATCGTGCTGATCTGGTATCGAAATGGTATCGATTCTCGGTATGCCAAATCTTGGTCCAAATATAGCATAGCTCACTACACATGCCACTTTGTTGAATACAAAATGGTATGACACAATCTCTACCAAAAGCCAACTCAATACAATATACTAAAAAGAGAAAAAATGCTTAATTAGGTTAAGAACATATCTAAACCTAAACTTTAATATGATATAGAAAACAAATAAAAACATAAACTATAGATAAATACGTTGTTATAGAAACAATAGATATAATTTATCATTTACGTCTATAAAAAAATATTTTTAAAGAAATATATATTTAAAATATAGAATACTTAAAAATATTTCAGATCAACGTTAATTCAAAAAACAGTCAGAAAAAAGTCCAGCAATCAATATATATGAACATAACAACAACCCTATATGACCAAAAGATAACGATAAAGTATCAGCTTTTGTTTAAGAAAATCCAAACATTAAGTGCTATAACAATAAGATGTTCAAAAATCTGCAAATAACATGATGGCTTATGTGGGAGGCTTTGGATGTCCACAATTTTCCCTTTTTTAAAAAAAGAATGGAGTGTCTGCACCTCATCTTTAAAGAAACATTCATGAAAAAAATCCATATATTTTAAACACATGCAGCATGCACATGTGTGCTATTGAGTTGAGTCAAGATGAGCCTCAATCTATTCAATCTCAATATTCTAGCTTGAATTAAGCTCCGCTATATTTGTCAAACTTGGCTCTTGAGTCACTCAGATGAGCCAATCTCAAGTCGAACCACACAAGTTAACCTAGGCCAGTACTTATTTTTGTGACCTGGCTGTTGTTCAAGATTGGCCCATTTATTAGCCAAACTCAAAATATGCCTTAAGCTCACCTCATTTTCTAATCCAACAAACTTGAACTAGTTAGTTAGCCAAACTTGTGATGTCTGCAAATAGCCCAATCCATTTGCACTCCTAATCATGCATATGGTAAAATAGGATAGGTCAGGGCTGGGTGGCTCCTGGTTGATCTGGTAACACCTTTTACATGCCAGCAGCCCAAATACTACCATGTAAAAAAGGCCCAATGGTAACCAATTTGAATAGAATCCATGTAGGCTTCATCTGCCGTAAGGCATTTCCATCTATACATACATGCCATAACTGTGTGTCCATGCATGTATTCCTATGTTTAGTAGCAGAAATCTTCCGCCTGCTTCCAAACCTCTTTGGCTCCGCTTAAACTACGCACTTACTTCCAAAACATTCCTTTTTTGAATCTTTTTTAAAGAGACATGCTTCCCCTGTACCCACACCCAAATCTACTCCTCCACCCATCCATGACATAATGCTTGGTGGGAATTGCTACTTTCTGCTATCTTTGGATCCCTGCATCATAACCAAGGGCATACCCTTTACTATTACTTCCAACCCTAGGTTCTACTAGTTCTCTCTAACCATTATAGAAATCTTAAGGATTAAGAAGTGCTACTTCTTTGTTAAAGAAAACCAAAACAGAAATGGTTGTTTTTCAGAATTTTTCTAACAAATAGGATATCTAGCTTGGAATTTAAGTAAAAGAAATGATAAGCGATACGGAGCCTCTATAATTAGCAACATAAGTCTTTTGGCCTCACCATAAGATAGAAGAGAGAGCAGCAACATTCAAACAACCAACATCATCTCTCTATCTCTAACAACAATTGTAATTTTATATATCTTTTAACATGTAGAACATAAAGAGGAAAAAGGCAAAAGAATTAAAAGAGCAGAAAGCATTTGTTCTACTTTGGATTGCATCATGCTGAAAAAGAGGGTGCATGAGTCCTATTCTGAGAGTACAGAATGATATAGTCTATGGGTCTCACTATAGAGTGAATCCCATCATTATCAAAAGAAAGAGAGAGAGATATAATCCCCTGACCAGGAAAAAAAAAAATTGCAAAGAAATCCCAGATCTCAATACCTTGCAGAGGCACTGTGTGTGCATGTTGAATTTCAACTCAAGTAGAAAGTTCATCATGAATCATATACTAATAAAAGGTAGCAGATACCATGGCTATCCAAGTAGCAAAAAATAACTTGATTTGATTATAATAGCAGAAAAAGAATAAAGGAACAAGGTCAGTGTTATAAATACAAAACAGATGGTCATATCCCTCGAGCATCCAGACAATCCTATGAGCTGTGAATTGCGTATGTGCTTCGTATAAATCTATTGGAGTTATAGGTTTCTGCATTAACAGGGTCCTATTAGACATGAGATTCTTGCATCTGTTCCAACAAATTTGACCATAAAAGTTCCATTGAAGGAACAACTGGCCCCATATTAACTGATAGGCAGTGGATATATTTTTCAGTTGTAGAATATTGACATGGATGAGTATGTTAACTCCTGCATTAGCATCGTAGTAATTTTGGAATCTATATGAAACTACAGCTAGCATGCAGTTTGACACATCATGATTGGCCCATTTCAATTATAGAATTGACGGGCAAAGAGTCTTATTTGAAATAAGAATATTACAACTATCAAATTTGCAAAATTTGAATTGAAATAAAAGCTCTCCTTAAAATCTTTTCTTAAATCAATATTTTATAGACCATAACTTAAATAAAAGATGATTTATGCTAAAATCTTTTAATATCAACAACAAAGGATTTTACATTATGAGAGGGAAAAACTCACAGATAAAATGTTGTCAATCTCATTTTGAATCACTCCAATTCAAAGAATCCACCAACTGCAACAGAGATAAGCATCTTAAAT
>JACVBY030000623.1:1184774-1417065 GCA_017589505.3 Metroxylon sagu | reverse complement strand
AACCATTGAATGATCCAGATGAAGAGGAGATGCAGAAGGTCTCTCTCTATCTCTATCTTTATCTCTCTCTCTCTCTCTCTCTCTCCATCTTCCATCTACTTCCCATCATCTCTTCCCCTCTTTCTTGTGACGGCTTTGATAATTGTTGGCCATAATTTTTGATTAAAATGCAGATCGCTCATTATGATCTACTCCATAACAATGTATCAAGAGCTAAACATCAAAATCTGTTTTAGATGGTTTTTGCACATAGTGCATATAAAATATCATTTTCCTGTATTTTGTTCTCTGTTTTGCTTGGTTCATATGGTAACAAAGACTATTGTTTTCTGGTCTGAATGGAGCTTCATATGCTTTAATGCATGGTACTTTATTCTTATGGCTTATGACCTGGGATCTAGAACCATGGGCATGCAATCACACAGGCACACTCTAAGGCACAGGAACGTTAAAATATCTGCTGTAAATTATGCTTTTTTAAGTACTGCAATGTGAAAGTCAGTTTTTGGGTTATTCTTAACTTTCCATTTCTGTGTCCAATTATTATGGGTCAGTTCTCACAGCTTTTCTTCTGTCTTTGTGTTTTGCTCAGGATGGAGAAGAGTGTTCAGACAGTTAACTATTTATTAGTTTGTTTGATCATTTGATATTAGATGTGGTCTATCTTAGGCATGGACAAAATAAGTTCTCCAAGAACTGTTTTTACCCCCTACTTATACTTTTTGTTATTAGCAATTTGAAGCAGATATCTATTTTCATTTTGGGGTCTTATATACATGACATAACCTCTCAAAAGAAGCCCATTAGTCCCACAGAAGAATTTTGTTTTTACGTTTCTGATGTCTTTTTTTATTGACTGATAATTTCTTGTCAAATATTTACTGTATTGATATGGTGATCCACATTTGTTGTCTCCATTCAGGTAAAATCAGTTTATGTTGAAGGTGTACCATTGTCTTGGAATGAAGACAAAGTGAGGGAATCCTTCATCAAATTTGGCGAGATAGAGCGGATTGTCCTTGCACGTAATATCCCATCAGCTAAGAGAAAAGATTTTGCCTTTGTTAACTACACAATTCGGGAGGCTGCTCTTTCATGCATTGAGTCATTTGATAAGGAGGGAATAACTGAGAACGGCTTGAAGGTCTGTGCTGATCTAATGAATGATAATATTTTATTCCTGTTTTTTGATTGATTTCAGTGGGCACTTTGTATTTTGTTTGTCCAGGTAAATCTTAAGGTGTCACTTGCTAAACCTGTACAAAAGGGTAAGCAAAACAAAGGAGGGTCAAAATCTAGCAACAAGGACAAAGAGAAACCCAAGGCAGTCTATCGTGAGTGAAAATTTCTTTAAGTCATTATGCTTCTATTTGTATCACTGAATTGTTTTTTATTGTTTATTTATGTAGCTGTTGTGTTGTTCAAAACAATGCTCTTGAATCTTGCTTATCACTTGAATAAATTAATAGTACAGATTAGTTTTTCCTTGTGGTTATTAGGTCCAATATTAGCACTGTTGTATCTTTTCGATGCATGGTTTCCCTCTTTTTGCAATTGAAGAATTTCTAATAACTGTTTGACACTGTCATACTAGCAGAATGGCGATGATGAACCAACATTACCCCATTGTTGTGATCGTCTATCTAAATCTGTTTCATTTGTTTGTTCATTCAAGAGACTGTCTTTGTAGCAATAAGTTGCCCTTTTTCCAAAATATCCCATCCAAATTTCTTTTAAGTTTTCAGCATGTACTTTGTATTTCAAACTGAGGTTCTAGTTTGTTTTTGAGCCACTTTTTTGATGCATCCAAACACCATTGTTTTGTATTCTCCACCTTATGTGCAAGAGGCATCCTTATTGTGCAATATTTAACTTATAAGTTGTTGCTCTTGTTACAGTTTGTGTTAATCTTGAAATTTTATAATCATGTGACAACTTTGTCTTTGATGGCATTATTTGCTCATTAGGAAACTGAAAGTTTGTTATGTATGTGATTGTTAACTTAACGTGATCTTGATTGCTGGATGCAATATAGGCATCCATTATAATGCCATTTGCCTATAGGGGTGTAAATGAGTTGAAGATGAGTGAGCTGACCTGAGCTCAAGCTTGGATCAACAATGCCCCAGAGCTAGCTTGATCTTGGTATGAGCTAGGCCTGCCAAGCTCAGGCTCAACTCATCTATTGCCAAGCTAGCCTGAGTGTAGTTTAGTTGGCCTCGCTCTGAGGCGAGTGGAGGGACTAAATGACACAATATAGGAGGCTGACGACATGTGGAGAGGAGGGGAGAAGTTACTCAACATCTCAATTTTAGTCTTTTTGTCATTGTAGTCTTAGATCTTGGCTTCATTGCCACCGTTGTTGTTAATGAATCGTTAAGGAAGAACAGAAAGGGGGATGACTTAAGATCGGATACTACTTTTGCCATGGGCTATGGAGGAAGAGGATTAGCGAAGCGGAAGAGTTGAGGTTGAGCAATTAAAGATTTGGGGATGTTGTGCCTAAAGATAGGGGATGATTAGGGGCTTATGATTTGCATTTGGGAAGATAGAAATGTTGAGAGGTCACTTGAATAAATCTTGCTTATCACTTGAATAAATTAATAGTACAGATTAGTTTTTCATTGTGGTTATTAGGTCCAATATTAGCACTGTTGTATCTTTTCGGTGCATGGTTTCCCTCTTTTTGCAATTGAAGAATTTCTAATAACTGTTTGACACTGTCATACTAGCAGAATGCAATGATGAACCAACATTACCCCATCGTTGTGATCGTCTATCTAAATCTGTTTCATTTGTTTGTTCATTCAAGAGACTGTCTTTGTAGCAATAAGTTGCCCTTTTTCCAAAATATCCCATCCAAATTTCTTTTAAGTTTTCAGCATGTCCTTTGTATTTCAAACTGATGTTCTAGTTTGTTTTTGAGCCACTTTTTTTATGCATCCAAGCACCATTGTTTTGTATTCTCCACCTTATGTGCAAGAGGCATCCTTATTGTGCAATATTCAACTTATAAGTTGTTGCTCTTGTTACAGTTTGTGTTAATCTTGAAATTTTATAATCATGTGACAACTTTGTCTTTGATGGCATTATTTGCTCAGTAGGAAACTGAAAGTTTGTTATGTATGTGATTGTTAACGTGATCTTGATTGCTGGATGCAATATAGGCATCCATTATAATGCCATTTGCCTATAGGGGTGTAAATGAGTTGAAGATGAGTGAGCTGACCTGAGCTCAAGCTTGGATCAACAATGCCCCAGAGCTAGCTTGATCTTGGTATGAGCTAGGCCTGCCAAGCTCAGGCTCAACTCATCTATTGCCAAGCTAGCTTGAGTGTAGTTTAGTTGGCCTCGCTCTGAGGCGAGTGGAGGGACTAAATGACACGAGATAGGAGGCTGACGACATGTGGAGAGGAGGGGAGAAGTTACTCAACATCTCAATTTTAGTCTTTTTGTCATTGTAGTCTTAGATCTTGGCTTCATTGCCACCGTTGTTGTTGATGAATCGTTAAGGAAGAACAGAAAGGGGGATGACTTAAGATCGGATACTACTTTTGCCATGGGCTATGGAGGAAGAGGATTAGCGAAGCGGAAGAGTTGAGGTTGAGAGATTAAAGATTTGGGGATGTTGTGCCTAAAGATAGGGGATGATTAGGGGCTTATGATTTGCATTTGGGAAGATAGAAATGTTGAGAGGAAGAGGGCTTGCGCAATTGCAGCCCCCAAGATTGAAGAGGGCTACCAGGTTAGGGTTTCCATACCAATTCTAATAACATTAGATCACAATCTAATAACATATGCCAATTCTTATTTAAGAACTTGTTTTTTTCAAAAAAGAAAGATAACTATACCTATAACTAATAACTGAATTATTTATATAAATTGCCTTATTTGCTGATCTTATGCTTGTGTTCGGCTTGTTTATATTCTGAGATCAAAACTTTGGCTCATATTAGGGTCATTTACCAATTGACTGAGCAAAGGTCAAACTAAAATTTGAGCGGAAAACCAGCTGCTCATGAACAGTTAGTCTCTTTAGACTTTTCCTGGAACATATCATATATCCAGAAAATAAGTTAGTGTATGTCTTGGAGTTGCTAGGTGTCATCATGTTATACTCTTGGAAAACTCCAAGTAAAATTTCATCACCATTTTTGGGGTAAGTAAAACTTCAATTTAAATTTAGTCCTAAAGGTCACAAAGAAGAAAGTATTCAAAGAACTTAGTTTTTCTCATTTCACATAAAAAAATACTTCTTAAACTACTTATTACAGTTTGTTCATGTGAGGTACATGCTATGGATGAGTCCCTAAATCATAATATTTTATTCTTGTCTAGTTGAACTCCCTAAAATTCATTATCTAATTCTTCCATTTGTATCCACCCAACAGCGTCAAGATGCATATTGTGCTTCGTTGCAACTTTCTTTGGCTTTTAAATCATATAAGATGATTATTTATCAGGGATATGCATTGAGGGTTTATGAGGAAAGGTCCAGAAAGCCAATGAAATGCTGGCTTGTTGAGCAAAAGGAAACACCAACTATACCTACAAAAGATAAATTTAAATTTTGATACTTAAATACTAAAGTTGAATCGGCTTAATTGTCTAATAAAACCACCTAAGGTTTGTAAATCAGATTTTTATGTTTGAGATCTTGTGCTCCAAGTCCTAAACATTTTGCGCTAGTTGTGGATAAACTTATTAGGCATATTCAGATTATTATTATTATTATTATTATTTTTATGTATACTATTTGCAGATAATATATTCTTAATAGATGAAACTAAGGTCAGAATTAATTGCCGATTGGAATTATAGTAAAGTGCAATAAAATCTAAAGATTTTGCGTTAAGTAAGGACCAAAACAGAATGCATGGAATGTAATTTTAGTAAAATTAGAAATAGTGATGAAGATGGAGTAAAAATTAAGGATCATGAAGTTTTAAAGAGTAATCATTTTCAATTTTAGGATCGATGGATATTATATAATTATAAGATACTTGCTAAGTTTAAGAAAAAAATTATAGGATAGCTTATAACCAATTATGCTTTATAGTACAGAATGATGGGTGGTTAGAAAATACGTGCATAAGATGAGTGTGTCTAAAATGAGAATGTTAAAATAGATATGTGGGAATATAAGAAAAAAATAGAATAAGAAATGAAGTCATATATAAAAGGTAGAGGTGACACTGATTGTGGACAAATTGAGAGAAGGATGATTTCGGTAATTTAGACTTGTACAACATAGGTTAAGGGACAAGCCGGTGCAGATGAGTTATTTGATATAGATAGAAGGAAAGGGAAGCATATGTAGATTAGAAATCATATGGAAGTAGTAAGAAAGGACTTGATATCTTTACTTTTGACCCTAAACCAAATGGAACGGAGGAAAAGGATTAACATAGTTAGTTGACCCCTTGCTAGCTTGGGATTAAGGCTTGGTTGTTGCTGTGTTTATATATGTATGAGAACCTAATGCTTCTCTTCCTAATGTTCTTCTTATATTTTAAAATTATATTGTTTAGTTCCTAAAAGTCTTTCTATAAATTAACAAGTAAAGAGTCGTTCTCCAGTACATCTTTCTTTTAAATTCTACAACTTATTTCTAGCTGGTACTTGAGGTCTTAGTCGTTCTCCAGTACATCTTTCTTTTGAATGCTAGAACTTATTTCCAGCTGGTCTTTGAGGTCTTACTTCATGCAAGAAATGCTTTACATAGAAAGGGAGATAATCCTGGACTCTCCCAATGGAAGGATAATGTGTAAGGAGATGAAAAATTGATTTCATGTTAGGGCAATAAGGAGGTTTCTTAAATGCAATCTCCATGGTTAAAGCTGGCAGTTGTAAGGGACTATTGAGAATTTGTAGATTTCTTGCTTACATGTTTTCTGAGGGATGAAGGCGTGAAAATAGGAGGATGTTTGAAAGAGATTATTAGAAATTAGTACTAGAAAAACCATCTCACCATAAAATTAACTACAACCATTTTTGTTGGAAACACATGGTAGCCCATATGGATTACAGAAGGTATATGTTTTTTTGTGATTCTTTGTGATGCTAACAGAGGATCTGCAAGCTCAGTGAGAAAGATGAATAAATGAAAAACCAATATACAAGAGATAGTTATTTATTTTTGGCTTGATAGAGTGCAACGGCCAGAGAATAACTTTTAGAGGAGTTTGCTAGAAGTTAGGAATCTTTAAGAGTAATTTAGGAAACTTATATACTTTGAAGTCCTATATTTGGCTTGGTGTTTGGGCTTTTTTGAGGGTGGTTAGTCATGAAACTTTTTATATGTTACATGACTTCTGTCATCCACTCATCCTGAGATTTTGCTTTGATTTGGGTTGTTAGCTTACAAATTGTGCCGTAGATATCAAAGTTTTTATCTGTAAAGTGTCAAAGCATAGGTTACAATTATAGACAAGCTTTAGAATTGAGTTCTGAAATGGAGAATGCAAAATAAATTAGATGATTCTTGTTGTAGTGGGCTTGTGCAGCTATTTTTTTATTGGCCATTGGTAGCAACATATACATGTTCCTTGTATTGTATACTGATGAATTTGTTCACTCTTTAAATTGAATCTGTGTATGGAATATATAGTGTATTTATGCATGTGTTCTATACATATACCTGCTGTTTTGGTGTCCAACCTTGGTTTGAGTCCTTCATATGGATAGAATGTATGAAGTAATTGTGCAAATGTTTTATACATATACTCATTATTTGATGTCTAACTTGGGTACGAGTTCTTTGCAACCACACATATTTTGCTTTATGTCCAAATGAGGCTGGATAAGCATGTTTGTGCCTCTTGAAGCTTCTTGAAAGCTTTGGGAACCTACAATAGTATAATATTGTTATAGCTTATCCTTTGCTGATATCCACTGTTGGATTGAGCTGTCACATCATCCTCTATATTCTTTGCGTTTATTGGTCCTAGTCGCAAAGCAAGAGCTTCGCTAGAGTTGGTGTCCTGTCAGTGTGAAAGTTCAAGGTCTTTGTTTGGCATTTTCAGAGCTTTCTTCCATGGTGGCCATTTAAGAATATTTCTTCTTCTAGTTAATTTTGACCACCGTAGTATGGTAACCCTGCCCTTGTATGAGAAACAGGATCTCCATTTTATTTAAAAATATTTGTCTTAGTCTTTGAATGGTCCTTGAATGTGTTGTTCTGGTTATTCATTATAAAACCACCATAGAAGTGGCCTCTTGAAGCTCACTTCAGTTTGTGAGAACATTGGTTTATTAACCGGCCTTTGTTCAAACTTTTATCCAAATTAGTTCTATTTTTACCTTTGTCAGCTAGTATTCACCAGGAAGAGAAAGTAGACTACTCTTGTATAATATCACAGTTTAAATACTATGGGATGACACCATCCTAGTTTTTCCATAAAATGGAATCTCCTACGCCCGATAGTAGAGATGGTGGATAGTCTGCCCAGTTCTGGTCTATTTCTTAAGTTGTCTTGTCCCAACACTTGGGATGGCGGGATGCCCTGCAGTCACACCAATATTTAAAACCTTGTATAATACAGTGTTTCTTTGCAACCATATATTAGTCTTTACCATTTCATTTCAAGTTCTACTCCCTAAATCTTCCTTTTTGATTGTGATTGGCCAAAATCTCTTTATTTAGGGCTCCATCAGTTCTTGGAGCCTGTCAATAGCTGGTTTAGATATTGTAAGCTCTGCTAGATCTTCCCTTCACTACTTTCTTGTTATAAGTTGTAAGAATTTGTAATCTGAAATCCTACTTTGAGATGTCCACTTGTTTGAGTTGTAGCTTTTTGGGTGTCTGTTTATAAAATTGTTCTTTTTTGTTGTATGTTTTCAAACCCTTTAGAATGTTTAGTTTCAATTATGTCCTAACCATCTTCAAACAAGATTATAATCCATTCGTGATTTCTTTTCCTTTCGATGCCTTACTCAAGTCTTGGAATTTGTTTAGAACTCTCCCTATTAAGTGAGATTTGAATCTGTTCTTTGGCTGCTCGATTGTTTCTTCCATCTGCAGCCTTACTGGAATTGTCATGTTCTTCACTTTGGGTTGACTCATGATTTTCATTTTCTTTCTTTTTGTTTCATCTCTCATAACACATTTTTTACATGTAGTATTTGTGTCTTTCCAAATAGTCAGTCACTTCTAGTTCCCAGTTTATAGGCTTCTGCAATTTCTTAACTTGTATCATCAGTCTTAAATTATTCACACCATGTGATCAACTCCCCCTTGGTAAATTTATCTATCCCTATAGAGTCCCTATCTTTGCTTGCATTCCTTCCCTGGGAACAGTATGTAACTCCTAGATACTGTTGAAGAAAAACGCATAGCTTGGCATAATTTTTGCACCATCTTGTTGGTTATGACCATGGTCATGTCCCTTCTTCAGTCAACACAGTTTTGTTGCCATATAACATGTACCACTGGCATCTTTCTCAGGTTAGTCTATGCCAAGTGTGATGAAACTTGGTTTCAAGTACTTTTTTTTAAGCTCCATCATCACAGCAGAAGCATCAGTCTGATGACAATTTTATCAGATTTGTAATTTCTCCCTTATACATGCCTTTGTAGAATTGCATATAATCCTTTAATTAGACTTTTATAGAACCATCTTAGTTTTTGATGAGCTGTATCACATGCTCTATCCAAGTAAATTAGAATTGTTTGCAGATTTCTTTTGTCTAATCCATTCATTGCTTGTCTAAGCAAGAATTTGACGGTGGTATACTGTTCCGGTTATAGTTTGGTTCTAATATAGTCTTGATTCCTGCACCATTCCCTATAACTTCATGGCACAGTTAATTGTTTTAATTCATTTGTGGCTTCTGCAACATCACCTATGTATGGGCAATTAAAATGAACTAAATGGTTTCTTGATTTTGTTATGATAAACCATTTCTTTGTAGCCTGTAAATTTGTTAATTAAGATTAGAATGTGTCACACATGATAGTTTTTATTGATCTAACAGGTTGTAATAGCATGTTGTCCAAGCATAAGGTGTTCTCCCTAAGTAGAAACTTAATGTGATATATTCATAAGTCACTGTTTTAGGAGCAATTTTTCTTTATACTGACAGGTTTCTTAAGTAGTCATTTTTAATCATATCAGCACTAGCAGTTTTAAAGAAATTTGATAACCATGATCTCAGTAGATCTGAATTTTCTTTTCTAATTGTTTTTCTAGGTGAAACAAAAGTCACTGTTTCTTCTAACAAGGAGAAGTCTTTCAAGGGGTCTCATACTGCTAGTGGTGTGGATAAGAAATCTTCTACAACTCATGAACTTCTGAATGTTTTGAGGGAGCAAGCGACTTGGAAACAAGGACAGACAGGTTATGCTAGAGGTATGCTTGGTGAATTAGTTGTATACATCTCTACAAAAGTATTTCCTTTTCCATTTCATGGGGTCGGTGATCTTCTTATGTTGGACAATTCATGGAGCCATTTCAAGTATATACTAATTTCACCCTTCATTTTACTTTGGTCATGTTTGCTTGTTGGTAATCATGTTTATGTCTTGACTTTTTTCATGCCTTATTAGTTTCCAGTTTCGACCCATTCCTAATTCTGGTTGTTTGCAGCAGATACAAGAAATTTTCTGGTGTTTAAACTTTACACCAAAGTTAGAAAATTATGTACAACTTTGGCAGTTGGGTGGCTTTATAATGCAAAAGAGGTTTGATAACCATGTGTTTCTTTTTAAGTTTATGTTTTTGCTCCAGGAATTCTGGGCAATTATAAGTGGGTTATTTTGGGAATCTTGCTAGTGTTAAGAACAGGCCTCAACCTTTTCTCCTGCTGCTCAATTTTCACCATTAAGGCATACTTAATGCTGACATGTAGATCACTATTATTTTAATATGATCTAGCCTTATATTCAACTACTTTGTTTTCTTTTCATTTGTCATCTGTTATATTCTTTGTATTCATTTCATGCTTTTTTTTTTTCATCATTTAAATCCACATTTTGAGAAGTATGTTTTTTTCCCTTTTTTTTTTGGGTGAGCACTTCATTTTTTGGAGGAATTTTGTAATGCTGGCATTTTAGGGTACCTGAATATGACATGATGCGACAAAACATGACACTTCTGCAATTTGAAATTTGAATGACCTGTTTGTCTGCCTGAATTGTTGACATACAATGCAAATTTTGGAGTGTATTGTTTCATGAGTTAAAATTTTTAGACAAAAATGGTTTCTTAAGTTTCTGTATAATTTATTTCATGGTTTTGTTTCTGGTCTAATATCAAGTTCTAAACTAACCAACGGTTCCTTTCTTAATTTGCTGTTTCTCCGTAATTTTTCTATATAGCAGTTGTTATTTACATTGTTAAGCTGTAGGTAACTAAATTGTCGTGAAACAATCAAACAACATGTCTCTCTTTGATGTGTATCATGATTTTTTTTGAACATTTTTATTGTTGTTTACAGAAGTTTCCAACTTTTGATTGTTTGAGGCTTCCAGCTTGAAGATGTCATACATTCAAAAATTACAGACAATACAAGATACATAAAAATTATGTGGCATGATATATGTTTTCTTGGTTTATTTTGTTTCTCTTATTTTCCATATATTTCCATAATTTTTTTGACTATTTTTTTTTTTTTTTTCACTGGATTCCTGAAACTTGAACCAGAACTGTTGAAACTGCTGCCCAACAGGAACAAAAACTTGACAAGCTGTACCCAGACAAGCAGAAAATCAAGTTTTTCCTTGGTTTTTAAGAATGATTACATATGTTCTTTTTAGATGACCAACAAAGGCAATTGGTAAATTATCTATAGGTGCTATGCTAATGCTAAGCTTATTATTGTCTCATTGTCATGAGAAATTATGATAGTTCCTAGGGGAGATAAAGTCAGCCATGACATCAGTAGAGCGTTTGAATAGGTCATAGTTACTTTTGATGTGCCAAAATGAGAAAACTGAAGGACAGTCAGAACTATTTTATCAACTTACACACACTGGCTATTAGATCTCCCATGAGAAATATTACCGATGGCTGTTGGTTGACCAGCTCCTTTAATGCTCCGTCAATATAAATGTTCTTAAAAAGGTTTAGTCTGTTGGATTGTTCTGTTATGCACAAGGCATCTTTCTTTTGTAATTTTCGAAGGAGTTTATGGACAACGTTGTGTTAACACATCTCATATTCTTTCTTATAATCTTTGTTACAATGACTTTCTCATTTTACTGTCCTAGTGAATTTGAACAAATGGCTTGATGCTTTTCCTGAAGAAGGTTCCAAATTCTAACCTGCTTATCAATGTCGTATTCTGTTCATTGGCAATTTTGGCATTGACTTAGAAATTCCCATTTATAATGCCTTTGTCCTTGATAAGGGGGTTATTTCCTATAACTAATCTTCCAAAACAACTACCTTGTGTCATTTGGAAGGACTCCCTATTGTATCAGAATTGTTGGCCATATCTGAGACCTGGTTTAGAATGGAGCATTTGCATGAGGTTAATAGTGTTGGTGATTATTTGATGAACATTGCTTTCTAATTTAGCACTCAGTGATCATAGCAGTGATTTGTAATTTTTCTTGAAGTTTCTAGCAGCCCAATGAATGAGTTTCTTGGAGTTCATTTGTTTCTTTTGGATTTATGGTATCAGGCTCTGCTGTCCAAGACTATCCACATGTGTTACCTGGAGGAAAGCGTGCTTTTTCAGCAATGGTGATTCCTGAAAGCTTGTAATCATATGCTTTCTTAAGATATCATCACCTCATGCTATCAACTATTTGCTTGATTCTGCAGGGAGATGATACAGTGTATTCTGATTTGAGGGGTTATCCTCGCGCCCGTCTTGAGAGTTCTTTTCCAATTGCCAGCTCAAGGTCTCTTTTTAAAATTTTCTGAAACTTGTTTCACTTGAAACTTGCAATCAGGATTTGTTGTTCCCTTCATTTCTTTCTGCCACATCAATTCACACTCTTAGTTAATCTTCTGCTGTCTTAGCTATGGTGCACCACCCCATGGCACGGCTGGATCTTCTTTGCCATACCATCAGCGGCCTGCGGCTGCTGGATATGCCAGTGGTATGTTTTGGAACTATGCTGACATTTTTTTTTCTTATTTATGGATTTTGAGTATGGTAATTACATATTGTTCTTTTGTGGCTTGTTAGGTTCTCTTTATGGGGCTGCAGAGTACCCAAGCACCGTTCAGGTGTTGACCTCTTTTAATTTTGCAGTGCAAACTTCATTTTTTTATTTGTTTTGTTTTGTTTTTTTTTTTTTTTTAAATATGATTCAGAACGGAGCTGAACGAAAAAAAAGGATTCATGAAGCCGACCCCAACTAGTTTGGAATTAAGGCTTTGTTGTTGTTGTTGTTTTGTTTATAAGAAGGGAGTTCAGAAAACCAAGCAAACTTGCACATTTTACCACATACATGATTCTAAGAGTTATCATGAGTGATGACATTTTTCTAAAATCTTCCAATTTCATGTTACATGCTTGTCCTTTTATCTATTTGATACAATGGATTTTTTTTTATTTTGGTTCCTCCAGATGAGGCAAGGAGCTCCTCCATATGGAAGCAGCCTGTATTCAAGATGTAGGTTCTATTTTTATGTTACTGACCCATTTGGATTAGTCTGGGGCTCTTCCTCTATGTTCAAATATTTCCTGGATCCTTGTTGAACTTCATGTTATTTTATGGTCTTGTGCAGATTGATTGAAACACTGGAACTTATGATTTCTGTGTTCAACCTTGCTGCAATCATCTGTGGGTACTCCGGTGCGGTGCCCCCTCAGAACTTCAAACGCCTGTTTTTGCTGATAGAATGCAAAGTTTCTGACACAAGCTTTGATCAATTTAGCCATTTTGTATCTAAAGCTTTTAAGCAGTATCTATCAAAGCAATCAAAATTACTCCAATTTATTAGCGCCTGGATTTTACTGCTCCGGTGAAATTGTTGTGCCCTTCTTTGGTTCCTTCCATATGGATCCATTAACAATGCTGAGTTGTTGATATTTGCATATGTTTCATGCTCTTTGTACAAGATTATTCTGGCATAGGTAACGAGTGAACAGATATGAACTAGTAGGTCAAGACTTGTGATGCTGACTTGTACAATGTAATGTCTTAAAGCCAATGGCAGGTCGGTTATGTTTTTATGTTACTACCAAGTTGTTTGGTTTGAAGGCCTCGGTAATATTAGAAGTTTTGTATGGAGTGGATGGTATTTGTTGCAGAAAAGAATAGCTAGGTTAAAACCATTCTTGTTGAATGATTTCCAACTTCTATGGCTGAAGATTTGTAGCATTTCTGAAGCAAATTTTAGTGCAAGATATTAGAATAAAATTATACTGCTCTTGAAACTCGGTGAGGGGAATGTTCAATAATTTTTTTTTTTTTTTAAAAAAATTTTATGACATTGATATTTTATGAGGTGTTTTTATGTGAAGCTAAATATGCTAAGGTTTCATACAGGAATATGGCTGATGGAATTTTATAAGTGATTTCACGTGTTACAATTGAGATGATTCAATTGCAGGAGTAGCATTCTTGAGATTCGTGTTAGATTTATCCATGATTTGCTTGGTGCACAGGAGAACTATTGAGGCGGAAGCAAATAACTCACGAACTTACTTTACTAAATAGCTGAATTTTATTGAAACTTTTTCCACGAGAGACATGCAATGGGCTCTTTATACAAAGAAAACAGCCCTGAAAATGATGGGAGAAGGGAGAAGAGATGAGGATGGCGAGGTCAGCGGGGCATTTGTGGGTGGAGGCGTAATGCAAAATCCAGCTGTGATAACAACGATGGCTCCCAATCTTATTTTGCTTCTCACACCTCCAAGTCCAACGCTGTTGAAGATGGCGATGGCAACGATGTGAAATCAAAGGAGGATCTAGAACCCTAACAGTCGAAAGCTTTTAAAGATCCTGAGTGTCTGCAACTATAACTCATTTACAAGCTTGCAAATAATGGCATTAGATTGCACTATAACTCAAGCAATAGAAGATGGGTTGAGTTGCAGCCAGCCAAGTAGCGGCTTGTAGTGAGGTTAGGCAAGCTTCCATGGATTTATTCTTCCACCTTTGAGGAAAGGGAACTTTCATGGTTCTGAGCTTTGATGCTTTTGTTTATTGAGGAAAGGTAAAAAGCAATCCATGAGACAGAGCGCAAGTATTAATTTATAACAATAGCTCGATTTAAATATTAGGTGGCCTGCCAGCTGACTTTCATGCGGTAGACAAATCTTTCTCAAGATTCGTCAAACATTTGTATGTTCATGATGAGCATAACATCCTAGGGACATGTGATTCAAATGCCAGCCACGTACCTTGAAAACCCAAATAGCCATGCACAACATTAGGTTATCTACTCTATAGCAAGCCTCACTGTGGTGCAGGCCAAATATCAGACGATTTTCCCATCTTTTATCTATATTCTCCTAATCACATAATCCGAGATGAAGCACATCTCAATCCATCACCAAGAGAGACATTGTATAATCAGATACACAGAAGTTTAACCGATATATATATATATATTCTAAAAGGTGAGAGATATTGTTATAAGTGAAGTCCCTTCATAATTATCTGAGTGATGCGAGATTACTTCAAAAATTTTCTCAATGATGGAAGTCTTTTGCATTCAGAGCTATCTTTGCAGTCTAAGCTGATCTCATTATATATATATATATATATATATATATATATATTAAGACGTTGTTGTTATTACCCATTGTGAAGAGATGGGCCCTGGCATTTGATCATGGCTTGCTCACCGTGGTTCCGCTAGCCAACAAAACACCGCTGTGTCCTTTTCTGATCCCTTTTTTTAGCTATTTCCGTGGTGACGGAACTAAGTTAAAACTATTTTCCTTTACATTAAATTATATAGGATTAAATTAGTAAAATAAAAAATATAGCGGTTTTTAGTGATTACAAAGCTGGGAGACTAATTATGCAACGATGGACATCTGAAGGCAGGAAAGAAAATTCTCTCTTTCTCTCTCTATCACTCTTTTGTTTTTTAATTTTTATTCTTTGTTTTTACAAGACGTTTTCAATACCAGCCTATTCCAGCACGCCGTTTCCTCTCCACACCCCCCCCCCCAACGTGGTCCCGGCCCATCGGATCGGCTCCGAACCACCTCTCCAGTCTGCCAATCCGCCGTAGGTCAGTTCTTGGATTCTTTCATGTTTTGTTTTTGTTTCTGAGCGATTTGAAATCAAGATGTTGTTGTTCCTTAGTTCAAATCTTTGATCTTGTCTATTATTTTGGTGGAAAGTCTCGGTGATTCTTGCTCCAAAAGTTCCCGTTTTTATTTTTTATTTTATTTTTATTTTTTGCCGAATGGTTCTTATTAGTTCGGCAAGGATTTGTTATGTTTTTATGTCCTGTTGTTTTTTTTTAAAAAAAATTTGGATTAGTTTATGGTTTTGTGGTTGAACTTTATTACATGAAACTAAGTTGGTGGGGGTAAAACCCAATTTCTTTTCTCGTTGGTTTCTAGTTGACGTTTTGAAGAATGGTCTTTGGGAGTTCCATGATTTGGAGTTGATGTTTCGCTTTGACTATCTTTAATTCCAATTTTGTTTTGCATTCCAACCTTGTACTTGCTTTGAGTTCAGCTCTCTAAGTCTGCCTTTTCCCCCCCTTAATTTTCTAATCTTTGGTTCATTGCTAGCAAGGTTTCTTTTAGTTCAGGTGAAAGAAGTCTCATTATATAAATTGGTTATCTTTTATTTAGACTAGTAATCAACGTTGATGCTAATTGTATGCATTTAGTTTTTGAACAGACGGAAATAAAGTAGAAAAGCTGATATAGGTGTACAATTTGTTCATCAGGGATGGCAGGAATTCTCTTTGATCACAGGATCTGAAGACCTTGAGTTTTCTTCTAACGCATGCAGCAGGTTTTATTCAGGTATAAGCTAAGTTACTGACTTTGTTGCTTTTCCCTTTCTGTTGAGTCAATCTATTGCTGGATCTATGGTTTAGTAATACTAGTAACAATTTCAAATATAATTAGTTTCAAACATCGCTAGTTTCTACAGAGTTGCACTCCTTTTATTAGTTAATGTGGATTGTGCAGGAGTAGGCTCACAATATATTATAAGGATGAGGTTCAAAGAAGGGAACAGGGTCGAGGTTGTGAGAAGAAACAAGGATCATCATGGCTGTTGGTTTCCTGCTAAAATTTCATCAATACATGGAGATAAATACTGCGTCAGATATGAGCTATTTCTGACAGCCAAAGGACAGCCTATGGTAGAAACGGTGCATGAGGAAGATGTTAGGCCTTGTCCGCCTCCTGTTCATGGGAGGGAGAGATGGATTGTTGGTGACATAGCTGAAGTGTTTGACCTCCATTCATGGAGGGTTGGGAAGGTTGCAAAAGTTCTGAACAACAATCATGTTGTCATCAGACTCTTCGGCTCTATCCAGCTTAGAGAATTTCATGTCTCTAGTCTAAGAGTTCGGCAAGCTTGGCATAACAATCAATGGGTTGTTATTGGAAAGGTAGAGGACCAATTCTCGCGATTCTTGAAATCTCTTCTCACTCATCTGTTAATCTGTTATCCATGCTATCCTTCTGACCTTCTTGTTGTAATTTTGTGATTAAATCTTGCTCTTACATCTTATGATTTGTGGGAACTCTGTCGGGTAATTATGTAACTTTTCCGTCTGTTTAATTTCATAATCCTGTGTTCTAAATAAAGTGCTTCTGCTTCATCATGTTTTGTGATTGGCTGCTATTGCATGTTGTTGATCCTTAAAAGCTGTATTCAAAAGTATGATTTATGGTGTATTTCTTCAATTTCCATTGATTCTCATGGATTCTGAAAGCCATTTTCATGCCTTACTTTTTCATTTTTAGTTCATAGTCCCAAATTTGTTCCAAAAAAGAAGAATTTTCACTACACATCTAGCTCATGATCTCCGTCGTTGTCACCTCATCATGTGTTTGTGTTCCATTGCTTTTTTGTGTTCTACACATTGGCACTTTTGGAAAATTGTAACAACTACATACCATGCTACATTTGAATTGCATTGCTTCTCTGCCTTTTGCTTTTGTGTGAGTTTCTTTTTGACACTGTTCTATGATTGTGTAATGCACTCTACCATGGACATCATGCTTAAGGTCATTGGTAATGTATATGTTGCAAGGAATTTAACATGTTATATGGTGAGCAGAATTTCTTTATAAGTTTATCACCTGTCTAGTTTTTTAAAAGGCATTATGTGGTGGGAAGTTCATTTTCAAAATCCAAAGTGGCACAACCTATTAAGTATCTTAAATATTTCATATCATGAAGGAACCTTTAAATACCCAGTTCCTGCCTTGAATTTCTCATAGCATATGAAGCTCTTACACATTTGATGGCATCAATCTTTTATTTTCGGCTTTAAATGTGGTAGCAATTGATAAAATCAAGAGACATGGTTGGACGTGTATGCATGAACAGCCTCAAGCTAAATCCTTCAGATGGTGCGACCATCATAATTTGACCATGGGATCTTGAGAGTCTAACAAACGAAGTCTAATTAGCTGACCCATGTGCATGCACCCTAGTTCTGGCATTCTGTCAATGATGCTTGGTGAATGGAAGACACTAACAAGTTTTATTCTCACTTTTCATTTACTTGCTTTATCCAATGTAAATTCTTGTTGCCTATGACTGCATGTAAGAGAGACATTCCATCCAGAAAAATAAACATGTCCGCAAGGGATGATGCATGAGTTGTTAACACAACAATATATTGGAGATGATTAAGACCCAAACCTGATGCTGAGAGGAGACAGATCTATTTTTTCTTTTTTCTTTTTGTGGGTCCAAACTTAGAAAATGATTTGAGTTAGATGAAGTCTAATTTAGCCGATTCTGAACTCTTTGCTTTTTTGTCTGAAATTGGCCAGGTTGGGATCTGACATATTCAGTGTAACTGAACTCACATGGTTAAAGAAAAAGTTGCAATAGACCCATTTAAATCTTTGAGTTTACAGTTCAGATCTCAGGACCTAATTTAGCATACACATAGTGTTCCATGTATAAACATACAAAATGTGCATGCGAAAATTTCAGAATTACATATATTGACTATCATGTGCTTTGAAGCCATCCATATTGCACAAGAAACTTATATGATGCAAGGAAATTTTACAGGTAATCTGGAAGGAAACATCACATAACAAAATATGATACTGAAGCTATTAAATAGTTACCAGCCGGACTGTTCTGTTAGTGTCAAACTTAGTAACTGTAGCTCTCATGATTTTCAAATGTATATATTCTTGCCTGTATGCTTCTAATTCTTCTTATCAAATTGTATACTATTAGGCAGTAGAAATTACCTGTGTCCTATCCAAACTATAATTAGGTGCTCCTTGTTTTGTTAAGACCATACCCTTTTTTACTCCTGATGATGTTTACTACTGTTCAAAAAATCTTTTCAGTCACCTCTTGCATTCAGATTCTGGTGCATTCAGATTTCTTTTTGCTTTATTATCTTGTGGGATTAATGGATATATTTAAGTATTTGATAAATTCAAAAGGAATTTGAATTTTCTCTCCTTTTTTTCATAATACATCCCTCATATAGTCCTTTATCATTGGATGAAAATTAGTAATGAAAATTGAGTTCTGAAAATTGCATGTATGACATGGAAACCCGTGCTTGTATTGCTTCAATTTTGCAACTGTTATGCACAGAGAAAATTCCCAGTTGGTATTTTAATTTATCTTGCTAATGGTGTTCTTGCTTTCAGGTAAGTGGAAAGATGCAACTCATCAATGGCTGCAACTGTTATAACTCCAAGTATACCATAGGCTTAAGTTGTGAAGCACATGGAGGCATATGTGAAGAAGCTTGCATTGGACAGAAATATGAGCAAGAAAATGATCATTTTCGCTTGTTTTCTCCTGCAAGAACTGTAAAGAAGAATCACAATTCCCACTGTATCTTATTAACAGATGTGGTGGTTCAAGGTACAGGAAGGAAAAGGAAAGCAAGCCCAAAAGTGGATGGATCTCGTCAGCCAACAAAAAGAGCACTGCCTAGAAAGGTAGATGCTGTTACTTTATCAAAAGATATGATGGATGAGAATTGCCAGCATACATCCACTAAAGGCAGAATAAATAAATTTTCTGAGATGGGTGATGATAAGGAGACAAATAATCATTCCATGCATTCATCTTCCATGCCCTTGCAAATTATTGAAGAGAATAATGAATGCTCTGTTGCTAGTTGTAGTGGAAACAACTTAAAAGAATATGCTCATGAGAATACAAGAAAATATCCTAGAGAAATTGCTGATAGCTTTCTTGATGATGCCATGTCTTCATGTCCGTCTGAAACTGAGAAAAAGTACCAAAGCATCTCTGAAAATGAATTAGCTGCCAACATCCATGAATTAGAGCTACATGCATACCAATCTACTGTGCAGGCTTTTTATGCTGCAGGTCCTTTAACTTGGGAGCAGGAAACGCTTCTAACTAATCTTCGCCTATCTCTTCATATTTCAAATGAAGAACATTTACATCAGTTGAGGTACCTGTTATCTGCTTAAATTTTTTGACTCCCACCTAATGATCCTTATCCTTCAACAAGGTCAGGTAATTTTAGAAGTATCTCTAACCTTCTTTGAGGATCATTTCCTGATGTACTTTGTAAATCATTCTGCTTTGTAGTTAATTTAGGAGTTGTTATAATAATTAGAATTTTTGTGAACTTGGAAATTCTCAGACTGTACCATTGTTAGTCTTTTGATGTAATGTATGTAAATGTTGCTCAAGTAATTAAATACTGTGTCTTGCAATCTTTCAGAACTCTGTTCTTCGAACTGAGCTTGATGGCTGATTTATGATAATACTACAGAAACTACTGTTATAATTGAAGAAACTTTTCAGCTGATTATCCTAAAGTTGCTTCTGCCAACTGCCTACTTACCACACCTCCATAGGAATAAATGCCATCGAATTGAGTGAAGCAATTGCATTAGTGAGAACTTTGCTAATTTGAAGACAACTATTTGAGCTGCTTAGGCTTCAGAGGCAAGGCTGTTCTCTCGCATTTCTTAACATTTTCGGGAGTTTGAGAATTTGTGAGAGTTATTAGTTTTTGTTGTCTAAGTAGAGTTTCAGCTATGTGTAACACCTAATAAAAGATATTTTTTCTTGATGCATTGACAGATTAAGTGTCATTTCAGGTTATCATTTTTACTTTCTGCAAGTATTTCTAAATTTTAGAAATTGTTTTAAATTTACCTGTGATTCCAGCATCTTCTAACACACTAGTAAATTTCTTTAAGATTTATCAGTTGTATTTAGTTAGTTATATTGTGGTCAATGCTTTTCATTTTGCATATTTCAAAAATGGTAATTGTTGGAACTTATCATTAATTAATAGTTATTTATATTTGTGACGTTACATGTTAATATGATTGAACTGCTATTTGCTAGCTGAGAAATATGAACAGAACAAGGCTTTGGAGCGGAAGTGTAATTCTAAGAATAAGACAATTCCTAAGAAAATTTGAGTTGCTTTAATATTGCTGGATGGTGAAATTAAAGAGCAAATCCTCCTAAAGTTTTTGTGAATAACGCTTCAGACAACTACCCAGTTATTATTGATCTCTCTCAAAAGCTGCATCACATTGGTTTCCATTAGGTTTTTTTTTATTTTTTATTTTATTTTTATAACATTCTTTTGTGCAAGAGATGGTATCATACTTGGTGTCTATATCTCTGCTTTCATATGTAGATTGTCTACTAATGCTTTTTGTGCAAAATCTCTACTAAATGTGTGGTTTTATAAAAGTCTGAGACAAGAAAAAAATGCTCATATGAATTAGTTTGACATTTGTAAGAAAGTTGTTCAGGCTGTTCTCTTAATCAGGCAGTCAATTGAAAGATTTGAAGTATAGAAGATCTATCTGGTTTGCATCACTTGGAGCGCGCATAATGCAGAGAACCGTGGAAGGTACTTGATCCATTTGATGATAGATGGGCTGAAAACTGTGGGACTGAATGTACCAAACCTCAGGACCAAGCCATCTCTCAGATGTCCCCTAAAAAAAGGGGCATCTCTCACATGGTCCTTCAAATCTTGGAAGTACAGCAAGAATGCTAAAGAATTTAATAATAATGATTAAAGAGTAAGATAATTGTTAGAAGAATCGACAAAAATGAAAATTGGAGTAAATTCAGGATTGTCCAGCAGCCGTAGATATAATGCTTCATCAGAACTAGATAGTGTGGAATTGTATAATGAAATCTCTTTCTTTCAACTAGCATCGAAGAGCTTTCAAATGCAGCTGGAATTGCTCAAATCAGAGCTTAGGTGACAGCAGGCTGGTGGTGCTGAAAACTGCATGATGAACTCTCGTATTAGCTTTTTCCATGATTGCTAGGCTTATGGCCAAATTTGCATTTTTCAAGCTGTTTGATTAATGTATGCCTTCTACTCATTTTCGATGATCCACGTGAATCTGGTGATAGATTTGATGTTATAAATTAAATGCCAAGTAGGAATAATTTGCATATTGCTCTCTCTATCTCAAATAAATAAACAAATAAATAAATAAATGGTCCATATATATTTAATTTTTATTTCCTCGTTAGCCTAGAGTTTTGGATTATGCTGAATGAAGTTTTTTAGTTCTCTTTTAGGGAGATTATTTGTGCAACTCCAGTAATTCAATCTGATTCTTAGTTCTCTTTCAAGAAGAGAGGTGTTGATCAGTCTACTCATCAATCTCTTTATCCTGTGTTCATCATCATAATCTGTTTGTGAGGTTTAAGAAATTATGAATATATTTCATCATTAAAGTAGTTTGGAACTTTATTTATGCTTCTGAATGCAAGATTACAGTAGCCATTTTCAGAGTTGGCTATCTCATAAGTTGTTCTACGTTAGTTCTTGATGGTATTGAAGAACAGGTATCTAATTGTTACATAAACCCATCAACATCATATAAGAGGGAGCAGCTGTGAGAATGAAAAATTACTTTATCACTATATCTAAATGCAATTTACACTCTCATAAGTAAACAACCTAATTGTAATACTCTGCTAGAAACTGATCGATTTAAGGGTTCAATGTGTTACCATTGAGTTTTTGTAAGGTTGAATGACCTGTCTATATATTTGCTCAAGGACTAATTGAAGAAATTTTGAGGAGGCTTGCAAGGTGATTGTTGCACACGTTTATAAGGAATGAGCTAGATGATAAATAAATTTCTTTTGTTCACCTACTAGTAAGATATGGTAATTGTTTGCTTAATCTACTATCCAGTTCTTTCTGTTTCATTATGCAAGCTCATCTTTGACAGAGGACAGAGGACTTGTTCCAGAACCTCCTGCCACAAGATTTATTATCATCATTATATTCAGCTGTATATATGGACCCATGTAAGCCATCCAGGTCTTGATAATGGAGGCTTAACGGTTACATAGTGGAATCATGCCTTCACACCATTAATGTGGAGCTGTATGCTAAATTTTTAAGGATAATTACAGCTATACTCTGAAAATAGAAGTAATATCCTTTTTGTTTAGTAGTATACAAGCTCCTTCTTCCATGTCATTATCTGAGTGCTTTTTTTCACTGATGCTAGTTTCTGGTTTGATCAGTTTTGCATCTTTTACATGTATTATGTCTTAAATACCATGTGGTATCCAAACCTTGTTTACAAAATATAAGATTCAATTGAAGAATCCTCAAGGGAAGGGCTCCATGACGGCTCTGTTTTTCAAGGATGTGTCATCTATCTCTTTAGGGGCTGTTTGAAGTGGGTATTGTAACATAATTTTCAGGTAAATTGGCCAGCATATGAAATTACTATATTTTAATTATGATAATTTTTTCTCAGAAATTTTATTTGCATCCAATTTTGAGAATATAGGACTAACAGGAAAAGGGCTGTTCTTTGATTCGTAGGCTTTTTTGATTTTTAAAATAAATAATTACCATGGGAATTTGACCCCATTAGCTTCAAACAGCCCCTTAGTTTTCGAACTTTGTCACTTTCCAACATTTGTTTTTCTTTTTGAGAGTTAGTTGAAGTTTACTGCCTATAACTGGTGAAGTGCCTAAAGGCTTCAATAGCTATGCTAGAACTTCTTTTAGGAGCCAGAAAAACCCAAGAGGACAGCAAGGTCTCTGTTGTTCATGGCGATGACTAGTCTATGACAAAGTATTGTGCCTAAAATATATGATTAGAAGCAGATCTAGTGCTGCAGAGAATTTAATGGACGTTCTATTGATATTAAAATTGGCCATTCCTAGATTGACAATTTGCACATTTTTGACCTTCCATTTTCATTTGTTATCTCCAATTTGTCAGTATTTATTATAACCAGAACCTAATGTACCAAACATTACAGATGTGGGCCTCTGGCCAACGTTTTGTGCAGTAAAGAAGATAGGATGGATGATTAATGTACTGAAAATACATCAAAGGTGAGTCAAGATAAAAAAGACACAGTTATATTTGTCCATTTTCAACCATAACTGGCTCATGGCTATGGCAATTTTATCACTCTCAGAAGCTCATTGTTTTATATCAAATGCCCAACGAAGCTGGAGGGAAATGACCTTCTAATAGCTGATTCCACCGAGTTTCTAAGCGACAAAAGAGAGCCATTGACCATCGATAACCTTTTCTCGTGGTCAACCGACATAACTCATGGGTTGGGTTAGACTGGATATATGCCAAACGCCATGCATTGGTTTAGACTGGACACAGAAATTTAGCCATCTACATCCTATCTGTACGTCGAATAACTCTTCTGTTGCATGGTCAACACTATTGCTCAATTAAAAAACTTTAGTAACTAAAAAAAAAAAAAAATGTCACTCAAAAAGTCATTCTCATTTGCTCCTCCTAAATTGGCACCATGAACTAAATGAAGCAAGCCAAATGGAACAATGGACCACTCAAATAAAAATTAAGCTAAACTATAGTTTTAATCTCTGAACTTAGGGACTGTATCACTTTAGTTTCTAAACTTTAAAAAGTTGTAAAATCGATCATGTACTTCCATTTTTGTTTTCCTTTGGTCTCTACCATTAAATAGGGCAGATGCTATTTGATTCTGTCCTGCGTGGTAGCTGACGTGGCATCCATCGTGGTGAAATCAAATGAGAACCCATTAACGATCCGTTAATCCATTAACATGTCGTGGCGAAATCAAATGAGAACCCATTAACGATCCGTTAATCCATTAACATGTTATCCAATAGCTCGTTAATTAAAATAAAAAACTTCACACAAGTCTCGTTGCTGGTTGTGGCAGCTTACCCTTCCTCCCACCCCTTCCGCCTCCCTTCGCCGCTGCATGAGTCCCGCCGCTGGCCGCCAACTATCCAGTGGCTGTCGTCCACCTCCCCCATCTCGGAGTTCGCTGCCGTCCGCCTTCTCCTCCTCCCCTCGCCCCGCCTTCTCCTCTTCCTCCGTCGCCGCAGCACACGTTCCACCTCTCCCTCCTCCTTTCCTCGCCGCTGCAACACACGTTCCGCCGCGACTGCCCGTTGGCCATCGTCCACCTCCCTCGTCTCGAAGCCGGTCGCCGTTATTCTTTTTTATTTGTAGATGTAAATCCCGCCGAATTCGCTGTTTAACGTTGTGCCTTCACCGTTAGGTCGACTATCACCGACCGCTGCCGACTTCTACCGCTGAAGAAATAAAGGATCGGGCTCTTCCTTAGGCCACCATCAATTAATCGACTTCCACCGCCCAAGAAGTGCCTAGCTGAGATCGAGATTGTGTGATCTCATTCCAGCATAGCGGATTTGTGGCCGTGCAGTGGTGGCAGACAAACACTAGAGATGGCCACCAACTGCTGCCCCTTTTTCTCCTTCGCGGAAGTGGAAATCGTCCTCTGCTACCATGGATTCAAACAGTACCGACGACCTTCAGACTCAGTTGCTAAGGCTCACCAAGGTAGTTGCTCAACGGCCGTTTCTTTTCTTCCGGTCGCGACCGCCAACTTCCTTTCCTTCGCCGACATCGATCTCCTTCACCACCACCAATGACCATGAAGGCACAGCGAATCCGACGAGATTTACGTCCATAAATAAAAGAGAATAACGGCGGCGAGCTTCGAGATGAGGAAGGTGGACGACGATCGACGGGCAATCGCGGTGGAACATGTGGTGCAGTGATGGAGGGAGGAGGAGGAGGAGGCGGGACGTGTGCTGCAACGGCGGGGGAGGGAGGAGGGGGAGGCGGACGGCAGCGAGCTTCGAGATGGGGGAGGTGGATGGCGGCCACTAGGCAGTCGGTGGCCAGTGGCGGGACTCGTGCAGCCGCGAGGGGAGGTGGAAGGGGTGGGGCGGGACTCGTGCAGCCGCGAGGGGAGGTGGAAGGGGTGGGAGGGAGGGTAAGCTGCCATGGCCAGCGGTGGAACTTGTATAAAAGTTTTTTATTTTAATTAACGAGCTATTGAATAACATGTTAATGGGTTCTTATTTGATTTTGCCATGGTAGATGCGATGTCAGCTGCCACGTAGGATAGAATCAAATGGCGTCTGCCTTATTTAATGGTAGGGATCAAAGGAAACAAAAATGAAAGTATATGATTGATTTTGTAACTTTTTAAAGTTTAAAGAGTAAAGTCACATAGCCTCTAAGTTTAGGGGTTAAAACTGTAGTTTAGTCTAAAAATTAAAATCTTGATAGTGCTTCCTAATCGATCGCTTCAGTAAAAAATAATAGTGTTATCTTGTACAATAAAATAATAATAATTATGAGTCTGATGTGTCCATAAAAATATAATTCAAAATGCTTCAACCCACAAACACCATAAAAAAAATAAAATAAAATAATGGGACACGATGCCTCCCTCCGCTAAAATGCATGGCTTAAAATTTATGGTGGCCGTCATGAATTAGAGGCTTAGGTTTGGTTTTCTAATTTAATTTCCATTCCTCTTCTTTATTTGGAGGCTATAAATAAAACATCGCCTCCCGACGGGAGGAGGCGGCGATTCCTCCTTCCCGTTCTCTCTATTTTTATTTCCTTCTCTCATTTCGAATTAGGGTTTTCTCTGGTCGCGCCTTGTGATCCTTTGCTATCTCTTGGACCAGAGAAACCCTCCATTAGAGGGCCTTCGCCCTCCTCCGATCTTCTCTTCTTCGTCTCAGCCTCGTCCGCTCGTTAGCCTCTGTTTCAGGTGAGATCCGTCCACCTTGTTCACCTTTCTTTTTTCTTTCCCAGCTTTGGTTCTACATTTCATTAGTTTCTATGTAAAAATTCCAACTTTTTCTAATGGAACTAGACAACGAAAAAGCTCCCCCCACGCCCCCTTTCTTGCCTCCACTTTTCCATGTTCCTTGGATGTTCTGATGTTTCATGTAGCCTTGTAGATGGTTAAATCTCAGAAACTTTGTTGTCTGTTGTCGTCTCTCGGTCTTGTCTTCAAATTTGTATAAATTGAGATTTTTTTTAAATTTTTTTTTTCAAATGTCGACGTTATTTAAGGGGAATAAAAAGAAAGGAAACTTGTGCTCGTGGTGTTTCTCAGATTGAGGTGTGACTGTCTGCTAGATCCTGTAGAAGATGGGAGCGTTTGTATCGAGATTCTGGTTCATGTTGTTCCCTGCAAAAGAGTACAAGATTGTGGTTGTGGGATTGGATAATGCTGGGAAGACCACTACGCTCTATAAGCTTCACCTGGGAGAGGTTGTAACCACGAATCCTACAGTTGGGAGCAACGTTGAAGAAGTGGTTTACAAGAACATTCGGTTCGAGGTGAGCAATTGCCATTTTATTTTCTTTCTAATGATACTTGCAGCCTTTCTTGTGAATTTTAAAGGGGCCTCTTCTTCTTCTTCGTCTTCTTTCATAATAAGTCTCACCACGGTGATCTTGTGACATTGAGGATGGTATCTGATTTATTTATTGGCGCTCTTTCATTAGCATGTTTGGTCGTTTTCTATAACAAGTTACATCTATTTAAATATGTAGGAGGAAATTCCCATAGCTTTTAGAAATTGGAGGAGTACACCGCATTGAACCAGAAATCTGCACTGTAGGATACCATAGCTTATGACATATCTAAAGATATAAGTATTCATGCTTGTTAATTTCATACATTGATCACACTATAGGATCATAATCTTCTTGTTTGCAAGTCCATGGCTTTAAACAAAACTAAGCACGTGTTGTTAATTATCCTTATGAAATTGGGAAACCTCACATTAAGTGACCTTAATAAAATCAAATAGAATAAAAGGCAGTAAAACAAATTTCATTAGTTTCTTGATCATTACATGCCCTAACCAGGAGCAGATCCACAGCATACATTTCATATCATCAGTGAAAAGGACAGTAAATAGAACGTGGAAAACATAAGAGACAGCAGATATAGCATAAGTAATAATGGATACAGGTGGAAGAAAGAAGGCAGAGGCATGTGATAGATGTTAGAAGAAAATCGGTCACAACCCTGAGCAGCCTGAATTTTTCAATGGACTGCATAGATGCGCATAGAAGAAGTAGACAGTCCCTGACTCCCAATTTTGTGTGCGCAGTAGCTTCAAAGCTTTAAGCAGCACAAAATCTTGTACAAGCTATGCAGAGATCGAATCAGACATCCCAAAATCCAAATTATACTGGACTCAAATTTCAAAATCTGCAAGCAACATATATCTTGTGTTGGCTAAATCCAAGATATGAGTGGACACAAGTTCCAAAAATGTAGATTGTTGGTTCTCTTCATTGTGTAGGTTTATCAACAGTGTTCACGGGTGTCTTTCCATGAGAGTAATTTATGATTATATTGAAGGGAAAGATATAGTAGGTTTCTCGAAGATTTGAGTTTTCAGTTACTTGCATCTAAGTAATTTTTCCAATATGATTTTGTGAAGAAGATTTTTATTTGTAAAAGGTGACATTAATGTCATTTGCTGAGTGTAAGGCAAGACTGATAGAAGACTTGCTTGTATATATGATAAGGTTCTATGTTTGATATGTTTGAAGATATTAAAGCACAGTTAACCCTGAAAATGTTGCCTATAATCTTGCCATAAACTTTTCATATGTATAGTAATGAAGACACCATATTGCTTTGGCAAATTTATGCATGCATTGTAGTTAGCATATAGGGAGAATGTCCCAAACCCTGTTGACTATTAAAATATTTAACACAACCCCTTTTATTTAAAACGAATCAAAACAGATTATATATTTGCAAATTAACTCTGTAGAAAGACCATTATAATCCAGTACCTTTTAACAGCCGAAGTTTCATGGGTCCCATTTTTTGATGTACACTCCCCTTTATATCTTGTTCACTTCCTCGGGGCTGTGTAGAGAAAAATGATGGGATGTCTTGGAGGGAAAAAAAAAAATTGGGCAGTGTCTTTTAGATTTCACAAAATACTAGAAGGCTAATTCTGCCATTTTGAAATGCACGAACATATACTTGATAAAAATAAGCAAAGGGGTGGATTTGCAGGTTCTCTCCCATCTAGACATAGCATGACCATCCATGATTGGCATGACAGCTGTGATTGGATGGGCCCCACCACAGTACATGGGGCTGCGCTCCTATGAAACTGTGCAGGTCCAGTGAATCTCAGCCATTGTGTCAATCATGGACAGTTATGATTGCAAGACTGCCTCTTTCCGGTCCATGTTAGGATTGAAGAGGTCCGGATCCTTGGATTTTCCCACCAAAGAGGAGAAGACCTGTTTGTATGTGATTCCCAGCTTTCTCAAAATTATTTTCAGAACATGACATTTAATACCCACTAAATTATGAATATATGCCAAGTTAAGAACATCATGGACTGAAGTTAAACTTCATGACTTATAATAATTAATGCTATTCAAGCACAACCTTTTTGATGGAATCAAAATAAGTATGTGATATAAATAAATGATGGAATTTATGAAAATAGTTTTAGATCTTTTAAGTGAGTTGGAGATCACTGTGCTCAATCAGGTGACCTTATACTTTAGCCTGGATTACCGTACAAACTTTGTGTATGAATGTCAAGCTAGTCAGATACTCAGATATTGATATTGACACTTTTCTCCTACTATCCATTTCTTTGAGGTTCTCTCCTTTTAAAACTTACTCATATAGCCAACAGGTATCCATGACTTCCATATAAGCAACTGTTACAAATTTGATGGTAAACATGAGCAAATTTAAACTTTTTTGTATCATATATTGGTATGTTGAATTGTTGCAGAGGACACCATTCAGCCTACCCCTTTCAATGTCATGGCCATAGTATTTGAAAGGACATGCTAGTATTTTTTCTTGGCGACATTCCCATGCTGTATCAAGTAGCATCTCTCTCTCTCTCTCTCTCTCTCTCTGAATCACAAGAAGCTATTGTTTTTAGTGTTGATAATTTTGTTCAAGACTGTCGGGTCATCTCTTTTGAGTGTCATATTTGTATCCTATCTCGATGCCATGAAACAAGCATGCAGCCTGTATTAGAAGGAAGCACTGCATGTATATTAAACCATAGTTACTATGGATATAAAGATCATATTCAACTTAGAATGCATATTTGATTTTGGTAAAGTCACTTTTGTTGGGGATTGTTCATGAAGACACTTAGTTTATTATGCAGATAGAGGGGGCCTAATGTTTTTTTTTAACAGTACCGTACCATCCATACTAGTAAAATCCACTGCTCCTAATCCTTTAATAATTTGTCTGTCCAGGTTTGGGATCTGGGTGGACAAGAAAGATTGAGAACCTCATGGGCAACATACTATCGAGGTACTCATGCTGTCATTGCAGTGATTGACAGCACAGATCGAGCCCGGATCTCCATTATGAAAGATGAGCTCTTCCGTTTACTTCAGCATGGGGACCTTGAGCATTCCGTAGTGCTGGTCTTTGCAAACAAGCAGGACCTTAAGGATGCCATGTCCCCAGCTGAGATTACCGATGCCCTCTCCCTTCATAGCATCAAGAACCATGACTGGCACATCCAGGCCTGCTGTGCTCTCACAGGTGAAGGGCTATATGATGGGTTGGGATGGATAGCTCAGCGAGTCAGTGGCAGTCCAACAGCTACTTAAAGCTGGGGAGATTCTTTCTTGTGTGCCATTCCACAGGAGGCCAGGCTGAGAAGTTTTAAGAGGAGAGTGTGCTTTCTGTATATGTCAGCGTTTGTTCTTCCTTTCTCATTCCAATTCTCCAAAAAAATTATGATGTATAAAATACATACTTTATTAACTTCAAAAGAATTTGCACTGTCGCATTAAAAACAAATTCTGTTACAACAAATCTTATGTTCAAAACCATGCCAACAAGTAGTCTGAAACAACATCAGCTAAAAAAAGGGACAAGCAATGAGTATCTTTGGATCTCTTGTTCAATTAGAATCGCAGCATCCAGCACCTGCAGCCAGGTGGATCTTGGGGTCCTTCAAACCACTGATCCCAAATTGGGTCTGTGGGTCCATTTGTTCTGCCATGCCAGAAAAAGAACATCATCAGAGGTCATGGAAGGGGAAAATATACATTATATGTGCTTCAATATGGGTACTAGTAAGGCTGAGGCTTTGATGATTACACTGGGAGCAGAGGATCTGGCTTGCTTTCCACTTGGAGCAGCAATCTGGTTAGACACCAAACTTTAAAATCAGTTCCCTGTAAGAGTATTTTCATTTTACAAGCATTAAAGTCATTGGAAACTCTGCTGTGATCTTTTACATACTCTTGCATTGCAGCTGATACTCTCTCTGTTCTCTCAAGCTCTTCTAACTCTTCCTGTTCACAATCAGTTTTGTTGAAAAGGTTTACTAAGAAGAATCACAACAGTGCCTTACAGAGAAAGAGGGTTTTTCTCACCATAGAATCTAGTTGAATGTCATACAAAATCAAGAGTATTTTCTGTAGTATTCTATGTCATAATGATACAAATATTTAGTGTACAGTGTTAGAAAAATAAAGCAGGACCCAAATTCGACTAGATGAGAGGGTGCCTATGAAGGGGCGTTCACATTTCTGTGCATTTAACTTTTATTTCATGTCATCTAGCTAGCATAAATAACAAGCCTTGTTCCATCTATTGGTAATTCAACTGTAGCTCTGTGCATCATAAAGTGCAGTTCACTACAGTGTCTAAACAATGAACAAACAACACAGGAATCTTTGGTACTTTTGGAAATATCCAGTCTTAAATGGAAAAAAACTCGAATAACAAAGGAATCTTTAAGACTCGTTTGTTTGAAAGAGAGATTGATGTTAATCTAGTCAATTGGAGACCATGTAATCTTTGGGATCATGGTCGGCATTTTTGTGGAATGTCAAATAAAGGCAACTTCATGACAAGCATCAATCTGAACAAAACAAATTTGCTGGTGAAATTGAGCATTTAGTATGTCCATCACTTAATTTAAAGACTATGCAATGAATACTTGGATAGTTTAGTGCCACCATGAAAATTCTCTATATCCAGGTGATGGAACTGCATTATCCTGTGAGTATTTTGCACAATTTATTAATTTGTATTTTCAAATTCAATCAGCATAGATGCATATTTTGTTACAAACTGAAACTAAAGAACCTCAAGAAAATGTTTCTTTTAAAGTAGCACATGTAATGGATGTTACATTGGTTGACTTCAACAGAATAATAATTCCAGCCCCATCAGTTGCGTACATTTGGGACAGATGCAGGCAATGCAGGAATGTGACAGCATTTTAAGTGGATATTGACATAATGGAATCTGATCCTGACATCATGCACCATAGAATGGGTAATAATAATATGGACTGACAATGGTGTACCATTAATCATAAACCATAGGAACCTAGATAAGGCATTTTATTTTTTCAAATGACCAAGTTATCTAGCAACTTGATTTATACAAAGATGGTCCACTAACGGATCTAAATTTGGCTAAAGAACACATTTCCCAAACAACAGGATGGTGGATAAGAATGGATTTTTGGTCATCTAGCAACCTGATTTATACAAAGATGGTCCACTAATGGATCTGAAATTGGCTAAACAATACAGTTCCCAAACAACAGGATGGTAATGGATTTTTCACAACTGTAAAAAGGCAAGGCATAACGATATACCATACAAGTTTAGTCTATATATTTGTTTACCCATTCTAACACATCTGTAGTGTATTAAAAAGAGATGGATAGTTTCAAAGTTTAGGAATATTCCATCTATCAAAGGCATTTCCAAACGGCCATTAAATTTTATTCAGTTAATCCATTAAAGTTTTAACTATTAGAATAGCATCATTAAGTTTGATATCCGCCCCCTTTCCTTTTCTTTTTCCCCATCATATTTCCCCATCGAGGGGCCTATCACACCCTTCCCTGGCTTATTGCCAACTGGTTTCTCTACATCATTTAATGATCGATTCATTAATCATTTACTCCTGACTACGAAAAGATTAAGCATGAAAGTGGGCATGGGGGCACAACAGCACAGAGTCCAGCATTTTATTATTATTATTATTATTATGTAGAAAGAGTTTGGACAGAGCATCAAGTGGTAGGACCTGTCATAACTTTGTGCTCCTTGACAAACTGCATTTCTGCAAATCGTAGAGCAGTATTTCTTCCCCTCAAAAAGAGTTTCTTTTGCCTCTTGTATATTCAAATTAATGTGAATTTCATCAAACTTAATTTTATTGACTTATAATGCAAAGCAGCGATAGAGTGGTTCATTATATGGGAAAAGGGGGGCTGGATTTGCTCATGTTGCAAAGACTATTTCAAAACTACAAAGTTTTCTTTTGTCCTTTTATCCCTCCATAAGTTTCTACATGCCCAAGTACAGTCCTCAGCCATATTAGGAGGAAACCTTAAACTCTATGGTAGTGGCAGTACAGCAAATATGTTGATTTAGGTCATTTCTAAGAAAGACAAAAGAATCTGATAAATTTAATTTATCTTTACATACCAATATATTGTGATCTTCAAATAATGTGTGAGAGCATGCTCCAATTTGATTTTTTTTTTTTTTTTAAGTCTGATTTAATATGATTTCAATGATAAGTATTGTTAAAGGATTTAAGTAAAGTTTTAAACCATGTAGGTAAGTTATTCTTATTTTGTCTCAATTGATACCTATCTTTTCTCTTTTTTTTTCTTATTTTATTTATTTCTTTTTCTTTTTATTCTTTTTTCTTTCTTTCAATTTTTTTCTTCTTTATTTTACTTTTTTTTTCTTTTTATCCTTCTTTTTCTTTTCTTTTTTTTTTCTTTTTTTTTTTTACTTTCTTTTTTCCATGAATAAATTTTTAGTGCTTCGCAGTCCTATTCTTTTTCTATAGAAAGAGAATGGAATGGTTATTAATTATTTTACATTATATTTTTTCTGAATAAATTGTTAAAATTTATTCATATTTTTTCATATTCTTTACGCTTCTGAACCTACTATGTATATTAATCATTTGTTACCCTTTTATAATTGATGCTAAAACTTTTTATACTAAATTATACTGGCAAAAGATAATACATAAGATTGTGTGCAAGGGTAGAGATTGTTTTCCTAGATACATAAGACTATGTGAGAGCAAAGATTGCTTTCTTAGCTTCATTTTTTTTATTAAACATGATTTGAAATTATGATAAATAATGATAAAAAAAGCAAGGTTGAAAAAAAAAAGAAAAATTAATGATATAAAAAAATTTGATGAAGAAGATGATGAAAGAAACTCATATACTAAATTTACTAACAATCATCAATATTTTAATTAAAAATTAAATGGAGATTGTACTGCATGAATAGGCAAGCGAGTACTGTAAGAGGATGTATGGATATTTTAGAAATTAGAAATTACCTAGCTTATGAATTTATCTTTCTTCTTCAATTTATAAGTTTTACCTTTCATTTTATGGTAAATAATGTCTATAAGAATTTAGCTTGTCCATCCCATTTCTTTGATCAAAGAAGTATCTTTCAGAAATGGGCCCTCAATCCTTTCCTTAAGATATGGGCTCTTTATCCTTTCCTAACAATCTCTCTTTCATTCCTTTCTTAGAGGTTTATCCTGTACAAATCCACTAGTTCCAGAACCAAAGCGAGACGCCAAGATCAAATCTTTATTTTAGCATTGTATGAACCAAAAAAAAAAAAAAGGCGAAATTCGTAAGATTGTTACTAAAACGGCAGGTTCACAAAAATAAATAAATAAATAAATAAATAAAAGCAGAGAAAATCAGGTCCTTTATTCTCCTAAACTCAATCCAAATCACTCTTAAAAAAAAAAAAAAAACGAATTTTTTCCCCCTTATTTATCGATTAGGCAACTGGTCAACAAAGATCGAAGAGAGAGAGGGAGGTGTGTGACCGACCTCAAGAAATCGCTCTTCCTGTTCCAATCGCTTCAGCTCGGCTAAGATCCGGTGCCTTCCCCTCATGTCGGCCGGCGGCGGAGGCTTGTGATCGATGGACGATGCCTCTGCCTCTGCCTCTGCCTCTACCTCTGCCTCTAACTCTACCTCTACCCCATTGACTTCCATCCCTCCGGTCCGATCGATTGCCCCCTCCCTCGCGAATTCGGAGACTACGGCAGACTCACTGCCGCACAGATCTCACGGGGGGTCCACCGCCGCCACCACCTGAGCAGCCCACCGCGTCCCCTCTCCTCGTCCTTTTGGTGCAAATCTGGCGAGCCACCATTCAAGCACCACGGGCCGAAACGGGAATCCGAGCTCAGACCACAGAAAGAGGGAAGCGGCCAAAAAGAATGACGAAAAGGAGAGGTAACCTCCGTGCTGCTTAAAAACTCTCGTCTTTTCCTGTTCCCTTTCTTTACTCGTCCTTCGTTTGGATGGTGGCCAGGTTCGCCGTCTCATAATTAACGGTTCCAATTACATCATCACCTCATGACAAGGACCCCTTTCAACGTTACAATATGTTATTATTTATTATTCTCTCTTCATTTTATTAAAATATTTTTTAAATTATTTATTTAATCAACAAAGTCCTGAAGAAAAATATGCTTCTCGTCCTCAAACTTTCAATCAAAATTTATTTTAAATTTTAAACTTTTAATTATCACAACCTAATATAAAATAAAAAAAATTGCAACATTCTGTGCATTAAACTGTAATAATTATAAGTTTAAAAATTTAAATAAATTTTAAGCAACTATTTAAGGACCATATATATATATATATATTATTTTTTGAAAATTGTATGTTTGGACAAATTATAGGTATTAATGACTACTTTAATTTCATTACATAGTTGGGTTAGCCCACCCAAATTTTCTGCCCATGGTTGCATGTAGTCGTTTGCATCTGGATGGTCCAAAACGGAGACATAGATTTAATTAAAAAAAATATCTTAAAAATTTTAGATATGCGTGTATTTTTAGGGTCTCATTGGCGTCGGGGTTAGCAGATTTCATTACCCTCGAGATGTGCCATTAGATTTAGGATTCGTTTGGTTCACGGTTAAAGAGAGTGCGAAATTTTGTTTTGCGTGAATTAGAATATTTGGTTCGTCCTTTTAGAGTCCGTTTCTGGAAATACCCTATTCCTACGTGATTTGAATTCCTGCATTTTATGAGAAATAAAATCCCATCGGTACCATGAGATTTAAGCGTGCTTCCTTTTTCTTCCCAACATATCCTTCTTTTCCATCATTTTTTTTTTTCTAAATCAGCGAGCGAGAAGAAAGAAAAAAACGCTTGTGTCAACTTGATCTAAAATTTTTTATCTTAATTTAGAATTTTGAAATCTTAATTTCTTAACCATTTTTTATAACCTATATAGAAGTTAAAAAAATTAGATGATAAAAAAAAAATTAAAAATTAAAGGATATAATTGATATTCTACACTATTTTTTTAGGAAAGAAACTGTTTAATCAAACGTGACAGCTTTATTTTTTCTCAAAAAAATTACTTATTTTTCATGGTTAACCACATATGATAGTTCAGATATTTTATATCTAAAAATTTAATTTTTAAATATTTTATTTTTATCTGTAAATTGCTTCTTGTAAACCACACTAGTCCTGGCAGAAGCCGTGGAGTCTCTTAGACCGAAGAATGTAACAGTTTCGCAAGTAGCTGTCGGCCAGTCAGACGACAGCGGAAGCTCGGACAAGGCATGCGTGTGGATGGATGGGATGACTTTGGATCATACCATAGGAATCTGATCATTCCGATAAGATGAGCAGGAGAGCTGTCTTCAGTGCTTAAGTGCAGAGGAAGAATGAGTTGGTTTTAAAGCAAGATCAAAAATGGTTTAAGCATAAATATAAATTTTGTTTGAATTAGTTATTATTAATAATTATTTCATATTAATAGCCTCTTAAAAGATGCTCAACAATCAATTCAAATAGAGCCTAAATTTTTCATGGCAATCTAATTTATTCCGTATCAGTCTAATAAACAAACTAATGGTTCTAAATCATTTATTGTAATTTTGCTTGACTATTTTGATTGAATATATAAATTTGATGGAATAAAAATGTTTTAATTTTTCTATAAATGAGATGTTCATGCTTGTTATTATCTCAGAATGCTTTATTTGTCTTTCATTTTTTTTTTTATTTTCCTTCTACTTCTTTTTCTTCTTATTTTTTCTTCTTTCTTATCCTTTGTTTTGTTTCTTTTTTTTTTTTTTTCATTCTTTTGTTTCTTTTTCTTTTTTTTCTTCCTCTTTATTTTTCTTTCTCTTTTTAATTTTTTTTTTCTTTCATTCTTCTGCTCCTTTTTTTTTTCCTTCTTTTATTTTTCAGTAGGTTTTAATATCTCACCTCATCCTAATTTTATTTAATCATAGGAATTAAATGAAACATCTGTGATGCCCTAATCTCGCAAGGACTTAAAAACTTTTCAAAAGATAATCATTTGGAAAACAACCTACGCTCCTCTCGTAGAAAAATAATGGCATGATGGATACAACAAATGCTACAAAAAACAGTGCCCCCAAAAACTACTTACACTAAGAAATCGGTGAATAATCTCTATTTCTTTGAGAATAAATTGTCCTTCCATTGCTCCCTTCTGCTTGAGCCATTCAATCTACCGGATAGAGCCCAAACAAAGACAACCAAAAAGGTGCATGTTAGCTGTGTAGTTTTTTCTGTGCACAAGTTTTATACTAATAAATCATAATAATGGGGATTTTTTGCTACTGAATTTTTAATAGAAGTTTTTTTTTCTCTCCTTTTAATGGAAAGGGAGGTAACAAAAGATATTTAAGAAGCAAAAACAAAAAAAAAAAATTATATAGAATATTTTTTTTATTAGTTTGACAAAAATATTTTGGAGACTGGCTATCAAAGGCTTTTTTTTTTTTTTTTTTTTTCCCTTAATCAATCGCTGTTAACAAAGCCTTCAGGTCCAGACCCAATGTAGGGGGAAAGGAAAGACCTTTGCAGAATAACGGGAGAATTCATTGGCCAGCCTTGATCAGACGTCCGGAGTCCTGACAGACAGGAAGGATCTTTCAAACTTTTTTTTTTAAAGCTCGGTGGAAGTTTCGGTCTGAGCTTTGGACCCATCCTTTCATGCCTCTCAAATTGTATCGGATTGGTCAAATCATACTCCATCCTAATCCAATCCCATCATTTGATCTTGATTCCATCCCTTTATTAATCAGATCGGACCAGATCAGTAATGAAAACGGCAACAGAGCATCATAAAGACAGAGAGTCACTCTCTTCCGCAATCCCTATCACTGTTTTAGTCATCACCAACGAGGTCACATTTATGTTCTCATGGGCCTTTCATTCCTATAGGATCTCCTATCAACCTCATTTTTAATACGGTCCCATTTTCATTTTCATAGGATTCCTATCCCTCCAGGCATTCATCCCACCAATCCAATTTTTTACATTACAATATTTATTTTTTTATTTTAATTTATATTCATCGTATTTAAAAAAAATAAAGTATTAAGTTTCATATTATAAATGAAATAGATTCAAATAAATTTATTATAATTATAAATTTTATGAACTAATTTATACAAAATAAATTCAACTGTAATACTAAAATAAGGTTATATTTGTAACACTAAAAAAATATAGAAAGTATTTAAGAAATATAAAATATATTAGATCATGTGTCGTAGAGATTAGGGACTTATGGATTGAGACGCATCCTTTCTATCTCCACCCTATCCCTATCTATAGAATAGAATTTTCTTCATCCTTGTTCCTCTTAGAAGAAAAACTTTTCCTATCTCCACCTCATTTGAAGTGGATCTTCATAAATATGAGAAAAAATAGGGAAATTGCCATCCCTAGATTAGCTATATAGAAAATTTTGAGACATAATAGATTATTAGTGTTGGTTCGAATATTCATATTCGATCTAAAATATTTAGATTCAGGAAAAGGTTAGATTTGACTTCATTTCTCTTTAAATAAAATATCTAACTATTATTTTATAATTAAAATTTAGTAATTAGTTTAGATTGTTAAAAAATAAATAAATAAAATTAAAAAGAATAAACTTAAACTTAAATTTTTATTTTAAAAAAATAATTCTATCTAAATATATGATTATCCTTAAGTTCATAAATTATGATTTTTAAAATATTTATTGATATATTTGAAGATATTATAAATAAGAATCCACTAGAATAAAAAATGAAATATAAATATTTAGATATAATTAAGTAAAATAGATAGGAATAAATCTCATTGTTAAGATGAAAAAAGAATTAATTTAAATAAGAGTTTATTTAGTGAATTGATAAATATAATTGGAATAAAGAAAAATAAAAGTTATATAGTTAAGATTTATGAGTGGGATTAGATTGAGTTCAAATAGTATTGGGTTAAAAAATATAAAGCTTAAAAATCCAGTCCATTTTTTGAATCTAAACTAATTCATGGGTCTTTAGTATGTATAAAACAGATCGAATCAATCTAGCAAATTTGCAGCCTTACTTTTAACTTGGGATCAAATTCTATTTTTTCACTTTCTATTGATTTGTTTGCTAGAGAAGCCGGGCCTTTGCTCCAATATGAAATGAGTAGGAAACCAACCCCACCCCCCCTTGCCAAATCCACCTCCATTAATGATAAAAAAAAAAAAAAAACTAAAACTCCAATCCAAATACTAACAACCCTATCAAAGAGAAATTTTCATACATTGTGAACCAAAACATCTCTCTACAGTGATCTCCCCGTTTAACAACTAAGAAGATCATAGATTTCATTCTTAGATGGCATACATTTTTTCCCTTTTTTTTTTCCTTTTCTTTTCAACAAGCCTTGAACAAAAAAAAAAAAAAAAAAATACACAAACACACACACAAGAATAAGCCAATAAATTTTACATTAATATTTTTAAATTCTAATGTATATATTAGCTCCATTATATTGACACGTATTCCACTCCAATTTCCTTCCAAGTATAAATTGCCTCCGCCCTCTACCACCGCTCTCAAAAGCTCCTCTCAACAAGATGACAATGTCTTCCAGCTTGTTCAAAATCTCCATTCCTCTCTGCCACTGTAATCCCCAGGCATAAAAAGGATTAAAATAAAATTATACGTGGCGTGGTGCACGACACGCGGTGCGCTGCATGCGCACCAGCGCATGCGCATATGGGCGCAGGGGAGGGCTGAGCCCTCCCCTCGCTAAAGAAAAAGGGAGAGGAGGGGACTGTGCTAGTCCCCTCCGTCTCCTTCACCCTCTTCGACCGTCGCCATTGTCGCCTCTGCTCATCCCCGCCGCCTCGTCGCTGTCAGGTAACCCCCCCCTTACCGACGAGAAGAGTGTAGAGAGAGAGTGAGAGTGGTAGAGAGAGAGGGAGAGGGCCGTGGGAGGGCCCTCCCCTATCGCGGGAGCCGAACTGGCTCTCGCACTTGGTTCAGGCCCGATGGCATGCCCACCGGCTTGCCGGGCCTGATCTCCGGGCGATAGCCCCCACTGGCGCCAGGGTGGCGTCCGGTGGGGTCCGACCGAAGGAGACCGGCCATGCCGCCGGCAAGGGGAAAGAGGGGGAGGGCCAGCGGCCCTCCCCTGACTTTTGGTTTGGGCCCGGCGGCGTGCCTGCCGGCTCGCTAGGCCTGGGCTTCGGCCGGCGACCCCTGCCGGTGCCGGGCGGCGTCCGGCGGCGTCCGGCCCGGCCGGTGGTGGCCGGCGGGTGCCACCGGCACGAGGGGGAAAAGGAGGGAGAGGGCCGAATGGCCCTCCCCTATCGCGAGCCTCTGCGCAAGCTCCTGTGTTGGTTCGAGTCCGCCGGCGTGCCCGCCGCCGGCTGCCGGCCGAGCTCCGGCCGACGGCCCCCACCGACGCCGCGGCCCCCACCGACGCGGGCGGCCCCCACCGGTGCCGGGGCGGCGTCCGATGGGGTCCGGTCGGCCAGCGGTGGTCGACCGTGCCGCCGGCATAGTGAAGAAGAAAAAGAAGAAGAAAAAAGAGAAGAAAAGAAGAAAAAAAAGGAAAAGCGGGGTGGCCGCCGGCGGGGGTCGGGCGGCCCCCGGGGAGGGCCGACGGTGGTCTTAGGCCGCTGGCCATCCTCAGCCACCCCTGGTTCAGGTAAATCAGGGGTGAAACAGAGAGGAAAAAGAGGACTGGGCCGAAGGAAAAAGAGGACTGGGCTGGCTTCGGCCCAGTCCAGTTAGCCCATTTGGGCCTAATTTTTGGGCCCCAAATTGGGCTGAACCCAATAAAAGAAAAATAGGGTTGTGATCAGCTTGAATCGTAGTTTGTCGAGAAATTTTTATTTTCCATTTGGGCTTTTATATTTGGAGATATTCAAGCCCCAAGTTGGGCCTAGGATTAGATTGGGTTAAATGTAGGAGTCAGTTTGACATCTTAAATTTAAAATTTAAAAATCTGAAAAATTATGTTGTAGGTACCCAGAGGTCTATACAGCTGATTTACCCTTAGGATTAGCGTTGTGAGATTTACCCTTAGGATTAGCGTTGTGAGGTAAGTAAGCCAGTTATAATGATTTTCATAAATTATTATTAAATTATGTCATTATTGAAAATAATGAAATTGATTTAAAGTATTATTTGAAAAATGATATTCGTGGTACCACATTTATGCAAATGATTATTTGACTTGATTATTGCCAATTTTTGTAAATTAAATTGGTATTTTATATATGCAATTGGTTATGGACATGATTATTTAAAATTACCAAATTTGGTAAAATGTAAAAAGTAAATTGATATATGTTTGCAGTTATGCATATAAATGTTATTTGTGATTGTGTTATTATATGCCATTACGGTCCACATTATATATTACATGACTCCGGGATCCATCTCCACAAGGGAAATATGTGGAGAACACACATCCTTGGATGTACTGTGATAGGATATGGCATTATATGCTAAATGACTTCGGCACCCTTCCTTCACTGGGAGCATACAAGGAGGTTACATCTTTGAGATGTTTTATTACGTGGACGTGAGATATTAGTATAAAATGAGATTTACAGTGATTTAGAATTGAAATAGCATTTTGAAATATTATTACATAATATTTGCTTCCAATTTATTTAAGCATGAGATTTGCATAATTCTATAATATTATGAAATGTTTTTAAATTTGGAAGCATGATATGTATTCGATTCATTAAAATTCTGAATTGGCTATATTATGTTATATTAGGCTTACTTACTAAGCGTGAGCTCATTTAAATCTCATAATATTTTTTCAGAGCCACAAAATTATCAAGGGCAACAACAGGGGTAGTTGGGAGCTACTTGATGTAAATAGATTATATTTTGTTACATACAATCCCATTTGAATTTATTTTAAAATTTTGGTTTGTTGTTCAATATTACATAATTTATATTATGAAGGATTTAAATTTTGTATAATATATAATTATTATTCCTCGTTCATATAATGATACTATATTGAATGCCTTTCATGCAGTGAGCTGTCACCCGTGAGCCACGGTTCCGGAGCGTGACAGCCACCATCCGCTCTCTCACTTAAAACCACCACCTTTGCCTATTAACAAAGGCCACCACCACCATCATCTCTTCGCTATGATGCTAAGCCCGCTGACGTCCAACGTGCCGCCGGAGGTGCCAAGAGCACCGCCCGATCCACGACCATCTCCTCCGACCGAGCTCTCAAAAATAGACCACCCACCGCCAGAGTTCGAACCCAGGCACGGTGGCCCGCCGCCGGAGACACCGGTGCCTCGGCCGCCGAAGCCAGAGGTCCCGCCGTCAGAGCTTCCGCCTAGTGAGCCTCCGCCGGATGTCACGACCCCGCCTGAGATCGTGCCCCCACCGATGGCATCGGACGGCGGCCCCCGGATCCGATGGCGTAGTAGTGTTCAGAGAAGCACGATGATGTTCTCTACGTAATCCAAATTTGTCTCAATTTGTAAAAAAAAAAAGCGTTTGTAAATATGCAAGCAATTTTTCTCGCTTTACAATGCAGCCGAATATTGTGAAGGCCTTCGACATGGTTTTGCCAAACATGCATACTATGATTAAATGATGGTAGAAATAAGTTGACTCATGCTCGAAGCTTGCTAGAAGACCGAAATGTAACGCTTCATGGTCCAAAAATTGAAGTAAAAGTTAATGGATAGCAAATCGATTTAAGCTATCTGTGTACTATTTTTTAGGTGTCATAATATCTTAATATTTTTTAAAAAAAAATTGAAGTGAAAGTTAATGGATAGCAAATCTTATAAGCGCACTATTTTTTAGGTGTTATAATATCTTCATATTTTTTTTAGCTAAAGTTTATGTCCGAGTCGGTACTACAAAGATGACTTTATGCCATGGTATCGTATTCGAATCACTTCTAATACTATTTATTTGCAATGTAGTTTATTCGGATCGGCTTTGTAATGTCTCAAACTCACTTATAGTTCAAAAATATAAGTAAAAATTAATGGATAGCAATATGTTAACTGTATTTTAGGTAATCACTTGTAATTTTTTTGATAATAACTCTAAGAAAATTAGATACTGTATACATAAAATCTATTGCGACCGAGCACATTAACATAGGAGTTTGAAATTCACAGGAGACCATTGGATTACTATGCTATTTTTCATGGAAAGGTTGATATGGCTCCAGTTTTTGTGCGGTGGTTAACGAGAGAGTGGGTGGTTATCTTCGAGAGCGTTGCGAAGATGATCCCGTTTCCCCTCTACTCCGTGACGAAGGAAGTCGATCAGCACCAAAAAGATAGACGAAAATGCTCAAATCTTCTCGAAAAATGCTCGGATTTTTCTCATCCTCTGTTTTCGTGATCGGCCAGTCCGGTCGGTTGTTTGCCTCAATATAAGAAGCCAAGATCCTTACGAAGGACCGGAGAACGGTCGAATGAGACCGGCATGATGAGTGGAGACGTTGTTGATTCGAATCGTTTCCGTAATCTCCTCCTTTCGCCTTCAAACCCGACCCTTCCTCCGCTCACCGATCAAAGTTATTGCTGCGAATCCTCCTCGTTCCCAGTCGTTCTTCGTCATGATCGTTCGAAGATGGTGGTGTTAGGATTTTCTAATTTTAAAGATCTTTTAAAATCCATAAAATTCTTTTAATTCAAAGGATCTAGCTATAAAAAAAATTCTAATTATACATAATAATTCATTTCTTTCTTTTAAGTTATGCAATAATTTCATTAGGAGGTCTCTTTTACAATTATATTTAGCTTTCTTTAAATAAGTAGGGTTTCATCCTATAAATATGTAATAGCCCTTTTGACTTAGTATGATGAAATAATATTATTGGCTTATTTTTTTTGAAGGCTCAACTCCTGTTTATCAGAAAGTCTGACCCCCTCGAAGCGGTCATTTGAAGGTATGATTCCCTCAAAGCGAACAAAGTTATCCCAAATCCAAGTTATCCCAAATCCCTTGGATTTGTAACAGATGGCCAAGAGTGGAGACCAATCAACAAAATCATTGATGCTGAGGTGAGAATTGATCTTGCTCTCTCTCTCTCTTCTTGATAATGTCTATTAGTTGGCTGGTGATCGGTCGCTGATTTGGGTGTTGATCAATCTTGATGCAAGGCAGGGCAAGATGGCCTAACCCTTGCTTTATTTTTCCATCAACCTTTGATTAAGCCTTTTTTATCATCTAAAAAATTTTATGACTTTACGTTATTTAAGCAATGAATTACTTCAAATTAAGAAAAGCAATGAATTATTCTAAGCTAGAAAAAAAAGAAAGAAAAGCTCTTATAATTTTATAATTTAATTTATTATCAATTCATTAATTTAATAAAGGTACATTAGAGACTTATTTATATAACAAGATTGGTAAAAAAAAAAAAACTAGAATCAAAATAGTTTTAAAAATAAAAAATTATAATTATAGACTTATTCATCATTGATAAAATAAGATTTTTAAAGAAAATAAGAAATTTTTTTTATTATATATTAAAAAGGATAAGAATTAAAGAAAATAAAATAGGATTTTAAAAAACATTTATTAAAGTTTTTTTTAATTAATTTTTTTTTCTTACTTTTTTTGGTTGCTTTAATTCTTTCTAAGAATTTAATTTTTGACGAATTAAAGCTTAAATTATTCATACTTTTTATGGGTTGTATTAGGTTACCTACTTTAATTTACCTTTTCTTCCTGCCTCTTTGTCTTGTAAAATGATGTATCTGATGATGGACTATCGATTTGCGGGTGGATGGCCGGCCAGCAATTAGGAGGCTAGGGCTGCAACACCCTCTACCTTTTTCCCCAAGCAAAAGCGGCAACCGAACGCCTCTGCAACAATAAAAAACAAAAAAAAAAAATCGGCAGTAGGGCCTTCCATCCGCCTGCCTCCGCCATACAGCTTAGAGGGGTAGAGGCCCATCTCATACCAAGTCCATCATCAGTCATATGTCCTTTTTGCTTGTTTAGGGGTCCTATTGAGCCTAGCTTTGGATGCAACCTTGGACTGGGCCTTTTTCCACTTTCCCAGATCCTTAACTTAGGCCTAGATCCTTAATCTTAGATCTAAAGCCCAACTTTTTAAATTAAGTTCATTATTTTATCCTAGAACTGGTGTTATCGATATAGATAAAAGATAATTAAAGTCATCCTTGCAACTGTCTTATGAATCCTCTACATTTTTCTTATAAATCCCTTGCATAATTCTTGTTGATGATATTTGTTGAAACAAATTACAAATTGCATACATTATATTGAATGGTACATGATATATTATTTGCATGGTAGCATGATATCCTCAAATTTGAATAATTTATGTGTTTATGTGCATGAGTAGTACTATCGTATTGCATAATTGAGTTGTGAAAGATTTATAAATTTATATACATGATCAATATGATGCAGTATTATATGATTCAAGTTTTGAAGAAGTTATGTATTTTTATACATAGCTAACAAAGACATGGCATGATATAAAATGAGTTTTGAATGATATATGGATTTATGCATATGACTAGCATGGTGTAGCATACTACCATTGAGTTTGAATAAATTATGGATAGAATAATGAACTGTTAAACGATCTATGTATTAAGTTGGCCTTGCTCTAGGCAAATTATATGTAGTCTCAAAATAACCCCATTATAGGTAGATTGTTTGTGGTATTAAGATAATTCCATCATGAGCATATTGTTTATGGTACTGAGTTAGCTCCACTATAACCATATTGTATATGATACTGAGATAGCTTCACCATAAATAAATTATATGTGATATGTAGATAGCCTCAAATTATATGTGATATGTAGATAGCCTCATATTGTATATGATACTGAGATAGCTTTACCATAAACAAATTATATGTGATATGTAGATAGCCTTGCCATAAACAAGTTGTACATGATCAGGATCAGCCTAAAGTTTGATTATACTAATATAATGAATTATATGTTGAATCAGAATTTTTGTTAGCATTTAACTATCTTATTTGACTTGATATAATAGTTGTAGAATATATTAAAAAATTACTTTCTGAATGATTTTGGTTTATGATGCCATGTTGATTTGTATTTCGAAAGTTTTACTGAGCTATTTTAACTCACTACAATCTTTTCTTTTCTTTTTTATTTTTTATAGAGTCCCTAGACGGTTAGCACACCATAAAATTAGATAGCATAGAAATGAAAGAATAAATTGGCTATGGTATTACTGAATATATATATATATATATATATATATATATATAAAATATAACTTTTATTAGTTAGTAATAAAAATATTTTATTTAAATAAATAAAATAACATTATCAATGCTACTATTGTGAAACCAAATTTTCAAACAAACCTTGCGTGTTGCAAAATAGTAACAAATTCACTCAAGTTAGTTAATTTATTAAATTTTAAATAAAATGATGTAAAATTCGCTGGCAAGATCCATAGACGGTCACAATCAGGCGACAAATACCATCTTATTCTCATCCATCCTTAACCGATCGATCGAGTAAATAAGGACGGTCGTGTTTTTGTTCAAGATAGAGACCCAGAGATGATAAAGAAAAAAACTAAATAGATTTTTTCCGCCATTAAGTGAGGTATAAACATTCATAAACAATGCCTCATAATTCAGCTAGAATACAACTCCGCGGCCGAGAAGGAAAATTAAACGAGCGTAACGCTCTTCCTTGCATTCAAGAGCTCATCCAATTAGCCGCCATTGTAAGTTTGTAATCGATTTTTTTTTTTTAAAAAAAAAAATAGTAGAGATAATTTAGGGAAGATCACGTTGCTTAATTGGCCGGTTGGCATTGGATCGCCAGTCGCTACCGCAATCATGCCGAGCGACGACTGCCAAGCCAAACCAGCATGATTGTCTCACAAGCTGCCCCCCTCTCTCAGCCACCGCAAAATCTGAGCTAGACTTCTGTATTCGGGTAAGAGGTGGTGCCGCTGCTCTTCTCCTTCCTCACAAGTCCTCCCGGTCTCGAGCTCTCTCTCTCTTCTTCGCTTGAGTTTCCTTGGAGTTATCTCGTTCCAAGGAAGAAAAGGTGAAAAAAGACTGCTTTTTTTTTCTTCCTCCAAAAGTCCCGGAGTATTCTCGTTAGAATCGAGAAAGCATTGTCTTTGAGTTTCTGAATTTTGTCTGTCTCCATCTGTCCTCAAATTACTAACTTCTGTACAGCTGTTTTCGAAAAGCCATTTTTTTTTTTTTTTCAGTAAAATAGAGCTGTGGATTGTCCAAGAACAGATTTTTCTCTGTGGGTTTTCCTTCCATCGCCATCCCATGGCTTCCTCCTTGCTCAACGGAGCAGAGAATCTCACTCTCTACGGAGGGAGAGCCCCCAGTGGCCTGGGCTTCTTGGGGTCTTCCCTCCATGGGAGATGCTTTCCAAAGATGGGAGTGGTGCCCTTTAATGGGAATTCAAGGGCTAGTAGGACCATGGCGCCCAAATGTAGCCTCTCGTCTTCCAGACCGGCCTCCCAGCCCAGGTTCATTCAGCACAAAAAGGAGGCCTTTTGGTTCTATAGGTTCCTTTCCATAGTGTATGACCATGCCATAAACGGTTGGCACTGGACTGAGGACATGAGGGATGATGTCATCGAGACCATCGATCTCTATGATCCCAAGTTGAAGGTCGTGGATGTGGGCGGCGGGACGGGATTCACTACTCTGGGGATTATCAAGCATGTCTACCCCGAGAATGTTACAATTCTGGACCAGTCGCCGCACCAGCTTGCCAAGGCGAGACAGAAGGAGGCCCTGAAGGAGTGCACGATCATTGAAGGAGATGCCGAGGACCTCCCCTTCCCCACGGACTCCGTGGATCGATATATCTCTGCTGGAAGGTAAAGTTTCAGTGACCTCCTTGCATTGCATTTGCTTTCCTAAATTCAAAGTTAGAGATCTTTCTTCCTTTTGTGTTGCTGTGGATATACTTGCAATGTAGATGTGATTGAATGATGATTTTGCAGTTAGTGTTGGTCAAAATTATTTTTTCATTGTTTCATTGATGTTGCAACAGAGCTACTCTTAACAATCATCGATATTTAGGATGTGATGATATCATTCGAATACTGATGAGCTAGCTGAATACTTGATTCCATATTTTAGGTCTTAGAAATTTAAGACAATGTTGCCTGGTGGATCATTGTGATATCTCAAATTTAGTTCCATATTCGATGGAAGAGAAATGTGCTATGTGCTTATAACTCAATCCACTTACTATCCATTAACTTCCATTCGAGTTTTTTGGGCCATGTAGTTTCGGTCCACTAATGAAGGTAGTTGGACTAGTAGGTGTGTTTAGGGCGTTACAAATGGTATCAAAGCTGACTCAAGTGTGCGGAAGTTGGTGGGCATGAGGAAAGGGCTACCCATGGGATGGTGGTGGAGTTCTGCCATAAGGACCTCATATGGGATGGTGGTGGAATCTTGCCATGAGGTGACATGAGGTCCGAGTGTGCGGAAGTTGGCCATGAGATGGAGCTACCCTTGCAGCACCAACGACTCGACTCGGGGTAGATTCGATGAGGACGTCGCATTATAAGGAGGGGAGTCCCGCCTTGGGGTAGTGGTGGAATCCTGCCATGAGATGCCATAAGGTCTGAGTGTGTGAAAGTTGGCCATGAGATGGAGCTACCCTTGTAGCACCAATGACTCAACTCGGGGTAGATTCGACGAGGACGTCACATTATAAGGAGGGGAGATTGTGATACCCCAAAGTGGAGTCCCGCCTCAGGGGTAGATTCGACGAGGACGTCACATTATAAGGAGGGGAGATTGTGATACCCTTGCGATGAGGACCTCACATTATAAGGAGAGAGGAGGGGGTGGAGTGTGACAAGAACGTCGCATTATAAGGAGAGGAGGGGGTGGAGTGCGTCCTCGCATTATAAGGAGAGAGGAGGGGGTGGTGTGCGATGTCGGTGGAGTGCGATGAGGACGTCGCATTATAAGAAGAGGAGGGGGTGGAGTGCGATGAGGACGTCGCATTATAAGGAGAGGAGGTGGTGGCATTATAAGGAGAGGAGGGGGTGGAGTACGACGAGGACTGTTGGGAATTGTATCCTAAAGCCAATCATTTGATGATTGTGCTGATGTAAATTGCATATAAATTTATATATTAATAAAAGTTATTTGGCAGTTTATTCGTTACAAGAACATCTTCTTAAAACTCCTTATAGCAATGAAGCCCTTAGGATTTTTTACGATAAAGGAGGATTTATCTTTGAAGGTCCTTAAAAATGTTCGCGACCAAATGATATACTATGGTAGGGCCATAGTACTATCAATTATAGGTCGTTGTATATCATATTTGTTGGTTGTCCTTTTAACCAAAGGAGTGTAGAGACACTGGTATGACATACGGATGAAAGTGTAGGAGTATATTTCACCGAACGTGACTCATTTTTGGACACTCTACTGTCAAGAGTTGATCCAAAAAGATATGGGTATAAGTATCCTTAAGACCTAAAGATCACAACCGGTGACTTGCAAGCAGCTCACTGTACTTAAGTGCTAGACCACCTGGATTTTTAATCCAGCTACGGAAGGTTACTGAGTGCAGTCAAGTACTTATGATAGTTAGTTGTAGATCAAAGATGGAATTTGACCTATCCTGTTAAAAGGAGAAATGCTTGTGTTTCAACTTAGCAAGATCTTGGCCAAGGAATTTCGTGTGAAGGTCACATGATCACTAAAGTTGAAATCATTTTATGGATTTGCTGTTTAGAATTGACAGACTCTTAAGCCATCCTTAGCATCTGTGGTCAAAAGGATGAATTATACGGTAACCATTTCTTAGGGTTCTTAGAGTTTGCTCGACAACTCTTCGGCCTATTGGGATGTCGGGTTCCATTGCTAGATGGGCACATCGATTAGTATATGAAATTATTCTTATGCTACCGGCTTAGGTTCGAACCTAGAGAGTCACATGCATTGAAGTTTCTCAAGATGATCTATTTGTTGATCAACGATTAAGAATCGTATCTGATTTAATAAATCAATTTGATTGATTGAATTATCTCAATTGGGTTAAGTACAAGTGAATAAGATTCAATTAGGTTTAAGTTTATTAGAACGACTAATCAATTTCAAATATTGATTTGAAATTAGATTTGATTTGGATTTAAATACATTCAGCACTAGTCAAAATTGATTTGGGCTAGGACCATGATCTATGTGGGTTTAATCCAATAAATTCAAATCAGCTTAAACCAAAACCTAAACCCAAACCCCATGTGAAAAAGGTTTTCTTGCATGAGGATCTTACATGATAAGATAACTAAAATCTCATTTCATGAGAAATTAAATTCTCATGCAGAATTTAAAGTATAACTTTTAATTTTATCCAAATGAATTAATGTGTCTCTTTGGAAGAGCAATCCACACAACTCTCCATGCATTGACAAGTGTGTAAATTAATATGTCTTTTTGGTTTCCATCAAATGTTGAAATTCTAAGTGTTAGAATTTAATCCATACAACTCTCCATGCATTGACAAGTGTGTGAATTAATGTGCCCTTTTTGGTTTCCACCAAATGTTGAAATTCTAAGTGTTAGAATTTAATCCACACAACTCTTAATGCATTGACAAGTGTGTGAATTAATGTGCCTTTTTTGGTTTCCACCAAATGTTGAAATTCTAAGTGTTAGAATTCAATAGGCTAAAGGTTGAATTTTGCCTATAAATAGAGGACATTCTTCACCAGAAAAAATTAATCAAAAAAAAGGAGAGAATTTCTGGTTCTAAAAGTTAGAACCAAGTGTTACAGTTCTAAGAGTTAGAGCAGAAAATTCTGGTGTGATTTTAGTGTAAGAAAAGGCTTGGTCAATTTTGGAGGAAGATCAGCAAAGTTGTTTTTCCGTGAGCTAGCACTCTCGGGAATCCGATCATTCGAGGACTTCGCGTGGACGATCCTAGAGACCGAACGTTGAACGGCTGCAGAGCACAATGAATTAACCTATTGTTCTTAAGGTAAGTGATATGATCCCTAAATCTTAAGGCAGGATTTAAGACAAGCGGTATGACTTTTTATCTTGAAGATCAAGATATGATCTTGATGATTTTATTTACATACATAATTTAGATCAAACGATCCTATAATAAAAGGCAAAGATATGATCTTGATGCATGTTGGATAGATTAACATTTAATCTTTAAGCTTTCGCTGTGGTAATTGTTGCCAAAATTTTAAAATATGCATGCCTTGTCATTACGCCCTTCAAATGGTATCAAAGCATGGTTTCGTCTTGATCTAATTTGTTGCATGAAAATTAGTGTACTTATTAATTTTGTAATTAGAGTTAAATCGGATCACCAAGCCGCCCGGTCATAAATGGATTGAAAATCCTTATTACCCCATTCAACGAGGTATTCTATGACATGTTAAGGTGCCACTGTGATTCATTCTTCTTTGATACATATTGATGTTATAGATATATAAGCATGATAATTGCATGTTTAGAATAAAAACATAGATTTAAAAGTTTGTTGTCTATGTTATGAAATGTACAAAACTTATTTGAATGTCAAATGTGTATTCATAATCATTTTAGATATGATCTAAATAAAGGAATTATGAATAGTTATATATTGCATGCGATGCATGATTTGAAATATGAATTGTTGTTATGGAAATATGAAATATGTTTTCATAAGATGTATATCATGTAAAGAATAAACCTAAATCATGACATATGCAATTTAGTCACTAAAATTAAAAAAAAAAATTGAATCAGGAATTCAAATAAATAAAGATATTTTGCATAAGTCATAATAAGGGTATTGGGTTAACTAAATCAGGTCCATAAAGGGTTAGACCCTAAGGTTTAAATCAAATGGACTATAAGAGTATTTGATCAAATCTAAATTAATTAGATTAGGCTAAGGATGCTCTAAATCAAACAATAGTTGTAGTTGATCAAGTCCATGACTTTGATTAGACCAAATGGATGTTGATAAGGCTTTGTGGTTGAGCATGAATCTCTTAGATGATCAAGTCAAAATTGGTCAACCAATTGATGTCAAGGTAAGTTGGCAAGTTGCTCTAGGATCAATGACTGAATGGTTTTTAATTGAAAGCTACTCACACTGATGTGTCTTTGACGAGTTAATGGCATATCCCTCCCATCGATCTCACTTACCTGGTCAATATGGTGAACCATTTATGATTAAGATCATTTACCTGATTCAAGTTGACCCATGCCTATAAGGAATCAGTCTGACTGATCTAGGTGCCACTTAACCTGACTTAATCTTGTCTCCTTCTAGTGACTTCATAGTTTCAGTGGGAGAACTTGATTAGTCAATTCATCTTCAAGTTATTAAATCCTCTAAAATTATTAGGTCCTTAAAATGAAATAGTTATATGATAACTAGGTCATAGCCTCCCATTAAGATGAGTGATAATGAGTCCAATGTCTTGATAATCATTGGAGGCACTCTATGCCTGGTGCTTGTCAACCATCGAAATTATCATTCATTATATGATAAGTCAGGGCAACCATTAAATAGACAGTCAGGTGTGCCAGCTCCACTCGGGCTTGGTTGTCTATAAATAGGTTGCACTGATTATATTATTTAATGGTTGGACCTAACCAGAACTTTCAGTGGAGGCACTTTATGCCTGCTGAAGAGGAACCTGGGGCAAAAATGAACATTAAGAATTGTTTAGGAAAACAATTGGTTTTGAACCTACTCTTAGATGCATATGGGTTGGCCAAGCTCCACTTGGGCCTATATGCAGCCTATGTGGATTTTAATGCCCACTAAAGAATTAAGAATAATTCTTCGAATTGGGGTGTAGAGGCTGCCATTTGAACAAAATAGTGAAAGAATCTTTAGACTAAAGTCCAAGTCTTAAGACTGAATCAATTTATATACTAATAAAGTTTAGTTTTTCCTTATGCAGAAAATGGCCACTAATTTATCATTAAGGTCCCTATTGGATAGTGAAAAATTGAATGGTTCAAATTTTAATAGCTGGTTTAGAAAACTCAAGATCGTCCTTGAGCATGAGAGGATATTGTATATTCTGAATAATTCTGCACCAGAGATACCTAATGCAAACAACCATAGTTCTGAGAGAGACACTTATCAGAAGTGGCTCAGTGATAGAACTAGCGTGCGTTGCATCATGCTAGCAGCAATGAACGATGAATTCGGTCGTCGATTCGAGAATGCTCAGCCGGAAGAAATTATTCAAGTGTTGAGTGAATCTTTTAGTACACCCGATGATGTTGAAAGGCATAAGACTAGTTGTACTATTTTTAATGCTCGAATGAGAGATGGGTCTCCTGTCATAGATCATGTATTATACATGATCAAGAAGATAGAGCTCCTAAGCAAGCTCGGCTTTCCCCTACATGAGCAGATGGGAAAAGATGCGATCCTAAATTCCTTGCCTCAATCCTTCTGACCTTTCCTTACTTATTATCGAATGACAAAGCCTGCAATCAACTACCATGGTTTGTTAGGATTATTGCAAAACTTTGAGAAGGACAACCAGCTCTCTAAGGGTTTGGTTAATGTGGTTGAAGGATCTAAGGCAGGGCGTCATCCCTTTGGGAAAGGGAAGAAGAAAAGGAATAAGAAAAAGGTGCAACATGCTAGGACATCTGTAAGGGGTCAGATGCAGAAGAAGAAAGTTGATAAAAGTCAGGCTGAATGCTTTCATTGCAAGAAGCAAGGTCACTGGAAGAGGAACTGTCCTCTTTACATTGCCATACTCGATCCAAACAGGCCAATGAAGAAAAAGGAGCAAGATGCTGCTCAACAAGGTATTTATATGATAACACCTTGTAATTTTTTCTGTATATGATAGTCAGACCTGGCTATTGGATACCGGGAGTCCTTTTAACATTTGCAATTCGTTGCAGGGACTACAGGTCACTAGAAGATTTGAAGACAACGAAAGATTCTTCAATGTTGGGGATGGAAGATCAGTTCCAGTTCTGGCATTAGGAGTTCTTGAAATTGTTTTCAATAGAAATTTCATCGTACTAAATTATTGTCATTTTTGCCCAACATTCTTGTTGAACATAATTTCTGTAGGCCTTCTGACCAAATGTAATTATGAAATTTCAATAAAGAATGTTACTTTGAATATCATTATGAATGGAGTCACTGTAATGTCTGGGCATTTATCTAATGGCATTTACATATTATCATAGCCTGTAAATGTAGTGTACAAATCAAGTAAGCGCCCTAGAATAACTGATGTCACCGATGTTTATCTTTGGCACCATCGGCTAGGTCATATCAACAAGAACAGATTAAACAGGTTAGCTCAGGAGGGCATCCTTCAAGTTAATGATTGTAAATCATTAACTACCTGCGAATCCTGTCTTCTTAGAAAAATGACCAAGTCATCTTTTACTGGAAAAGGTGAAAGAGCCAAAGAGCTATTGGGTCTAGTACATACTGATGTATGTGGACCAATGAGCACATGTGCCAAAGGAGGATAACTACTACTTTATTACTTTTACAGACGACCTTTCTAGGTTTGGTTATGTCTATCTAATGAGACATAAATCTGAGTTGTTTGAAATGTTCAAACTATATCAAAATGAAGTAGAAAAACAAACAGGAAAGTATATTAAGATCCTTCAATCAGATCGAGGAGGAGAATACCTTTCAAATGAATTTGTGACATATCTAGGGGAGAATGGGATTCTCTCCCAATGGACTCCTCCAAGAACACCGCAGCATAACGGTGTGTCGGAAAGAAGGAATCGAACCCTGTTAGACATGGTTTGGTCCATGATGGGTTTTGCAAGCGTGCCAATATCATTTTGGGGATATGCATTAGAATCAGCTTATCATATTCTCAATAAGGTTTCAAGTAAGTCTGTTTCTAAAACTCCACATGAGATGTGGTATGGACGTAAACCGGTAATTACCTATCTGAGAGTCTGGGGGTGTCCGGCTTATGTGAAATGTACAAAATCAGACAAACTTGAACCCAAATCTGACAAATATTTTTTTATCGGCTATCCAAAAGAAACCAAAGGATATTACTTCTACAATACTTAAGAACAAAAGTTGTTCGTCAGTAATAGAGCAGTTTTTCTTGAGGAGGAGTTCCTTGGGGAAGGACCAAATAGCTCTAATGTTGAACTTGAAGAAGTTCATCAAGAAGAAGACACAACACAAACCATTGAACCCTTAGAATCTGAGTTGATTAGATCAAACTCAAAACCCATTTTAGATGCACCATTAAGGCGATTCGGTAGAATACCACATCAACCGGATAGATACTTAGGTTTCTTGGTTCGAAACGAGGATCTTGTTGAGCTCGATGAGAACAACGAGGATTCGATCAACTATATGGATGCTATGCAAAGAACGGACTCCGACAAATGGCTTGATGCTATGAAATCCGAACTTGATTCCATGAAGGACAATAATGTATGGACATTAGTTGACCTATCCGAAGGGATAAAACCCATAGGGTGTAAGTGGGTTTTCAAAAGGAAAAGAGGTGCGGACAGAAAGATAGAAACCTATAAAGCACATCTGGTTGCCAAGGGGTATCGTCAACGTTATGGTATTGACTATGACGAGACGTTTTCCCCTGTGGTAATGCTGAAATTCATTTGGATTATGCTAGCCATAGTAGCACACTTAGATTATGAGATTTGGCAGATGGATGTTAAAACCGCTTTTCTGAATGGTAATTTAGAAGAACAGGTGTATATGATACAACCTAAAGGTTTTATATCTGAAGACGAGTCTAAAGTGTGCAGGCTACATAAGTCCATTTATGGACTTAAGCAAGCATTTAGGAGTTGGAATATATGATTTGATAATGTGATCAAATCTTATGGTTTCGTTAAGAATGAAGAAGACCCTTGCATCTATAAATGGGCTAACGGTTCAATTATTATATTTCTTATATTATATGTGGATGACATTCTCTTAATCGGGAATGATATCCCTGCATTACAAGGAATAAAGATATGGTTATCATCATAATTCTCCATGAAAGATCTGAGAGAAGCATCCTACATCCTAGGGATGAAGATCTATAGAGATAGATCTAAGAGGATACTTGGTTTATCTCAATCCACGTACATTGAAACCGTGTTAAAGAGGTTTAACATGATGAGTTCCAAGAAAAGCTATCCCCGATAGGCCATGGAATTAATCTTTCTAAGAAGGATTGTCCGACAACTCCTAAGGAAAGAGAGTGTATGAGTCGAATTCCGTATGCTTCGGTAGTGGGATCAATTATGTACACCATGACATGTACAAGACCAGACGTAGCATACTCACTATGAGTAGTGAGTAGATACCAGTCTGATCCAAGAGAAAAACACTGGCAAGTTGTTAAGACAATCCTTAAATATTTGCGAAATACTAAGGACCAGTGGTTGGTCTATGGAGAGTCTGATTTGAAACTTATGGGATATACTGATTCCAGTTTCCAATCAGATCGTGATGACAGCAAAAGTGTGTCGGGTTTCATGTTTACCTTGAATGGTGGAGCTATCTGCTGGAAAAGTTCCAAGCAGCATACAGTGGCAGATTCAGTGTGCGAGGTAGAGTACATCGCTGCATCAGATGCCGTGAAAGAAGCTGTGTGGTTGCGGAAGTTCATCTCCGAGCTTGGAGTGGCACCTTCCATAAATGGACCAGTCCTGTTGTACTATGACAACATTGGTGCCATAGCTTAAGCGAAGGAACCACGAGCACATCAGCGCACCAAGCACATTCTGCGCCAGTATCATCTTATTCGAGAGATTGTAGAACGAGGTGACATAAATCTTCAAAAGATTGAGGGAAAGGAAAACCTAGGCAACCCATTTACTAAAGCACTCAGCATTAAGGAGTTTGACGACTATAAGTTGAAGATGGGTATTAGATATTGTAATGAGTGGCTTTAGGCTAAGTGAGAGTTGTTGGGAATTGTATCCTAAAGCCAATCATTTGATGATTGTGCTGATGTAAATTGTATATAAATTTATATATTAATAAAAGTTATTTGGCAGTTTATTCATTACAAGAACATCTTCTTAAAACTCCTTATAGTAATGAAGCCCTTAGGATTTTTTACGATAAAGAAGGATTTATCTTTGAAGGTCCTTAAAAATATTCGCGACCAAATGATATACTATGATAGGGCCATAGTACTATCAATTATAGGTCGTTGTATATCATATTTGTTGGTTGTCCTTTTAACCAAAGGAGTGTAGAGACACTGGTATGACATACGGATAAAAGTGTAGGAGTACATTTCACCGAATGTGACTCATTTTTGGACACTCTACTGTCAAGAGTTGATCCAAAAAGATATGGGTATAAGTATCCTTAAGACCTAAAGATCATAACCGGTGACTTGCAAGTAACTCACTGTACTTAGGTGCCGGACCACTTGGATTTTTAATTCAGCTACGAAAGGTTACTGAGTGCAGTCAAGTACTTGTGATAGTCAGTTGTGGATCAAAGATCAAAGATATAATTTGACCTATCCTGTTAAAAGGAGAAATGCTTGTGTTTCAACTTAGCAAGACCTTGGCCAAGGCATTTCATGTGAAGGACACATGATCACTAAAGTTGAAATCACTTTACGGATTTGCTGTTTAGAATTGACAGACTCTTAAGCCATCCTTAGCATTTGTGGTCAAAAGGATGAATTATACGGTAACCATTTCTTAGGGTTCTTGGAGTTTGCTCGATAACTCTTCGGCCTATCCGAACGTCGGGTTCCATTGCTAGATGGGCACATCGATTAGTATAGGAAATTGTTCTTATGCTACCGGCTTAGGTTCGAACCTAGAGAGTCACACGCATTGAAGTTTCTCAGGATGATCTATTTGCTGATCAACGATTGAGAATCGTATCTGATTTAATAAATCAATTTGATTGATTGAATTATCTCAATTGGGTTAAGTACAAGTGAATAAGATTCAATTAGGTTTAAGTTTATTAGAAGGACTAATCAATTTCAAATATTGATTTGAAATTAGACTTGATTTGGATTTAAATACATTCAGGACTAGCCAAAATTGATTCGGGATAGGACCATGATCTATGTGGGTTTAATCCAATAAATTCGAATCAGCTTAAACCAAAACCTAAACCTAAACTTCATGTGAAAAAGGTTTTCTTGCATGAGGATCTCACATGATAAGATAACTAAAATCTTATTTCATGAGAAATTAAATTCTCATGCAGAATTTAATGTATAACTTTTAGTTTTCTCCAAATGAATTAATGTGCCTCTTTGGAAGAGCAATCCATACAACTCTCCATGCATTGATAAGTATATAAATTAATATGCCTTTTTGGTTTCCACCAAATATTAAAATTCTAAGTGTTAGAATTTAATCCACACAACTCTCCATGCATTGACAAGTGTGTGAATTAATGTGCCCTTTTTGGTTTCCACCAAATGTTAAAATTCTAAGTGTTAGAATTTAATCCACACAACTCTCCATGCATTGATAAGTGTGTGAATTAATGTGCCCTTTTTGGTTTTTACCAAATGTCAGAATTCTAAGTGTTAGAATTCAATAGGCTACATGTTGAATTTTGCCTATAAATAGAGGACATTCTTCACCAGAAAAAATTAATGAAAAAAAAGGAGAGAATTTCTAGTTCTAAAAGTTAGAACCAAGTGTTACAGTTCTAAGAGTTAGAACAGAAAATTCTGGTGTGATTCTGGTGTAAGAAAAGGCTTGGTGGATTTTGAAGGAAGATCATCAAAGTTGTTTTTTCACGAGCTAGCACTCCCGGGAATTCGATCATTCGGGGACTTCGCATGGACGATCCTAGAGGCCGGACGTTGAACGGCTGCAGAGCACAACGAATTAACCTATTGTTCTTAAGGTAAGTGATATGATCCCTAAAACTTAAGGCAGGATTCAAGACAAGCGGTATGACTTTTTATCTTAAAGATCAAAATATGATCTTGATGATTTTATTTACATGCATAATTTAGATCAAACGATCCTATAATAAAAGGCAAAGATATGATCTTGATGCATGTTGGATAGATTAACATTTAATCTTTAAGCTTTCGCTGTGGTAATTGTTGCCAAAATTTTAAAATATGCATGCCTTGGAGGTCATTACGCCCTTCAAGGACGTCGCATTATAAGAAGAGGGTAGAGCTACCCTTGCAACACCAACGAGTCGGCCACACCCTTGCAACACCAACGAGTCGGCCACCCTTGCAGCACCAACGATCCGACTTGGGGTAGATTCTGGCTAGCTTGTGGCATGCGACGAGGACGTCGTCGCATTATAAAGAGAGGGTGGAGCCACCCTTGCAACACCATCGAGTCGGCCACACTTGCAGCACCAACGATCCGACTCGGGGTAGATTCTGGCTAGCTTGTGGCATGGGACGAGAACGTCGCATTATAAGGAGGGGAGATTGTGATACCCCAAATATCCTATATTGAATGGGAAAGAGATGTGTCATGTGTTTATAACTCAAGTCCACTTGCTACCCATTAACTTCCACTAGAGTTTTTGGACCACGTGGTTTCGGCCCGCTAACGGGTTAATTGGATTAGCATGTGGACTTGGGGCATTGGATGGAAAAGAGATGTATTATGTACTTATAACTCAAGTCCACTTGCTACCCATTAACTTTCATTCGAGTTTTTGGGCCACGTGGTTTTAGCCCGCTAACGGGTTATTGGGCTAGCATGTGGACTTGGGGCGTTACAAATGGTATCAGAGCCGATCCGAGTGTGCGAAAGTTGGTGGGCATGAGGAAAGGGCTACCCATAGGGCGGTGGTAGAGTTCCGTCATGGCGTGGAGCCACCTTTGCAGTACCAATGATCCGACTCGGGGTAGATTCTGGCTAGCTTGTGGCGTGCGATGAAAATGTCACATTATAAGGTGGGGAGATTGTGATACCCCAAATTTAGTTTTACATTGAATGGAAGAGAAATGTGCTTATAACTCAAGTCCACTTGCTATCCATCAACTTCTACTCGAGTTTTTGGGCTACATGGTTTTGGCCCACTAATGAAGTTAGTTAGATTAGCAGCCCGTCATGGCGTGGAGCCACTCTTGCAGCATCAATGATCCGACTCGGAATAGATTTTAGCTAGCTTGTGGCGTGCAACGAGGACGTCACATTATAAGGTGGAAAGATTGTGATACCCTAAATTTAGTCCTACATTGGATGGGAGAGAAATATGCTATGTGCTTATAACTCAAGTCCACTTGCTATCTATTAACTTCCACTTGAGTTTTTGGGCCACGTAGTTTTGGCCCACTAATGAAGTTAGTTGGACTAGTAGGTGGGCCATATGGTTTCGCCCCACTAATGAAGTTAATTGGACTAGTAGGTTGACTTAGAGCGTTACAATCAATATTTGCAATAATTTATTGCAGACCCTGCACAAATGACAGTCTTCATGGCAAATGTAGGCTTCCATCCAATTTAGCTGGAATGGATCTTCTTGTGCATGGGCATTGTATTTGTCAGCTTGCTTTCTGGACTTTTTACAGATATTAGTATTAGGAATCTCCTGCCCAGGATGCTGCTGCTTCTGCTTCAAAATCTGAGTGGAATTTCATTCTAAAGCTTAAGACAAGTTTTAGAGACTTCCCCTCCCTGCTTGCAGACCTGAGATTGCTCCTCTACCTACTCCCAATTCTATTGATTAAGCTTCAGATCAAATGAAAACAACTCAATGAAAGTTTGAAACTACTGTTTTGCATATATTTAACATTTAGGCATCACGTAGATACATACTTATAGAAATTTGGATTTGATTAGCTTATGTGTTATTACGTTTTTTCTAGTATCGCCATTGAATTGTAATGGTTTTCTTATGTACTATGTAAGAGGAATATATGTCGAATTACATAGATTATTGTATGCCCTTTCATGTTCTTTGATAACGTTGACATGATCATCATTCTCCAGTATTGAATATTGGCCCGATCCACAACGTGGAATCAAGGAGGCATACAGGGTGTTGAAACTTGGAGGAATAGCCTGTGTGATTGGTCCTGCATACCCAACCTTCTGGCTTGCTCGCTTCTTTGCAGACATGTGGGTGCTCTTTCCCAAGGAAGAAGAATACATTGAATGGTTTCAAAAGGCTGGATTTAAGGATGTTAAATTGAAAAGGATTGCCCCCAAATGGTACCGTGGTGTTCGTCGGCATGGTCTGGTTCTGGGATGCTCTGTGACAGGTGTGAAAAGAGCCTCTGGGGATTCTCCTCTGCAGGTAATTTTTTTTTTTTCTAATTCATCATAATTTTTTAAGTGCCAGTGATGCTAAATTCATTTTTCTTGATTATTTTCCCTCCTTATTTTCCCTTGTTTATTGCTATCTGTTTTGGTATTACAATCAGTAGAGTGAAAAATGAAAAGATCTCCATATGTTATCAAGTGTTTTTGGAAATAGTTTGGTTCCCTATTTTTGCAAACTAGAACAACAAATAAGTTACACTATTTGCTTAGGTTCCTAGAAAGCACAGTGTTACCTCTGCCATGCCATGCAATGATATTTAGTAGATTGAGCTATGAACCAAACACAAATTTATTGCAATTGTCTAGATTCTATGCATTTCAAGCTAACGTTTCTCTCATAGGTGACATATACGGAAGTTCTGAATTGAGAATGCGTGTTAATCAACTGTTAAAACTTATGCACTTTGTCTGATTATATAAACTTATTAGTTGTTTCTTTCACTTCATAGGCTATGCTGATGCAATCTTTATGAGCGGCAGTTTAAGCTAAGATCTTGCCTTTGCTTGCTTCAAAGTTGAGTTTACAAAAACAACTAAAATCATATGGGTTGGTCATAGTCGAAGGGAGGTCAAGGTTAATAGGTGAACCACTTTTCCTAGGCTGCCTTATATTTTTCTGGTTGAATTATGGATGGTTATATCAGTTTTGAATTTCTTGTTTCATGAAAGGTGTGATTTTGTAACATTGAACATGTCTTTCCATGTCTATTGTTGATGGTGGCCAACATGATGGATGGAGAATTATGTATTTTGGTACTTAGTATATTATTCCTGGCCGGTAATGTTTTCTTGGATGAGTCTAAAAATTAATATCTCTCAACCTTTTGGTAGTGTTATTAATTTATCCCAGCCCGTAAGAGTAAAAAGTTGTAAGGTGGTACAAGAAGGAAGTCTTTACAGGTAAGCAGTTTTATCAGTTTATCATGAGCTGAGATCTATGCTCTTTGACCTGTAGGTGGATCTGGAGCACTAGTCTATTTCTGATGATTCAATCTTTTGTGAGAGAATTATTAATTCCTTAGACAGGGCTAGATTCTTTAGATACATGTATGCTGTGTATGCAAACTATATAGACGATGGTCATTTATTGATTCATTGCGTTTTTTACTCAAGAACATATCAATTCTTTAAATTTGCAATAAGTTGTTGATTTGACTTGAGCAATATTGGTTATTTGGATCCAATCTGTTTTGTTGTTTGAAGGATGCTCCATCATGCCATCTATTAGGAAATTTAGGAGCTGAGCTGAACTTTTAAGAAGACTATAGTTAGCAAAGGGGATTACAAATATTGTTTTTTTTTGGTCTGACACCTCATTGGCATTGTGTGGAATTATATACATCTTGAGAATTTATTAGCTCAGTAGCATGGAAATATCTATGAATTCTAGCGTATTCCAAAGTATTAGTTATTTTAATGCTCACTAGAATGCCAACATCATGGAATCATGGAACATAAGAGTGGTCATTTTTTTTTTTTTTTTAAAGTCTGCATATCTTAATGTAAGTGTTTGCTTATAAACTCACGAGCCAGTTTAAGACATCTGGGAAACTTGACATCTTTAAGGTTTACATTGGTTTAACAATTTCCATCTAAACTCCTTAACTACGTGGGATCTTGTCAATGCCATTCTATGCCTTCATGAATTTGATGTCAAGAAGACAATAATTTGAACAAATCAATATAAAAATTTCGATATTTGCTTCAGTCATTTTATATTGCTAATTAGTGATACATAAACAATAATAGAAATATAACAGCATATATGGAATGCGGTTCTGTTGAGTGAAAACAAATAGCCAAGAGATAACTGAAGTAAACATTTCCATTATCTTAGATATATTTTTATGGAGAAACTAAGAGAAACTAAGATATATTAGATTTGGGTAGGTCTACTAGTAAGATGGGTAAGAGATACTTTAGTGTAAGCATTTGTATCCAAAGTCATTTTGAGACATGAAGTATCTTGAAACAAGATATAGCTAATTAGTGAAAGGATCGAACATGAGAAAATATTTAGCAGAAAAAAAAAAAAATGTCAATATGTTGCAATTTGTTGCATTCTATTGCTGATGAAATCAAAATCTAAAGACCGCACTACTCCTAGAGTACCTTATTTTGCTAACTAATGATAAGGTGGCTGTTGTGGGTGGTTCAAGTCCAAAATGGAGTTCTTCTGACTTGCAAATTGTTTTTTCTAACATCAGATTTTTTGGACCCATGGAGCCTCATATCAATGCATAAAACCACTCTGAACTACAATCCTGATGACTTATACTTTTTCGTTTATAAGTCAACCAATGACTAAGTTAACCTTTAATCTCTATTCTTGGTTGCCATTCACTTCCTTTGGCTGGCCTACTATTCTTCTCTGTCTAGTTCTCATGGTACTTCTATGAAGTGACTGACTAGGAACTTCTAGTTTGACTCAAACATGTACTCAAATTTCTTTTCCAAATACATTAAATATCACTTAAAACATGCTCATAGTTCAAAGGTACTCAACTGAATTTGACTGCAAGAATTCTGAAGTAGTGAAAGAATATATAGAGCCAACACCCTGGAACTTAAAACATGCTCATGATTTTTTATCTTCAGTGTATTTACTTTCATATGAACCTTCAGAAACGGTCTCATCATAAAAAATATTCTGGTTTACTGGTTCCTTTAATGCGGCCAACTTCCCGAAGGTAATTAAGTTAAATAAAGATTGACTGAATAGAAATAAGCTTGACAAGGACCAAAAACCCACAATGTTTACCAAACGAGTCCTACAGGACCAAATGCTGGGACTTCTATCATGACACCTTATGCATACACTTAGGGGTTAAATTGCATTAAGAATCAATAGGCAACATATGAATCCATCTTTTAGACTTGTAAACAAAATGTCCCATGAGATAGTATCTCCAGTACTATGAACGAAATCACTTATCCACAAGCACCAACTTTCAGAGAAACAAAATCTCTAATCAACCAATCCTCCAAATTTCAAGAGATTCTGTCTGTAAGATTTATCAAAGTCAGGCTTACAAACTGGCCCTGCTTCTCCCTTGAGTATTATAGAGTGACATGTGTGGCTCGGAGGCTATGATTCTTGTAAAAACTTTTCTTTGTCATTTAACCTGATCAATTTAATTTAAACCCTATGGTACACGTCCTCCAGACAGCACCTTTAATCTAATTTGATGCACTATTTGGATGAATTCTATGTGCATGACTCAAAACTTACTCCCATGAATAATCCAAACAAAAATTGTTGTACTCAGGGATGCTGTTCACCATGTTGGATTTGTTTATGTAATTATTTAATATGTCATTAACCATGCGGATAAGTTTTGCCAAAGAACCTCATTCTGTTCATTCTGCCTCATGATGTAAAGTGTAATGCTCCAGTGCAAACCCGGAGCGCCAAAAACTACTTCCATACATTGAAATATATATCTACTAAAAGAATAGAGAACCTCCTTACCTCCATCTACATCATGTATAAATTTCATTTAACACTTTGTGAACTTACTTCTCTTCTGGTCATGAGATTATTTGGGTCTTGTGCAGCTTGGTCCGAAGGTCGAGGATGTGAAGAAGCCTGTAAATCCATTTGCCTTCCTCCTGCGCTTCATCTTAGGTTCCCTTGCAGCAGGATACTATCTATTGGTGCCCATTTATATGTGGATTAAAGATCTGATAGTTCCCAAGGGCATGCCCATATGAGAGAGAGAGAGAGAGAGAGAGAGAGAGAGAGAGCATGTTTTGAGATAGTCAAATATGGCACGCATCTCTCCAAGTAGGTCCTACTTTGTTGTATTGACTACTCTGACAACTTTCTTATATCAATCAGGATTAGGAGAGCATATTCTTTCAATGGAATCATAATGTGCTATTCAGAGATGATGGACAAATAGATCATATATCATAAAGATATGGCATGCTGTAACTGAGCTGATGACCTTGCTTACTATCCTTGTAAAGCATGTGCAGCATAGATTAGCGTGTGGTTTGATATCATTTGAATTCTTCATTACAGGAAGTTTTATCTGCCTCCAATCATCACATTATATCAAATCCAATCATATATTATGTTTCTTCGTAAACAACAGGAGGATACTTCATTATGGAAGCAACTGATTTTATGCAGGGGGATTCACATGGAAGTCACTAATGCATTTCATCTTGCTATCATTTATGGGTGAGTAGGATCCAGTGCCGAATACAAGTTCAAGTACCCAAACTAATTATGAAAGTAGTTTTGCTCCATTCTGCCTTGAAAGATGCATAATGGTTTATGCATGCCCATTATGAATGTCATTATCAGTAGCATATCAAAAAGTTATGGACCTGAACTCCATGACAAACCAAAAGCAGCCGCATGATTTGTATTGGCAAGTGATTGCCAATCTCTCAAACCTCTATGCTTGTGAACATGAGAATTACTCCAGCTTAAATGTTATTTATCTCGAGCAAAATAACCCAGATGTGTGAGTTGAACACCTGAACCATTGCCTCCCACTGATCAGGTGGTCCGATTAATAAAAATATCGAATAATCGTGTAGAAGGAATTCACTTGGCCAGCCAATATTAAATCAAGATTTACAACAATTCAGGTCAAAATAAGATCAACTTTGTCATAAGATTTGTCATTTCTATTTACCACCCTTTTATTTTTACTTTGTTTTCTCAGTTCATCGCTTTTAGTACTGGTCACACCATGTTGTAGTCTCAACGAGTGCAGAAGACAAGACCTTGGAAGAAACATCTACTGACATAAATTGAAGCCCCGTTTGTCCTTGGTTGACGCCAAAGAACAGCAAGAAAACGGCAGGATTTTCAAGAGCTTTAGAAAGGATGTAAACATAACCTAAAAACAGTGCACTGAAAACTACCTACCAAGGCTCCCACACCATAAGAAACCAACCCGTGGTTTCTAGCACCGCTATTGCATCTATGACTGTTTTGAGACCTCATATTAACCTCATCTTCTTTGTCATCAGTGCCTGCATCAAGTGAGCTGGAAGCCGAAGAGTCCCGATTCCTTGACCTTAACCTCGACCTTCTTCCATCAGAAGGGTGTCTACTTCCTTGTGGGTCCAGACGAGATTGAAGCCTTTCATTAACTGTTGACTGTTGGTCAAATTTTGGACTTGGTCTCCATCTTGGACTCACTTGGTCTCCATCTTGGACTCTGGCTGCAGCCCCCTCCTACGGCCATGGTCTCCGTCTTGACATGATTCTCCTGCACTGATATAAAACTGTCAGAAAATCTATAATGAGTGCACATGCTACATGAAAATACCAATTATGTCAATTATTATGCCAAGAAATGTGACTTATGAAGTAATGCAAAAAAAGACAATTATAAAGGCATATTTCGCTGTGGTTGAATAGAAGTAGAGCATGCAATTATTCTGAAACTTAGGTATCAACTCTTCAAAGTTAATATTTGCAATGCAGAAAGGGTGATTTAAATGGTTTAAACAATTTCAATGTATACCTAATGATATATGAGTATGAAAAAATGATTTGATTGATGTGAAAGAAAAAAGAGATAAACGTAGATCCAAAATTATATGAAAAAATTATAAAGAAAGATTTGAAATTTTTATATCTAATCAAAAATAAGCCTCAAAACCAAGTTAAATGAAAAAAAAATATATATATAATTGATTCTAACTAGTTTGAATTGAAGATTTTGTCTTTGTCATTATTGTTGTTGTTACTGTTGTTTGCATATCAACTCCTCTGAGCCAGAGTAAAGATCTTACTTTTCCGATAGGTATCTCCTAAGAATCTTTGTACTTCTTTTATAATTTGCAAAATGATTACAATTATTGGAGGAATGCTCCATGCATCTTTATTCTATTGCAGACCAAATGGGAGCAGCGTGAGGAGAAGAAATTACTCACACTATGGTTCTACAAAATCCATACATTGAAGGGCCTATAAGCAAGCAGCATTTCCTTGTTCAAAAAGAAACCATTCACAATCCTTTTACCTAGGCCAAAGTTCTCTTCTTTGCGTAGCATTTCTCTGCAGTTATTCTCAAAATTCCATTGAATAAAGAACTTAATATGCCGGCCGCTGTGCTCGCCTATCCCTAACAGTTCCCTCAAAACCATTTCTCCACTATCTGTGTCTTATGAAGCACTTAGATGTGATGAGTTTCTTTAGAACAAGGGTAAGGATCTCTTACAGGAAGCTTGACTACTGGCTCGTATAGATATGCCCATCTTCCAAACTCTAAACAGACCACATAAGAATATAATCATGAGAAATCATCATACATCTAGATAACCATCCATCAACTATCTAACAAAAGCATGCAAAATCTGATGACAGTCCTAAGGTTGGCAAATCAATTTCATCGTCGTATAGAAGCCTCGCTAACAAGATGTTTGGAAGAATTATGATTGGAGTAGCATTCTTATCTTAGACAACTTTGATTGTCATGATCATTAGATGATGCAATAACTATAAAAGAATATTTTCTGAATAGATGATTAATTTCTTCTCAAATTAATTTTATGCTAAATAAATAAAATATCGATTAAATTAAGATAAGTTGCCAACCAAATCATACCACATCACATATAATTTTTTTTTAAAAAAATATGGCTACATTGGTTCAATATTTAATAATCATATTCTTTTAAAAAAATATTCCATAAAATTATGTAAAAAGTAAATAGATTAAGATAGATTATTAAAACATAAGAAGGGGAGGAATTGAAAGGTGCATTAGTGCACTACCGAGAGCCACGGAGTCCTGTATCTCAACTCTCAAGCACCTCTGAAGATTTCAATGTTATAAAAGCTTTATCCAATCTTTAACCAAATCAAGTAAAGTGTTTAACATCTTTTATCGCCCTTTTTATAATTTTTAACAAACATCTTAAAAATAAAAATATTTTTACACCTTCAAAAAGAATCCTTTTGGGCCATCTAAATGCCTTGCTAAACAAAACCTAAGTCATTCTTGTAATTCCAATTTATGGTCTTCTAAATGAAAATAGCTTTTTTTTTAATAGTTTTTTAAAAAAATCAAATTTAAAATTTCTCAACTAAAGCATTTAATAATTTTTACGTTGCCTTGAAAATATTTTAAAAAAAATCACCTAACATCCTATAAATAGTTGAAAATACTTTTATACCTTCAAATGATCCATCCAAAAGCGCGGTTGGAGCTTCAATTTTAATTTCCTTTGTTTTTTCATAAATTACGTCTACGAATCCAAGCCCGGGGTGGCATATGTGGGTCTATCTGCCAAGGTGGCGTTGCGGTTGAGCTGTTTTTCTGAATGGGGTAAAAAAATATTTTTTTAACAAATTCGGGGTGGGAACGAAAGTTTTTGCAAGAATGATGTTAAAGTGAAAAACGTCATTTCAAATGGTGTTTTTCAGGTTAAAACTTATCCTCGTCGGCGCCACCGTGGAGTTGGGTGAAGTTTCAAAAGACGCCACGCTGGGTGGCATTTCAAAAGACGCCACTTCGAGTGGCGTTTCAAAAGACGCCACTTCGAGTGGCGTTTTCAAACGCCACTTCAAGTGGCGTTTGGTCTTGCCCCGCCTAAGCCCCCCACCCCCTTCCCTCCCAGAGCCCCCCAAGCCCCCTCTCTCCCCCCCCCCCCCGGCGCCCCGCGTCCCCTTTCGAGCCCCAAAGTGCCCCCCCGGGCCCCCGGTCCCCCGGTCCCTTCCCGAGCCCCCAATCCGATCCCCTCCTCCCGAGCCCCCCCAACCCCGTATGGTCCCCCCCCCGGGAGCCTCCCGGCTCCCTCTCTCTCTTGCGCGCACTAGAGCACTCGGTCCCCCCTCTTCCTCTCTCTCTCTCGCGGTCCATCTGCGGCCCGTCTCGCGACCCGTCCCCCTCCCTCTCTCGGTCCAGTGGTCTCCTAAGGTAATTTTTTTTAATTTAATTAAATTATAAAAATATAAATATGCTTTGTTACTAACTGCTTCACATTCATCTTTATAATAAGGAAATTGATAACTGAAACAATGATATTTTTAGTTTAATTACATCAGTTAATCGCGACAGAAAAACTAAAAAATCAGTAAATTTATGTATCGACAGAAATAAGTAAAGGTTAGTTAGCTTCTTTTGGAAAAATTACATTGTTTGATGAGTAAAAAAAATTCAATGAGCATGATCTATGTTATCAGTCATGATGAGCAACATTGACAACTTGATATGCCAATATGTCTTGTTTTAATAATAATAATTAAAAAAAATAAATGCTTTGGATGTCAAGTCTCTGATATAGTCTAATTTTTACCATACAATAAATACACAGAAAATAAATAGGTTAATATCAATTATTTAACAAGGTACGTATCTATTATTTAAATGCTAAATGCTTCTGAAATACGTGCATATTCCATTATTAGTTTGTTTATGGTTGATCAGTAGAAAATTTATACTTATTTTAGTTTATGCTTGATGATACAATATTATGTATTAATGCTAGATTTATTTTGAATGCCATTTTTCAAATGAGCACCGATACTGTTCGATTGCTGCTTTATTGTGATGGATCAGTTGAACATGGCTTAGATGGGATACAATATAATCAACCTCCTCGTAAAAGTTTTAGATTGAGCATGGGAACCCGTTATGTTGAGTTGATCGAGCAAGTTTATAGTGTGCTTAAAATTTCAGTGCAGCAATATATTTTGAGATTAATGTGGAGATCTCCAACATTGCATCAGAAATATATGCTTCATCTAATCAAGGAGGATGATGATGTGAATGAAATGTTGACATTTCCTTCCAAATTTTCAGATTATCGCTATGTTGAATTATATGTTTTCAAAGAAGATGCTCCAGCTCTATACAATGTTGGTCATACAGAGGATATTCAGGACAGTTCTCCTATTGCTCAGCAGTAGATCAAAACTCCAGTAGATTTTTCAATGATGAAAGGAGTTATGCCAGTAGTGCAGAGTGTTGATGTGGCAAACAATCAGAGTGTTGATAGTCGGGGACTTGAGTCAGACGACAGTGCAGATAATGACTATTGGCTTGAATATAATGACTCTAACAAAGAGCGAGATGAGGATGAAGACTCACATGGAGATGATGTAGTTCATGAAACTGACTGTAGTTCTGTTCCTGTATCTACTCATCCAGAAATTATTCCTAGTCAGGTCTATGAGCATCAAGTCTTTGCACATAGTCAAATACCGAAATTTTATCATGACTTGAATTTGCAGGATGGTGGTTGTGTTAGCACTCGAAGACAATTATCCTTTAATTCTTAATTTTGGGATTCATCAATGACTGAGTTTGCTATAGGATTGTTGTTTACTAGTAAAGATGAAATGAAAAAAGCATGTGAAATTTATCACATCAAGAAACATCGCACATATAATGTTGTGGAGTCAAAGAAAGCATTCTGGTCTGTGAAATGTGCCTCTTCAAGTTCTGCACAGAGTTGTCATTGGAGGTTGCATGCTACAAAGTTGAAGAAGCATGAATTTTTTGATATCACAAGGTACGAGGGGCCACACTCTTGTTTATTCAGTCATGTAACTCGGAATCACAAACACGTAAGTTCACGAGTTATTAGTCATGCGGTTCGACATATTGTGAAGAAAGACTCAAGTGTGAATATTGAAGCCATCATTGCAGCTGTGGCAGAACAATTTCATTATACTGTGCCATACTCCAAAGCATGACGTGGGAAGCAGAAGGCATTGATTGATGTATTTGGTGAATGGAAACCCTCATATGCTAAGTTACCTAAATACATGCTTCCACTTCAGAATGCAAACCCTGAAATGGTAGTCTGTTGGGATTTCTACAATGCAGGGACATTTAATGTGCGTGTCCTGAATTATGTTTTCTGGGCATTTCATCCATCCATCGAGGGGTTTCGGTATTGTCGCCCGGTCATTTCTATTGATGGAACACATTTTTATAGAAAGTACAACGGGAAGATGCTCATTGCAACAAGCACTGATGTTGACAATAGGATATTTCCACTGGCCTATGCAATTATGGATGAAGAGTGCACTACTAGCTGGAGTTAGTTTTTATGGAATCTCAGGAGGCATGTTGTGAAAGACAAAAATGACATTTGTCTTATTTCTGACCGACATCCAGGTATACTAAGTGCCATAGCAGATGACAGTAATGGATGGGCTTCACCTCTAGCTTATCATCGCTACTGCTTGAGACATGTGTGCAGTAATTTCAACTCAAGATTCTCTGATGTTCAATTAAAAAGAGCTGTATGGAAAGTAGGGAGCGAACATCAGCTTCGAAAGTTTAACTTTATCATGGAACGGATCAAGACAGTTAACGCAGAGGCTTGGACTTGGCTATCGGAGTTAGAGCCAGAGAAGTACATTGGCACATGATGGGGGCTTCCGCTATGGTATTCTAACAACAAATCTCTCAGAAGTTTTTAATAGTGTACTGAAGGGAGCTAGAAATGTGCCGATAATGTCCTGTGTTCAGATGATATTTTACCATCTTATTAAGTATTCAATACGAGATGTGCGGAAGCCATGAGATATGTGCAGGATAATCGAAATACTTTTTTCACTCATGTGACAATTAAGCTTGTTGAAAGTCAAGCCAAAGCTAATAAGCACAGAGTGTTTAGATACAACATGCAGAGAACCACCTATGAAGTCGTTACAAGAAGGTCAAGTAAAGCTCTTAGGGGTGGAGGCAACGTTCAGAATGTATCACTCATTGACAGAAATTGTTCTTGTGGAAAGTGGACAATTTATAAGTATCCATGTTCACATGTCTTAGCCGTATGCCACGAAATTGCCATGGATACAACCCCTTTTGTTGATGAAGTATACACAATTGGCTCTTATATAAATGCATGGGGAGGTGAGTTTAATCCGTTACCCCACAAAGACTACTGGATGGATACATTCACATGCATTCCTGATCACATCCATCTCAGACCGAAGAAAAAAGGTAAGCCTAAGTCAATACGCATTCATAATGAAATGGATGAAGTGCAGCTAAGAAGTAAAAGTCGTTGTAGTATTTGTAAGCAAACGGGTCATTCTCGATGCCATTGCCCTAATATAAATGTTGGACCTTCAGAATCCTAAATTGTAGTATCTATGAATTAATGTATGTTTTATGTATGAAATTACTGCATGTAAAATTATGGATCACTAGTATTTTTACGTTTCTTGTGCTTATACTCCTGTTCATCTATGTGCTTTTTATTCAGTTTGTATTTTGGGCAATGTCTCGGAACTTATTTAAAGCTGTTTATTTTTTCTTTAAATTGTATGACTCTAATGTATTTTTTTTTTAAACTCCTTTTAAATGCTTCTGAAATACTTTTGAAACTCATCTGATACTCTTTTGATACACTTCTTAAACTTTTTTAAAACTCTTCTAAAATACTTTTAAAACTATTTAGAAGTGTATCAAAAGAGTTTTAGAAAGTTTCAAATGTGTTTTAAAAGAGTTTCAGAAGAGTTTCAGAAGAATTTCAAAGAGTTCCAAATGTATTTTAGAAGAGTTTTAAAGAGTTTCAGAATAATTTCAAAGAGTTTCAAAGAGTTTTAATGTCATGCAGCTTTCCAAATGTCTGGGCAATGCAATTAGTGAGCCAGTTGTTAGTATAGCACCTGTAAGTTTTGTGTCAGCTAGTATACTAATTAGAACTTATTCTTTTTCCTTATTTACATTTGGAGCTCATACTATGAAGTCATCTGCAGTCAGCTAAATTGTTAGATGATTCCCTAGTTAAGAGCTCTGTGTGAGGATGCAATGTGGGAAATCAGGTTTGCAAATCTGTGAAATTAATTAGATATATTATTTTTATAGAGTGATTTTTCAAAAGTCAAGCAAGTCATGAAAATATCTTTTTAATTAATTTGTCAAGGAATGCCTTTCTCCTTATCCTTATTTAACAATTGTCCAATATTATTATCTTTCTTGTGCAGATATACAAAATATGCTGTAACAGTAATCTATTTTCTCATCTTTTACTACTGTCAGATTCCAATATATGAGTTCTGAGAGGTGGTTTATTGATTTAACCATTCTCATTAAGAGCATGAAGTCAATGACCATTGCAAAAACAAATTGAGCTGGAACTGCCAAGTTGGCATTCTTGTGGTCCCAACTCTAGAATTCACAAGGTCATGATCTTTTTATACTTAGTTACAAGAGGTCCATGATGAGTCAACGTATGGTCCACATTCATGACTGGCTTTTAGGTTACGCAGCTTGCAGATTCAAGCCTTGTGACCTTGTGTGCTAATCATACTGGAGTAGGTTTATTAGATTGGCACCTGTAGCTTTCAAAGATGACCATCTTAATTGTGAGCAGATGAATGGATTATATAAAATTTTAGGAGGAAATTCTGTGCATACCCGTATTCCTATTTCCTAAAGCAGTTAAGTTCCTGTGCATTTTTCCCAGTTTAGTAGGACTTAGACTGTGCAAGCCTTCTTCAGTTTCGATCCTCATTATGAGATCGTAGGAATCAGATATACAAAATTGATGAGACAACTTATCATATCTTGCACCCTTTTCAAACAACTGCTGTAAAAAATGTCTTATAAATGTCAAACTTTTCTCTGAACTTGTTGTGGATGAGCTTATGAGATCAGAAAATAGGTGCATGACAGCACTTAGTGCCTGCTTCAGCTTAGCATAGCAACTTCAAAAAAATTGCATGCTCAAGTCTAATATGTTTTCACAATAAACTTTTGGTAAACTTAAGCACATCTCATCAAAAGGTTTCATCATACCATGGTATAAAGTAGTGTTACTTAATGGTAAGATATGGTACTGCACAGGTGCATGGTATGAATGTTGGTGCTAGCACAGCATAATTGAGATGTCATAAAGGGTGTGCTAGCAATAGAACCTTACTGGTACAGCAAGGGAGGGCAACCTGGCTACTTACCTGATGGAGGTTGAAAATGAATTCCGTATCGTGATCAGGGTTTAAATGGACCTCTAAATTGGAAGATAAATAGTTATATAAATATTCAAATAAACATTGATATATAAGCTCAAATGTTTCTGAGAGTATTTAGCTTCAAGTATTTTCTAGCAAAAATCAATTAAAGTCTCAAAATCAAAATCAGCATCACTGATCATGATCTAAGATTTATAAAATAATTAGAAATATTTTTTTTTTAAAAGCTCTCTTGCTTATGTATCTGGCCTTCAAAAAAAAGAAAGCAATTACCATACAATCAGAGAGCCATAACATAGCGGTATTTAATTTACTATTTCAAACTATTAATTTTGATCCAAATGTCTGAAAATAAAAGTAATTAAATTTCTACTTATTTGGACATTTTTAAGCTATAAATCAATTTAAAATATCATATCACATCATTAAAATTATCAATTTTTTGTTTTTATTTGATGCATGAGTATAGGATTTCAAAAATTCACATATTTTTTTCATAGGTATCTTACATATTGTGGATCACAATCAATAGCGTGGATTTCATTTCAATAGACCTTTCATTAACAGTAGCTCTCAAAAGTATTCCAACCTCTCTCCATATATTTCACATGTTTCTATTGGAGCTATAAAAAAATAAATAAGATTGCAAATAGAATGGATGGATGGTTGTGTATCCATATGTTTTATTGTTGCCATGCTAACAAAGGGCCTTGATGATGCTTGCTATGTCCAAATTCAGATCAATTATAATTCAACTCTGAAGCTCCAAAACTTAAAATAAATTCTGGAACTCAGGTTCAATTTATTACATTTTGAATTTTGATCCATCATCCAAATTTAAAACACACCAAACACAACTGCAGTTCTTTGCACACATTTAAGTCATGACAACAAAACAAATATTTATTAGTGTGCATAATCCAATCTAATCATTAAAATCTGCTAAATTAGAAATGGACTCTTGATTAACATCTTGTATCAAATTTGGATTAAGAAACATATCCTCCAATTTTAATTTTATCAGAACTATAATCCAGGCCAGATCGAACCCAAATGAGGTACTGACAAGTCACCTATTGTTGTCAAAGGCAAGCCAACCTGTTGAGAAAAAACAAGCTGTCCTAATTAATTTCATTTTCGTAGTTACAAAAAGAACAACAAATGTTAGTAGCCCCACAGAATTCAAAAAAAAAATATTGACCTTCATCCTCTGCTGCAGATAAAACCAGAAACCACTCCACATCTTTCAGCAAAATACCCTATGGCATGCTTCTGTTGGCATGCCAACCATAACCATTCCAGATAAGAACAAAGCATGCATGTGTTATTACACATATTCCAAGTATAATGCCGCAAAACAGCCACCGAATTACAAACCATTAATACAAGAAAAACATTTAGCAATGTTAGTTTTAAAACAGGAAACAGCCGATGTTGATTTCTCAGCAAAATAGCCACAAAATATAAACCATTAACATGAGAGAACATTTGGCAATTTAATCTTAAAACAGGAAACAACCGATGCTGATTTCTCAATTTTATTAGTAAAATTTAATCTTCATGATTTTCCAATATTTGCAAATGTCATAAGACCCAAAAGTAATATACAGATGTCATCCATACGACATTACTGAGAAACTCAGATGCCACAAAGATTACGTTCGATGTCCCATCCTTTGAATTGGCCTGCAGGGTTTGAGCTGCCAGGAATCCCGGGGAAGGTGGCAGCTTGGGCGACTCTTCCCCAAAGTTCAACTTGCCCACGAAACTATCCATTGAAGGGCTCCTGCAATGACGAGCACTGGTTTCGATGGGACCAAGATCGCCCACCGCACTGCACTTGATCCCTTCCCTCTTCTCCACCAAGAGGCCATGATTCGGCCAGAATTTGACAGCACTACCACCGCTTTCGTTCACGCTGCTCTCAACTTCATTCTCGCTGCTATCGCCATATTACCAGGATCAAATATTACTAGATCCCGGATTGATACCCTACTAAATGCTACTAAATGTGAAACCTTATATTCAATTCTAAATATTTGATGTAGCTAGGCTGCTTCACTTCTGATATGAACTCTGACAAATATGCTCTTGGCTAATAATTCTACATTATCTTTAGGAATTTAAGGAAATTCATTGTCCTTTATGAACTAATATAATTTTCTTGACTAGCATATAACTAACCTATCCAAGGCAACAATTTAATAACACTTCAATAAGTCAAAAACCATCCCAATATCTGAGCAACACAATAAACAACTCAACAGATGAAACATATTTAATACATTAAACAAAAATGTCTTTACAGTAATTAGTTTATTTATATAGCTTAGGTACCACAACCCCATCTAGGAGGTCATCGAACTCGTCTAAGGTGTCGCGCATATGTCGCGATCGGTCGAGGGCCCTTGTCAACCACTTGAGAGACCCCTTCCTGCATGGGGATCGTATTTGTTATATCAATGTCGTTAAAATAGTGGGAGGCATCCTCGCCGACCTCGGTGATATCCGTATTAGCAATGTCAGCAATCAGCAACGCCCTCTGATCATGACTACAAGATGTACCCTCATCTGCATACCCTATGTGTGAAAAATCGTGTGCATATGGCGACGGCATGTAAGAAGGCAATGTGTATAATGAAATCCACTCGTCCCAGGATCCTCATATGCGTGTGCCATCGCTAGTTCCTCATGAGCTCGTGTCGCTGCAGGTGTACTCCTCACATGCTGATGGCCAATTATAGAAAAAGTGTTGTCTAAAATCGCCCTCATGTCCTTATAAATCCTTTGCCGCTCGGCCTCCGATGTTGAATACATAACTCGATCCAAGTTCAAGGACAACTCTTGAAACCTCTCATGTTGCATGTTTATGATAATATAATATTAAAAACAAAAGATAATAACTCAAAAATAAATGATATTAAATAATTATTTTATAATAATACCATGAATTCAAATGAAGCTCCCTCTCCTTTGTAGCCCGCAGTAGGATACTCGGAACGGCTAACACATAAACGTGTTATACTCCTAAACCATTCCATGTACTCAGGAGTAAATGGGACTCCCTCAGTAATAGGCTTCCCAATAATGATGTTTTCATGCCGCTCATTCCATATAGCAATATGTATGCCCTCCCTCGTCGATCTATCTGATGAAGCTGAAGTGACATATTGCATGGTGATGGTATCGACTGGGGGCAACCAAATTGCTGAAGCACTCGGTTCGGCAAATGCCACTCTACTACATCAAAACAAATAAGTGGGGTTCATGCCATCCAAATATCTAAACCGAACAAGCAGCTTGGAGGCAAAATAGAGATAATCTCGGGCGTATATGGACACCATATGAACTGCATGTGAAAGAACCATCAATCCACAACCTCCTACATAAAATAAAAAAATAACATTGGAAATAGATTTGAAATTTAATAATGTCATATCCGTTGGGAACTATCATCCAATACGTCCAATATGAGTTGGGACATTCTTTTGGTTCAATCTGACATTCCATCTATGCCCTCACGGTGCACCTAAGTGCCAAGCATCATCTACATCAGCAGGTCTAGCCTCCGGAGTCTCAAGTCTGATGGGATGAAAAATAGGTAATCGTTCCCATGCCCATATCTGAATGTTCGAATAATGCTCAATATTAGTAAACAATACAAAAAAAAAAATCCAAACTCATTCGATTTAATCAACTGTTTACCTGTAGCAAGGGCAAGTATCCTCCTATCTCTGTCTGAGTAGGGCTCGTTCCACGACAGAGTGCCCGATACAAACCTGCAAGTGTAGCAGAACCCCAACTATAAGCAGCAAATGCCCCCAGGTCTTCTAAAAGAGGCACATACATCAACTTCACTAAATATCCGGATGTATCTGGAAGGATGACTCCACCTATAATTTGGAGAAGTTGCCCCCTCACAAACTGCTGGACAACCTCATCATCTACATCATCATTCAAGTCGAAGTCTCGGTAGAACTGATCGAAAAATGATAAGCGGAAACGACCTTTAGAAAATACCTCAGCAGGGGGTTCAACCCCAAACAATCTCATAAATATATCCTGCCACTACTCTAATGTATAACGCGGATCTAGCCCAGTAACCGCGAACCCATCAATCCGTCGACCACTCAGAATATCGACATCCTGTAGTGTGACTGTCGCCTCGCCAAATGGAAGATGAAATGTGTGGGTCTACTACCGCCACCTCTCAACAAGTGCAGAAATAAGACTGACATCGAGTCGAATCTGGCCTATCCGATATATGCCATACACGTCAATTTGCTCCAAATAATATTGCACTCGTGGGTGTGCCATGCTCGGTGTCTCTTTCCATATATGCGTGTTATGTCGATGGCATCTAAACACCGATAATTCCTACAACAAATTCATTGCAATAATACATATCAATAACATAAACGCATGCTAACTAATTAAGGATCATCGATCAATATTGTATACCTTGCTCTCAAATATTTTGGTTGATCTATGCGAGGCTTGCAGAGTGAGAACACTAGGATCGCGAGGCCCTGGATGTAAAACATTATGAGCCATGTCGTACTACTCTGTCAAAACAAGTAAAAACATCACATAAGAAAAATTTTTAAGCAAATAACAATATCACATAAGCAAATAAAAAATTAAAAAGGCTTGATAGAGGTTTATCTGTCTAGGTTTAGCTTGATGGAGGTGTGAAAAGGAAAGAAAGTAAAGAAAAGAAAATTATGATCTAGCCAATATACTGAGGATATGGATTGCGATATATTAATAATAAATTATAATCATATCATATAAATATGGATCCGATACAAAAAAAATGTTTAAGTATCTGAAGATTAATTTAACAAAGTGACTGTATTCTTCACAATATGCTGACAACATAAGCTACAAATCTTTGCTTCTTTCTCACTACTTTAATTAGAGCATTTGTTTAGTTAGTTAACATGTCTTTATATGTGTGAGGGTGATTTGAATTATGGAACTGATGAAAGATACTCTGGTGGCCCATACAAACCGGTGCTAAGTGCCATCAGGGCTGGTGAAAAGGCAAATTTCTGGAATTTTAAGGAGTAAACGTGTGGCAAACCAATGGCAGGGGTGGAATCAGGACCTTTGGTTATAGGCAATTAAATGATAGCTTCTAATGTCTTGTAACAATGATTGATCAAGACAACTAAATGATGGCTTCTAATGTCTTGTTATTAGGGGTGGCAATCTAATGTTTGCTCATATCAATGATTTGAAAAATCATACATTTAGTAATGAGTTACCATAATAAATGTTTTCCAATCAAGCAGTTTGACAAGTCCATAAATTTAGGTAACCATTTATAATGTGTTTGAAACATTAAATATATTGTTGATATTAACCTATTTATTTTCTGCGTATTTTTTGTATAGTAAAAATTAGATTAAAAATTAATTTTTTTATTATAAAGATGAATGTGAAGCAGCTAGTAACAAAGCATAAAAATTTAATTAAATTTACAAAAAAATTTATCTTGGAGGACCACCGATCTCAGAGAGGGAGGGGGACGAGGTGCGAGACGGGTCACGAGAGAGAGAGAGAAAGAGGAGGGGGACTGGGAGGGGGATCGAGGGGCTCGGAGGGGGGGGGGGTGGGGACCGAGGGTTCTCGGGGGGCTCGGGAGGGGGGATGGGGGGGCCGCCTTAAAGCACTTCCGCGTGGCGCTTTAAAAGTGCTTGAAAAAATGCCACTCTAAGTGGCGTTTAGAAAACGCCATCCAGCATGGCGTTTTAAAAAATGCCACTCTAAGTGGTGTTTTTTAAAACGACACCCAGCGTGGCATTTTTTCAAACGCCATCCACCTCGAGGCTGATGAATCGGTTTTGGCCGAATGATATTTTTTATTTTAATACCATTCTTGCAAAAACTTTTGTTTCCACTCCGATTTTATTAAAAAAATATTTTTTTACCCATTCAGAAAAATAGCTCCGCTGCTGTTGCATCGCACATGTGCAAGCACACGTGCTAAGGTTGGTCAAGTGCCGACCCGTGGGAAACCGCGTGCCGCCGGCTGTCCGTGTCAGACTCAGCCCGCCCCTCGCACGTGCCTCGCTGGCTTCTCGTTCCAGATCGCGCGCCGAGATATCTCGAGTTCTAATCGTCTCACCTTCTCCCATCCCATGCCATGCCATCCCATCCCATCCCAATTATGATGATGCTGATGGATGGGTCCACCGCGCCTCGAAATCAACCATACGCCATGGGACTCATCGGAGGCCCGAGACCGCCGGTCCAAGATCCGGACTTGGTCACCCTCGCGGAAACGCAAGAGGCTCGGACCACCACCGCACCGTGTTAGTCCACCTTAACACGAGATGGTTTTACATGCTTCTCATTGATCGTGCTCCTTATAACCGTCTGATCCCCTGCCTGATTCGTAGCTAAATTGGACCCAGACGCTTGCCAAACTAAATTTAGCTAGGCACCACAGTGGAGCAGGTCAATGGAAGAATAAGAATGATGAACACTTCTTTCCTCGCTTACGTCTCTTTTAATATTGGATGTTGGACTCATTCATCTTCTTTGGGAAATTCAAATAGAGCATGATAGAAGTATTGTTTGAGGCCATCCTTTCAATCACCGCATGGATCACCAATTAGACGTGGCTACAGTGATTGGTGTCTTATATGAAGGTTTATTAATCACAACGGATCAAAAGCGTTGGCCAAAGAGATGACTTTTAGGGCACATTTGGTAGTCATTTTTGAATCATTTCAATGATCTTGAATTATTGATGATTCTAAGTTTGACATAATATAATCTTCAGTGATTAAAGATCATTATGTTTGGTATATTATATCATAATGATCAAAGATCACTGATGATTTAACATCATCATATTTGATATGACATTGAAATTCAAAATTACTAATTATAAAATATCAAAATTATCCCTATTATATTTATATTATTTACTATAGCATATATAATATAATATCATATCTTATAATATAGATTATTATTATATTATATTAAAAATATTATATACATAATATAGTATAGTATAATATAATGAAATAATAATATCATATATTATATTTTATATAGTATATTATAAATAAAATATTACTAATATAATATTATTATATTAATAATATATTAATTTAATAATTTAATAGATTAATTTTATATATCATGTTATATATAAATTATTTCTATTATAATATATTTATTACAAATAAGGAGTATTTTGGTATATGATTTTAATTTAAGATCACTGCCACATAAGATGATTCCTAATGCAACCAAATGGAGTGATCGCATTACCATTCCATGGATTATTGGTAATCTTGGATGGACCATCCCATACCAAAGTTCTCTTAGTATTATTTTAGATTATCTTATCACCTTGACTCCATTTTCAAACGAAAAAAAAAAAAAAAAGAAAAATCAAATGAGATTAGATTGTCAATGCATTAGAATCTATTTCCGAATTTACTGCTCTCTAGGACATTGGATCTAGCTGTATTTGAATTGTTCTAAACTTATACCCCCTGTGATTGTCACAATCAAGATCTTTGATTAGTTTACACCTGGTTGATATTTTGCAATGCTAAATGTGTTTAAATAGATTATCCTTTTTACATGTTTATAGCTAGTTTTTGCACTAGTAGGAGTGTATCAACAAAAAAATAGAGATACGGTTATCAACTAGAAGGCTCTAATTCACTGGTCTAACGTGGAAGTCAAAGATCAATACGGTAGAGTTGGACTTGGTGGTCCTCGTCCGGGCTTACGTACAGCTAAGCCAGCCGTTGCCCTTCACCTAAGTTCAGCGAACATAGGAGGTTGGAGATGATCCTTAGCATTTCTTTAATCAACTTATCGATCCATTACGTTGGCACTCCATTCATGTGAGAAAGTGTCTTTCCTATACCATCTCTCTTATTTGGTCAGAGATTTTAGCCCATATTAAAAGAGAAATGTGGTTTTCAGAAAGAACAAAAAAAAGATGATTAATATATCCATATAATAATTGTAAAGCCATTCGATGATGGAAAGAAAGTCTCTTATGACCTAATAATTCGGTTAGAATTTTTTTTTTTCCTACTACTTTTATCTCACGCAAAAAGTTCATCTCTTCTCATCATTTCAACTATTCTAACCCTAGCCACTTCTTCCTATCCTTTTCATACCCGGTCTTGAGGTGCTTCGTTTGTCCCATTCAACTCTAAAGATAGATTGATCAAACCTCTACCATAATCTATTCATCTTTATAAAAGTTTTTGAATCTTAAGACTAATCGACCTAAGCTTAAGAGGGATCGATTGGCACTATGTACGATGCTCACCATTGTAACAATAGATTGATCGATTGATTTATTTTTATACAAACATTTGGCCCTAAGTTTGGTCAACCTAATCTTAAGAGTAATTTACTGATATTATAACTCTTTGCTTTATTTACCATTCAAAGATAAACTTTAAAATGATCATCAACTTTTTTGAAAATAGAATAATTAACTAAATATGACCTTTGAAAAATCATTTCTTTACCATAAGCAACCAAATGTATACACAAAAAAAAAAAAAAAATCTCAACAATTTATTTCTTGAACATTTAATTTTTAGTAGAGATAATAATTTATGTTTTCGTATCACTTTAAAGCTAAGATATAATAGCATATAAATCGATACAAACATAACATATTTAATTAATCATATCAAAATTTTTTAAAAAAATACTATATAATATGCATAATTTATTTAATAAATAAATTACATTATATTGATATAACATAATTCGTTCAATATAAATGCATATGATTGATTATACGGCATAATTATTTTATATTATAATTATATCGATATATTTACTATATGAATCTATTTAAAAATAATATAAATTTATTTATTTTATATTTAATTAAAATTATATTTATATATAATATTTAATGTTAGTATTCCTAATTTCTAGAAAACCAGAGCACCCACTGCGGAGCGAGGCAATAGTGGAAGAGGTGAGGAAAAAAAAAAAAAGAAAAGAAAAGTGACGATGAGACATTTTTTGGGCCTTGTACCTGGCGGTGCCTCTTTGATCAAGTAAGTCATCGGTCGTTTTGGATCGGTTGAGCGGTCGCCTTCTCGGAGCAAAAAAAAATCTCCGGACGCAAACACGTGGTCCGATAAGTCTTATGCAACGCCCCAAGAAAGCAAAACATAGATGACCCGACCTGACCTCCTGCGAGAAATTGACGAGGAGGTACGATAACCAAGTCAACATTTTTGTCTCTAAATGACCTTACACTCGCGTATGGAAAGTGGACTTTGACTCTTCTATCCGCGCTTGCCCTCGTAATTTTCGACAATGGTCTGGACGGAAGTGTGATGCATTGCTTGCGTGCCTTCAGACTTTCATTCTATCAAATTTTTTTTTTTTATTTTTTAATTTTTTATCATTTGCTAAGTAAAAAGATTAAGATAGTATTAAAAAAAAAAATATAATTAAAAGATACGTAAGTAACATATCATACTTAAATTTTGATTAAAGAGGCTATTGGGAACGCGTAGGGCTTGCTTTAGTCATACTTATATATCAAATATGAATATCAGTGACTATTTTTTCAAGATCTCTGCAGGTTGAATTGTTTTGTGATGTTCTACATTAAAAATTTTCCTTAGACTAGATTAAAAAAAAAAAAATTCAAAAACTAGGCTTTTTGTGATTAGATTTCGATGATTGTTGGTGGTATTTTCGTAGTAGAAGGAATATTCATGGTTCAGTGTTAGACATTAGAGCCCACCCTGTCCCCCTGCTGTCCTCCCAAAATCCAGCCACCAGCTGTCCACAGTTGGCAAACCACAGGGCAATCACTAAATCTAGCTTGGAAGAAAACAGAGGAATGGATCAAAGAAGAGGTACACATCAGGTCACGGTCAGCCGACCGGGTTGCGTTGGCCGGACCACATGCATCCCTTGCACCCATAAATCCTTTCTTTTTCATGAAAGTAGTGGATAGAACAAAACCAAGCATACAAAATAAAATAAAAAAAATTAAAATATACTTTTGATCCTCAAATTATCATCCAAAATTTATTTTATTCATCAAATATTTAGCTGTTAAAATTAATAAAATAATTAATTTATTATAAATATGTGAACTATTATTTAGTCTACTTATAAGATAAGTTAATGAATAATTTATAATGAAAGATCAGATGGTATATTAATTATTTTATTAATTTTTATTAATTTATGTAACGAAAGGATGAAAATATAATATTTTTAAACCGATCAAAATGAATTTTGAGTGTATATTTGAGGGATGGAAAGGATATTTTTATATAAAAAAAATATAGATTGTGGATTAGACCCAAGTATAGTGTTAAGAAAATCTAATATATATATATATATATATATTGCTTTTATCTTTCTTTGGGATTCTTTGTGAAGGACGTTTGACCGGTAGTGATTTGAAAAAAGTAGAAGCCATCCAGAAAACTTCAATCTCCTTCCCCTGGCCAACAAATTCCCAGAACCGGTATTGTGTTTTCCACCATCTCTTTCTCCAACAAAGGATTCTTCATTTGGCCATGGATCTCCTGACAAAGGAGCAGGTCTCTGAGTTCCAGGAAGCCTTCTGCCTCTTTGACAAGGATGGAGATGGTTAGTTCTTCTAATCAACCCACCATTCTTTCTCTTTGGCTTCTCTCTCAGTTAATTATTTGGCTGAGTTTTAATCAACAAACAGTTTTTATTTTTGCAATTTTCTCATGGGTTCTGGTTGTTGGGCTGGTGAACTTGGCGCTTTGTGGTTACCTTTGATTGCTATGCAAATAGGTCGATAAGGCTCTGGTGTCTTCTATTGGAGAAATGGGTTTCCACCAATATGGTTTTTTCTGAGACATGATGTTAGTTTCTTGATAAAATGTTTCGTTTCTCTGATACGTGCCCTTGTTTGTTGGCTGCTTTTCTTTTCATTTCTTTTTCTTTTGGCCCGTCAAAAAATTGATGCCAAAACATGGATCTCCACTGTTTTGGTCTTGTATCTAGTCTATGCTGGTCTTTTCTGGAGGCTAGCTAGAGGTCATGAATTGGTCAAGTTCACAAAATTTCCACCACAGTATATAAAAAAGTTAATAGCCTGTGTTCATCCCAAGGGTATGTGGTTCTTAAGCCACTGTGCCAACTTTGTTTTTTGAGGGTTGCTTGATGAATCTTTGATGGCTAAACAATTTTATTGGCCACCCAACTAAGATGTTGTCAACATACACCACAAGCATTAGTTTTTAAACACAAAAAATATGTTACACAAATTTACTTAAAACATAAAGCACAAATGATGTGCTTTGTTAATCATATTGTCTAAATTTCTATTCTACAAGCAAAGTTTGATCCTGACTAATAAAACTAAAAACACTATCCTTTTTCTCCCCCACCTGGATGAAGGAAGAGTTTGATGCAAGTTGATGTTATGATTGCCGGCAGACCTTATCAGCAGCAAGTTGGAGTTTGAACAATCTTGATGAGGCCTAGCAATTGTCATATTATTACCCATCCAAACAATCTGTATTTAAGAGGGTATATCTATAGTGCTCTGATTGGAGAGTATTTGAGATGTTGGTTTCATGAACAGGAAGATCAAAGCATGGATGGAAATGAGTGTGGATGACTTGTCTTTTCACTAGGAAAATTATTGGAAAAAGGAGCTACTCATTATGATATTTATAGATCAAAATTCCCTCATACGTATATACATCCATGCTAATACCTCACCGGTAGAACTAAAGAAGTCGATGCTTTATTAGGAGAATTATGAGTTTGGCCTACTCGAATTTGTCATATTCAGTCTGATGTAACTAATTGTTAAAATTTTTATTTTAATCTTAAAAATTACTAAAAGAAGCTTATAAGTAATAATTATCATCAGCTTCTTAATGGTTTCTTTGTGCCTCTGATTTGAACTGTAGGCCGCATCACATTGGAAGAACTTGCCACTGTCATCAAATCATTGGGCCAGAACCCAACCGAAGATGAGTTGCATGAAATGATCAAGGAAGTTGATGCAGATGGCAATGGGACTATAGAATTTGGAGAGTTTTTGAGTCTGATGGCAAGAAAATTGAAGGTAAAATGATATTTATCATAACAGCCAATGTAAATAGTCCAGTCTGATCGGCCATTTTAGAGACCATATAATCTCTGGCTCTCCTGCATGTTCTTACCATCATGTACGGATTGGCATATTTTTATGGTAATCAAGGACTTTATATTTAGTATTACCCTCATTGCAGGAGACTGATGCGGAGGAGGAACTAAAAGAAGCTTTCAAGGTCTTTGACAAGGATCAAAATGGATATATCTCAGCCAGCGAGGTATATTTAAAATGGTTCCTCTGTTCCTTCTAACTTTTCTTTGTATGTCTTATGTAACATTTTGTTATGAGATAAACTAGAGTTCCCTGTGCATACGTGAAAACCAGCAACAACATCAACTTGTATCGTGTTTAACAAGATCCATTACTTAGCTAAGGACTTGAAAATTCGAATAATCATGCACATTATGTCTAAATATATAAATTTTCCAGTTTATTTCATGCTTTTTGTTTTGTAATATTTGGTTCTAAAATTCTTATTGTTGATTTCCTTGTTTTATTTACTTGTTTATTTATTTATTTTTGTTTGTTCTAGCTAAGGAATGTGATGATTAATCTCGGAGAGAAATTGACTGATGAAGAGGTAGAGCAAATGATTAAAGAGGCAGATTTGGATGGTGATGGGCAAGTGAACTATGAGGAATTTGTCCGAATGATGATGGCTACTTGATAGATAATTTAGATGAAGAAGATGTTTTATATAATCTTCATATCTTTGTTTGAAAGAATAGCATTGTTTTTCAGCTATAGTTAATCGTAAACATTGGTGTTTACTTTTTTCCTTCCCAATTTTCCTACATTTTTCATCATATTGCCTGGTGGTCCAAATAAAAAATTGCTTATTACAAAACGGTGCTCTTGTTCCATACATAGCGTGATAAAAGGTATAAAGAATATCTATCAAAAAATGGAGCAATTGACTACTAATACAAAAAGTTATGCTTGATGAATTTCAAGTCCATATCATTCTATGATCTACTAATATTGTTCATTTTTTATTCAAATGGATTGAAATTTTAAAACGTAATCTCCTGGTAAGTATTGAGTGTCTAAGCAAAGTCCTAATCTAGCCATTTTCTTTTGCAACAAAGGAGCTTGAGTGAATGAGCGTTGATACCTTTCCTTCATAGATGATATTCCATTGGTGAAGGTCAACCACAATCCTGGATGTTTCGTTGTAACAACAAAGGCTGAAATAGTAGCTTAGTTGGCTTCTCAAGTGGCAATAAGGCACTCTTATTTCTCAATATCCTGCATTCTTTTTTGGGTAGACCATGGTATATCTACATTAATGGATGATCATTTGAACTAGAAGTGTTGCCTTTCTCATCTTCAGATATCCCACATTAATAGGCATCTTAACTCCATGACTCATTCCCTGGCTAGGTTTGCTTTTAAATACAATTCTGTCAGATCATAGAGTTCTCTGTTGATTTTTTGTTGTTGTTGTTGTTGTTGTTGTTGTTATTGTAATTCTACTACTATTTAATGTTACCTGCAATGATTTCACCTACAGACTTTTATCAAAAAGGGAAAAAAATGGGATGCTTAGATAACAAAATTAGCTAATAAATTTATTCAATCAAAGAATTCTTTTCTCATTGTCGAGCCCTTTAAGCAGTATGTGAAAGATAAAAGTAATGCCATGGGGTGCCCATCATGTGCACACAAATATATCTCCTGCCATGTGACAAGAGGGGATTAGTACAACTCATGAGGTCTGTTGCCAAACATATGCATGTGTGCATGGCAATTAGTGCAGAGCTCATCTCTCCAGATTATCTTCTCTTTTTTTTGATTATTCCGACCAGATTCTCTACTCAATTCCATTACTTGGTTAGGACAGGCTTAATATTGTATGAATAAATTGTATATGCATTTGTTGGGCAATTAATTAGGTGGAGATCAAATACTAAACACATGATTTGACTAGTGGTTAATTTTTTGTGATTAGAAGAACAGCTCATCCTATGAAGAAATCTAAAATTGAAATATCACAAGACTAGGTTTTAAATGCATGTGAAGTCAATGTGGGTCTCTCCTTGTTCAGTGATACCATTAAAGCACAATATTTTGCCAAGCATCATATGCCTTTATAAATGGAAAAGTTCTATAGGTACAACTGATTCAGACTTTTCTTAAACTGATAATGATATAACATCAAAGAAGTCAGCTCATTTATTCTCTCATAAGACCATAAACCTCAAAGTAAAAAATCATACATATCACACATCTAAAAATAAAACCCTTACATAGTCAAAAAAGAAACATTAACAAAGGTATTGCAGCCGAAGATAACTTCTACAAGATCTCTCCAGAGTCACACCAGATTCCTTTATTTGTGAAATCCAAGCAATTCAAATCTTATTAGACCCTCTTCACATTCACTCAATAAATTCAAAAACTGTAACTCAAAAAAACAGGTAAGAAAGAATAATAAAAGAAAATAAAATACCTTTAGTTTGTAGCTGTTGTGCAGCACATGCAGTTGCTGAAAAGGGATGATCTGGGCTTCTGCTTCCCTCTCCCTCTGGGAGAAGTAGCCTCAAATTTCTTGGCAGGAGAATGCCATGCTTCATCTATATCCTTTTTCAGAACTTTTTTCTCCAGTGACTTCACAACACAGGCTTCTTCTTTTATAAGACTGAGAAGTGGTGTCTTCAGCTTCCTAGAGTCACTTCTTTCGAGGGCAGGAAGTGAACACTCCATGGGCTTTTTATGGGATAGAAGTGGGCTCTTGTCAGATTCTTCACTTCTAGCTTCAATAGTTGAAACTGTAGTTCCTGCACCAATCCTGCTGATGATTTCTTGACTTGTAGTGGTTTGGTATCTTGTACTGTTCTCATCAGTTTCAGTAACACTTCTTTCAAGCACCAAAATGTCAGCTGTAGCAGTCTTATCAGGACATAGAGTAGAATTTTGCTTATATACTTCAGTCTTGACTCCCAATGTACTGATGTTTTGCTCAGAGTTCCTTTGGGCTTCATATTCACAACTTTCAGATAAATCAGTGAGACACTTCACTCTTTCTGGTGGAGGGAGTAGTGGGATCTCCTCACTCTCTCCTTTCTGTGACTGTGCTGCTGGAATTGCACTTTCCACAATTGATATTTCAAGACAATAGCCAGCTTCTGCAGTTTCATCAGTCCATCCATTGAGCTTTTCTTGATTTGATTCAGTGGCAAATCTCCCACTGCTTTCTAGTACTTTGAGATCAGAAACTGAAACATGGACAGCAGCATGGTCCTTTGAATTGCATTCCTGTTCATCATTCTGAGACTGCACTGCAAAATTCACATCTGATTCACTGTATTCAACCTTTGAAACTTCATTTTCTTGAGTCCTCATCTGGCTCAGAGATGGATTTATCTCACATGGAATTTTTTCCTCATTTTCTAACTCAAATACCATGACAGTAGTTCTATCAGTTTGATTTGGGAGCCCTGAACAGATGTCAAGGCATTGACCAACATTGGTCAAGGAGTAAATCTTACTTTCTGTTTCACATTCCTCCCTAGTTTGTTTCCACTCAAATTCTTGAAAGCAGTCTGGAGAAACAAGATGTGGCTGGATCAGGTTATTTTTCATATTGGATGGTTCTGTTAGAGGTGCAGGTGGTGCTTTTGTTTCTTTTAAATTTATCTCATATACATATTCCTCAGACATGGTTGCATCTGGCGTATTTTTGATTTGATCATCAACAAGATGTTTACTTTCTTCTCCTGAAATTTTTCCTGCTTCCATTTCCTCAATCATTTCTGTATAAGCTGTGTCAAGAGGATCCAACAAATTTGAGGACAATATGGAGAATCTTTTCTCATTGATGTCATTGTCTTTGAATACTTTGGTTTCATTGTCTGAATCTTCACATTTGATGGTTATCTCTTGTGCATTTTTCTGTGTTTGATTTAGATCTTCTGACTTCATCTCCACCTCTTTACTCAAAATTGGAACAGGATATGATAAATATGAGGATAATTCAGAAGGTCCTTTCTCATGGATTTTATTGTCCTCAAGCTTGTTTTCCTTGTATGATCCCTCATTTGCATCGTCCATATTTTCCTCATGTTTGTTATCAGCGGCTGGATTATCTACCATCAAAACAGTAGTTCCTGTTTCCACTATCTTCATCTCTCCTTCTGAATGTTCATTTTGCTCCTCAGACATCAAACTTGATTGGTAATCCTGTTGCTTTTCTTGTGTTTTCTCAATGCTTTTTGTCTTATCAATCTGAGCTGCCTGCTCAAACTTGGAATCCTCCAATCCATCATCCTTGCTTTCCTGCATTTCTTCTTGACTGGGATCTATGGCCTTAAGTTGGAATTCAATATTCTCACCTTTGATGTCATCCTTCATAATTTCTTTCTCTAATGTTCTCCTATAATCATCATTGCCATTCAGATTTAGGCTCATGTCATTTTTATTTGGGTTTATCTTCGATGATTTTTCAACCTCTTCTGGATCATCTTCCATAATCAAACTTCTAATTTCAGAATCAATAGCATCTAAATAAACTCTTTTGATTGATTCGGTTGACAAACTATTTTTCTGTTGCATTGTGGTGGATTCATTTACTACTACTTCAAATTCAGGAAGCTGGTGCCCTCCATTTTCTTCATTTTTTTGTTCAACTACATTACTGTTTATCAAAACTCCCTCTCCACAAGATCCACACTCATCTGCTGGCGTTTCTTTCAAATTTTTCTCTATTATTGGGTTGGATTTGATGACAGTAATTTTGTTCAATCTTTCTCCTCTTTCATTTCCCGATTCATCACACTTTCCATCAGATCCTGCACTGTCCTCATTGGTAGCCCTCTCTTCCATTATGTCTTCAGCTGAGGATTCATTGCAAGTTATACTAGTGGGTTCCTCCTGTTCATTGTTCTTTAGATCTATTGATGAGATTGATAATGTTTCTCCATTTCTAGACAAAATGTCAAGGGATGACTTGATCTCTTCTTCCTTTGTTGTAATCAAATTGCTATCCATCTGTTCCATTATGTCTTCAGCAGAGGATTCTTTACAAGTTATGCTGGTGGGTTCCTCCTGTTCATTGTTCTTTGGGTCTACCGGTGAGACTGATAAAGTTTCTCCATTTCTAGACAAAGTGTCAAGGGATGACTTGATCTCTTCTTCATCTGTTGTAATCAAATGGCTATCCCTCTGTTCCATTATGTCCTTAGCAGAGGATTCATTACAAGTTATACTAGTGGGTTCCACCTGTTCATTGTTGCTTAGATCTACTGATGAGATTGATGATGTTTCTTCGTTTCTAGACAAAGCATCAGGTGATGACTTGATCTCTTCTTCCTCTGTTGCAATCAAATTCCACACATAAAAGGATGGCCCAGAAAATTATTTGATAATGCATTACTCTTACATTTATGTTTCTTTCTATATAACCAGACATATCATTGGTTGTCTGTAAATTCTATGCAGGACAATCAAACCCTGAGCATCCTTTTTAGATCTTGACAACTTCATATATGATCTGTCCATTTTTTTGTTTCTAAGTTACATGCACATAATCCTATATCTTTGTAAAAAATGTTCAACAAATTGATCAATTTTATGTACATATATAGGCAGAGATATGAGCAAGGAGTAAATGAACTTAAAAACATCATTACAGGCTAGTGGTATTTGATTCATCCAGCAACAGATCTAATTATAGCAAAGCATTTCATCATGAAAAGAATCATAGTTGAGTTACAATCAGTACTCACGTCTTCGTTCAGAAGTTTGTTTCTGAATCAGATTATCATCTGCTGCTGATTGGTCTTCATGAGCTGATGCCATGTGCTTTTCATGTAAATTGCTAAATTCTACTGAGAAATCCAATTGACTCTCCCTCTTCGAATCATTAACATTATTTGACATGATCAAAGCTTTCGGAGATTTGCTAATTGCCACGTCCTCAGAATCATGCCACTCAGCGGCTTAAAAGAAAAGGAAAGAAGAATCAAAACTAATCAACAATTAATACATCGAAGCTAATTACTTTAAAATGCAATGGAAGCTTACCTTGCTTACCATCTGCAAGGTCATCAGTCACCTCTTTCAGGCCATCGACATTATTCAACATAACCCGAGAGTTTGAAGATTCATTCATAACTTCAGTATTGTCTTGTTCTGTTGCTGAGCCTTCAAAAATATAAAACAACTAACCACACAAAACATAATGCAATCAGCATAGAAGCCAACAGAAAAGCATACCTTGCAGACCTGTTACATTTGAGTTTCCCATCTCATCATCACCCATAGCACCCTATTGATCCAAACTCTGCAATTTTAAGGGCTGTGGTCAGTGACTATGGCCTGAATGAGCTTAAGAGAGGTTTCTAAGGATGGGCATTAAAATGGCATGGGAAAGGCAATGAACTTCATACCATGATGATGATGGACACACTTAGATTAGCTATAAAGACTGAGAAGACAGCGGAGTTCTGCGCAAAAGCCAGGATGCTATACTGATGCTAAACCAAGACCATTGCTTGAAGCACAAGTGACAAGTCCCTTAGGAATCATCAATTTGGCAGGCATTAACAAAAGGATTATATGTAGACCAGATATAAGCTTAAGGTTAACTTTATCTGTTAATATCTGTAATCAGTATTGAATATCTTTCTCTGAACAATTTAAGCCACTGTTCTTGCCGACATCAAGATATGTGTGTCTGTGATTTGGAAAGAAACCTTGGTGGGACCCAAGTTAACTCTGGTTGGTCCAATGGACCTCAACGGTTGGATCATGTAATCAAACAGCTGTTAAGGCTGGACACCTTTCGGCGCTAGCAATGCAGCTGATCCCAAGGGGAGGAGGCTTGGATCTTTAGAAAACCATACCTCCCCTTCTTTTGAGGTTTCTTGGTGTAAAAGCTAATGCTAGGTGCATTGAAGTGGCCTAGAGACTTTGGTCCTTTAATACTAATCTAATCATGGCTTTGATTTCTTTGTATGGAGTTCAATATTCTTGTGTGCTCCAAAGTGACTGAGAAGGGCCCCCCTCTATTCTTTATCTTGCTTTCCCACAGATGGCAGTGGTTATACACCACATCCGCTTTGTCTAAAACACCAGGCGTTGGAATGATTGCCGTCACTTTGCACCTGGGTCTTGCCTGCTTCTCTACTGTGCACCCTGTCCTGCGATAAATTGTATGATTACCGTTGAAGCCTTACCAAACCACTTGGTTGAGATCTATGATGTTGGAGATATCGCTTGTCATTGAGGAAAATAAAGCAACACCTAGGTTCGTTCACCTTGATAAAAGCATCAATGAACTAGTGTTGTATATGTGGTTAAATGAGATTGACATTTTCTGCTGGCAACTAACTATTTAAGTTGGAGTTTTATCAGTTCTTAAGATTTTTTTAAAAAATTTTACAAAAGATATGTAAGCAAAATCCTAGTGATATGGTTGCACTTCAAAGTGCACACAGGGCAAGGATTTGGACATGTTTGTTGTATACAAGGACTGAACTTGGGGTTAATATTCTATAACCCATTGGCCACTCAATGTGACCGCTCATGCAAGTAAAATCATATTCCATGAGCTATTGACCTATTGATCTGATGGAAGAGAAAGGACTTGTATTTTTTTTCTTCAATTTGCTCAATGATTTTTTTTAAAAAAAATTAGAAAATAAGGAAATTGGCAAACAACAGGGTTGAAGTCTCCCTTCTTCTTTTTTTTCATCAATGAACAATAAAACTGAGTTGCAAAGGTCCTGTCTTTACACAATCTGAGTAAGATTGCTCTTCCAGCAACAAACATTTAACTATCTTTAAATAGATACCATTAGTATAAATAATCATTAAAATCTAAAATTCTATCTTAATTTTACATCAATCATATCTTCAATTGCTTTATCTAACTCTTCTCATCTAGAGAGATATCCGGACAGTCTTTCTTGAAAAAAATATTGGTTTGATGGCATATTTCGGGATTCAAAACAGTAAAATTTGACTCTAATCATTTGGTGCTTGTCTAAAATATATGCATGTATATATTTATATATATGCATGTGTATATATATATATATATATATATATATATATATATATATATATATATGTAAGTATCTATTTATCTATACATATATATATACATACATACATATATAGATACATAAACATATATACATATACATACGTACATACATACATATATATACACATATATACACACATGCGCATATACATACTAATACATACATGCGTATATATATTTATATGTATGCACGTATGTAGGTATGTACATCAATATGTATGTACGTATACATGTACACACATGCATACGTATATCTACATACATATATAATCTCAATTAAATGATCTACAAGGATCTTCAATAGTTTAACGGGTGATTTGATTTTTTGGCATTGTGGAACTTGCTACTGGCATTGTCTAATCCTTTTTTTAGTGATCAAAATAATTCATATCAAGTCTGGTAATTCTCCTCAATTATTTATGAGAACATAGATTCTTACTTAAAAGGTTGAAAATTCCAATCTTTGAAGGGTTTAAAGTTATTCATCAACGTGTCATCAATTAAAATTTACAAGTCTCTTCTTAGTCTCTTTCTCCCTCTTCTGTTTCCCTTCTATCTTCTACCTCTCTTTCCTTATTTAGTGTGATTTTTCATCCTAAGAGCCTGTTTGAAAACGGAGACAGATATTCCAACAAGAATTAAAAACTAAGGGAATAAAGTGACTAAAATGATCCTATAGGAAAGTTTTATATAAATATTTCGTGTCATTTGCTATGTGGCAAGCTTTAGCATGTTCTTTTAGGTTGCATTTGGTTGCCATACTATTTTCTGAGAAGACATCGGAAGTGTTTATGTTTTGGTTATAGGTTTCAATTCAATGAATCAAAGGTATTCTTCCAAAGCGAGTTGCTTTTCTCATGATCATATCAAAAATTGTGTCCTCTGATCAAAATGAAAAAATGGTTCCTTACGACTTACCGAACGAGGCCTTAGAAAATGCTTTCCTATGAGAACACAAGTAGGAACCGCTTCAGAGCTTGCCAAACGAGACCTTAGTATATATATTCCGGAATGAACAGGCCTTATGCTTTGGAAATAGTTTTGAAAAGCTTGGCCCAGTCCAAAGCAAATCTGTCACAGAAAAAATTATAGCATAAGATTACTTAAATCCTCAGCAAAAGACTCACAAGGTGCACGGACTGATGCTGGTCAAAGTATTAGAGATCAGATCATTCCGTTTTAAAGTTTCTGTTTATTTACAAGACAGATCAGCTGATTTTGATTATGGCCAACACTAACTACCATAAAACCTTCACGTTCCTTTATTCTTGGGTTAACTTTATTTCAGATGCCCCCTTAAAAAATTATATATATAAAAAAACCCTTTGTTTCAGATGTTTATTGGAGTTTGGAGATCAGTAAGATGCAGGGAAAGTAAGAAAAAAATAGTTAGGGAGGAAAGAAAAAGAGATCGAGAGGGTCAACATTATTTCACCTTTCTTTGCGTGCTGAAGTTTCCTTGGACCGCCATCTTTTTTGAACATCTTTAGCTGGGGTAGCAGGAGTGATGGCAGGATTATCGGGGCTTATCCTATGGTTATTCTGCAATCAAGACACGGGGGTTCAAAAATAAAAATATAATTAAATATTACATTTAATTATTTTTAAATATAATAAAATTTATTTCTTTCTCTCTATATGCATAGTTATCCAATGAACCATTAACTTTTGAACTCAAAAATTGCATCACCAAGAGTTCCGACAAATTTTACCTTTCAACAAGGTAGGCTATATTAATTTATATTGATTATAAAAAAAAAAAAATATTAATATGATAAGTTGATAGAATGCATGTATGTAGATATCATTTTGAATGATAAAAAATATGGTGACTCGAAGGAAGTATAGTTATACTTTATTTGGTGGCTCAATTAGTGGCTGTTTATTATGCTGCCATGTGTATTATAGTTCATATGTTATTTGTGGCCGATGATAAGATAAGTCCTACCATAAGTCATGATGGACCTCATGTTGGACAGTGCACCAAAAAGATATATCCTTCTCTCCAAGTAATAGTAGTCACACCGTCGTTCTCATGCGGGGACGGAATTAATTGAGACAGCTAGACTAGCTCCTTCTCCTGTGGGCAGAAAATGAAAACAAGGACTACTTTTTTTTGTAGGCTTGAAGACACATTGGACCACCTCAGATTGCTAACAACTTTACATTTTTCACCCTTCTCTCCCTCTCTCCCCCCTCCCCCCCCCCCCCACACCAACATAAGATTGCTAAGAATTTGGAGTCATAAATAATGCATCCTGCCAGCATCAAAGGTACCTCTTTTTCCACACCGATGTGCTGTAGTTTACACATTTTTTATTTTATCAATAGGAATGAATAGAGTAGACCACATATACCACATGCCCATGTTTTTTTTTTCCCCCACACCCTGCCTACTATTAACACGAATTAAGGATAAGAAAGAGTATAGCTTTGAACAAACGGAACTAATTCAAGATCACTCATGGAAAATATATATTGAAAATGGAATGTTCCTCGGTTGCCTGAAAACTAAGAAGCTACATCTTGATTTAAAGGAATAAGACAGACTTTGTCCCATAATATATATGTTTTCAGCCTTGGAGCTCAAATTCTTGAGGAAAAACTCTCAAGAAACCAACAAGATTGTAGGAGTGAGATTATACCTAACCTGATGAAGGACAGACGAAAGCCATGGCCGCTTCTTTGGAGAGGTAAAGGATTTCAGTCAGCAGTGGAGAGAAGAGAAGAGGCATTGGTAGGAATGAGGGTTTGGTAGTAGGATTCGCCATTCTAGCAAGCTTCTAGGTCCTCTCTCATTAAGTTTAAATATTTTTGTTTGAAGAAATAAAAAAAGTAAAAGAATAAGAATAATGATTCATATTCTATTATTTTTATACAAATATATAGTTATTTATAAGAGTAAAATACAAATAACTACCCTATGATTTAAGTGCTATTAAATTATACTCATGTGGTTTAAAATATTATATTTAATTATCACATGCTTTGTTTGCTATTGCATGAAAGGGTATGTTGTTAACTTTTCGCATGTATGACTTACATATGTGGCATTTTGCATGCATGAGTTTGTTTATAAAAAGTTTTAGCACTTAAATTCAGTGAACTTAGTAACAATTCTCTTCAATCTCCTTTTCAGTCCCTTAATCTTCTAAATCATTACAATGTACTTGAAAAAATAAAGATTTTTTGATGGTAGAATTAGTTGGCTTCCTAATTTATTGAGTAGACATGGTTTTTGTATTATTATGGGACTCCCTAATTTCTCAATTTAGGCCAATATTAGCAGTGGTAAAATTGAACATGACATGCAAATACGACTCAAATCCAATATGAAATGAGTAGGTCTAGATTGAGCTTAAGTAGGTTCGTGTCATAATTTTGTTAATATAATTATGACAGAAAATAATCATGTTGTATTATGAGTTGACCCATCAGTTTGAAAATGACATAGTTATGACTTGATTAACATACTTCGATAAAAATATTTTTAACCTTCTTGATTTTTTTTTTTTCATTATATGAGTACTTATAATATAATTTTAAAAGAAATGAATGTTACTTTTGTCTCTTATCTTTATATTAATATAATCTAAAGATATTTTTATGTTAAGTAAGTTGTTAAGTGAGTCATGTTTTATTAATTCAATATGATATGTTTATTAAATGGATTACATATGTTGTATTTATCTATTTAATTATTATGATATATTCGTATTGAAATTTTTGGCATGATTAATTAATTATGTTGTATTCGTACCAATTCATATAGTATTATATCTTAGCTTCAACATGACACAAACATGACATGCAAACTTAGTATTTAACCATTTTCTTGCAAACTTAGTTGAGACTTATTCAAATCACTGATTAGGGCTGGAAGTAAGCTTAGGCTAGCCTGACTTCGAGCAAGGCTATGGGCGAGGCTTGAACTAATTTGAGTCAGATCTGAGCTTAAAATTTTTAGGCCAAGCTCGAGCTTTTACTTGGCTCAGCTTGAACCATAGGCCCTTAGGCTCAAATGTAGTCTGCATCTAATTCAAAAATTTTAAAATGCAATGGATTTTTAAATTTTATATTGGATTTTTTATCAAGTTTATGAGAATAGTTCTATATGTCATCTGAAATTTTTTTGAGTGATTAATTACTTTAAATGTTTCTTTTTTTTTATACAAGAATTTAAAAAATTAAAAATTGACTTTGTTGACTTAGTTTTTGGGCCAAATCGATTATTGTAGGTCTACTTGATTAGGTTTTAGGTCAAGCTTGGACCTAGTTTCTGAAGAAAAAAATTGAGCTTGGGCCTGATATGAAATTCAGAAAAAAAAAATTGTTGGATTGAACTTGGACTAGGATGTGATTTAATCCAGCCCAACCCACTTACACCCTTATCACTCTTCTCCTTGATTCCTAATCTTCTTTTCTTTCTTTCTTTCTTTTTTTTTGCAAAAATTTGGACAATTAAAACCACTTTCTTTTCACAACAAAGATCTTCGCAGCTTATCCAGTCGTTTCCTCACCCATCCAAGAAACACAAACATAAAATAAATTTGCAGGGTAATTAGGAATGACACGGGCATAAAATAAATTTGCAGGGTAATTAGGAATGACACGGGCATAAAATAAATTTGCAACATAATTAGAAATGCATTAACAACGCTAAAAATTTTACCAACTTGGTAAACTGATACCTTGACAAACTGTACACTAGATATATACAAGCTTATAAAAAAAACCCCACTTTTATTTAACATCTACCACATTGCCGATCATGTGCTGCGAGGCTATGGCAATTTGAGGGCACGCTTAAAAAGGAACAAATAGGCATATCATTTTTCTTGTGGACTACTCCATCTAAGCCATAGTATATTTATTAGTTGTCATCTCTCGGAAGTTGTCACGTACCTTCTTAGATAATCTAATGCGGTTGATGAAATCTCTTCGATTTTGATTGGGTGCAGGACTTTGATACAATACCATCTTAGGTCTTTCATGTCAAACGAAATTCTTTACGTTGCAAGCTTTGTGCCACACACACACACACACACACACATATATATATATATATATATATATATATATATATATATATATATATATATATATATATATATTATTGTCTATGCTTGAATGATTATCACTTATCTTATCTCGAACGCAAAGGATTACCATTCATTTATGATATATGCTTGCATAAGTGTTAATAGTTTAGCTGTCCATTTCGTAGTACTTTCCTTTTACCAAAGCGTTTTTCTTTTGTTATTAAAAAAAAATGGAAGTTGAATAACGTACCAGAGTGATGGATATGGTAACGTTAATCCAATCAAAAATAAAACTGCGAGCAGACCAGTCAACTCGGCATGTTTTTCAAGACTAAAAGTCCACATCCTGTTGATTTATAATGAAAGTTTCTACACACCAAACTTCTCGCCGAGGAAACATCGTGACAAAAAATGCTTGTCCCGGCCAGAACCGCTACTTGGATGAGTTTCTCCTCTCATTTACGTTAGAGAGAGAGAGAGAGAGATTCTTCAGCGAAATTTCCTCTCAATACCTCCAATAGACTTCCCGAAGAACACAACTGAGGTCCTTGTTGCTTTGCTTAGCTTGTCCCACACTCACTGAAATCATCCCAACTTTGGTACGAAAACCAGCGACTCGACGCTTGCGTATAGAATGGGAAAAAAAAGACTCAGAGAGCACATCGGGTCAAGCGTCTGGGTCACCGATCATGCACTCTTGAAACTGCCAACAATTGGAGGCCAACAGTGCGACAAAGTCAAACCAGGAAATATTTTATCTGTTGTTTTGCTGACTTGGTCTCTCCCTGTTGGCCAGATTTTGTGTGTGGGGTGTCCGCCGCTCGCACGTATAAAGCTTTAGGTGGTGGGAAAGACTTGGGTTCCACGTTAAGCCTTATGGCTTCCTTGTCACCAACCTAATCCATTGGCAAACAAGGTGACGCAGGCTTGGTGCTGTCATGCAAATGATGTCTCCCAAATTCCATCCTGGCACCAAAGAAAGTTTTCTGCTCTAGTCCCAGCTCGTTTAGATTAATCATCTTATCTGAGCATGTCCTTGAGGGTCTGCATGACTCATTGTCTACCTTGTTCTATCCTGTGTAACATTCCTGGATGTGTTTGTGTTCTCACGCAGACTTCTGGACATTTCTATTCGTTACTTCCCGCTTAGCATGTCATATACTTGGAAATGTTTCAAAAAGATGTAGCAAAGTCTTATAGAACAGGATTTGAGTTGTCTTACTCTATTATTTTATATGTCACATCATCTATGGACCTCTTCACAGCAAAAGAATAAAAAAAGTATATCAAAAGGGATGGCATTCTCTTTAGCATTTGTTCTTATAGAATTTTTTCATGTGAACTCAAAAGATTCGTCGTTGCTTATGCTCACTAAAGTTCACAGTAGTTTGCATGTAAACGGACTCGTAATACATGTGTATGTCACGTTCTCTTGTCTTCTTCACCCAGGTGGAACATGAAAGAAATCATGCTATTTTTTAGCATTAGTGCGTAGAAATTTTCATGTACACTAAAATTTGCTACTAAAACGTTACGATTCTTGTAGGCGCATATGAAAAATTTTCTTGGTTGAAAGGCAGGCAACGCCACCCTCACGCATCTGAAAAGTAGCACCATCCTATGATGCTGGCGATCGCACGAAGCAATGAAATGTTCCGGATTAAACTTCATCAATCTATCATCTGAAGTACACAACCCCTGGAATAAGAAAAGAAAAGTCTATCTAAACTAAACTGGAGAAAAGTATTCAGCATCCCAACAAACCCATGCATTTTCCTGCTGCTTCTCAATTATTATTATTTATCTCATCATCATTACTTTTTCTTTCCAGGGCAAATTGATAACCAGCTCTCCTGTGAAACCGGGCTATAAAGTCTAGCCCTTGTTGGCCAAGATATTCGGTAGACTAATTCTTTTTAATTTATATTTCTTCCTATTCTTAATAACTATATGTATTGAGAAGATAATTATATATAATAAAAAAATAATTTATTTTTATCTTATCCATTGTAATACCCTGATGCTTCTGTCCCTAAGAGAAAAAAAATTATTTTTATCGTGCAATGAGAAGATAATTTATTTCTTATCGAGTCTAAATCCTTTGTTTCGATTGAATCTCGATTAAATTAGGGCCATATGATCCTTAATTGGATTGAATGGGGTTTGTCAAAGAAGTGCTGGTGGCCACTTGGCCTCAAGCCTTCTTCTTCATTCATAACTATCATAAATCGATTCTGCTAGGAGACTATTCGGTTACTGTTTTTGATGGCGGCTTTGATCGTGGCTGCTGTTTCTTTGGATTGGCTAGCCATCAAACCAATCATCGCCATTGGCGGCCATCATCAAGCCTGGCTAGAGCTCGGTACACCAAGAAGAGGGGCACGATCGAGTTTTAGAAAGAGAGAGGATGATGAAAAGCGATAAGTTTAGTCTACTATTCATTGGACCAGTTTAATGACAATAAACTAATTCGCACATTTTAAGCCCAATTTTAGGTTAATTATTACTAAATTAAGACTAAATTGGACCGATTTAGAACCATTTTATGGTATTAGCTCTAACCCTAGTCAAATTAAGAGTGATTCTTGGTAATTAGACCTAATATTAGCCATAGTTTGATTAATTGAACCCTATACCGAACCAAAATGGTCTCTGGTTTAGGTGTAATTTTGTGAACCAACCAGATCTAAATAAGAGATTGAATTAGACTCAATCAAAGTTCAATTTTTGGTGAACTAGAATCTAGTATAGTCTCATATTACTAAATCAAAACTAGACATAAATCCATTTCAATGAACCTGAATGTGAATCAGGTTTAATTAACTAAACTAGAACCCAAACCCAAACCTATTTACTATACCAGAACCTGAATAGGACCTAGAGTATTGAACAAGAATGCCAAATTGGGTATAATTGATTATAGTTCAAGCACAATTAAACCTGATTTGATCCAATGGAACCCTAATTGGTCTAATTAAGCTCTAGTTAGGAGGATTAGTGACCCAATTACACTCTAATTGATCTAATTGACTTCAATTAGATGGACCCTAGACCAGATTAGAGGATCTAAAGCTTTAATTAGAGGGTATTAGTCTAATTAGACCCTAGATAAATTAACCTATGCAAATATAATTTGGCTAATTAGATTAGGATAGATCTAGAATCAATTTTAACCATATGATGTAACAATATTGAGGATTCATTGGTTAATAATGATGATTGTAAGTGATTATACATCTATGATTGAGTAGGATTGATAGCATAGATTGGTGCATCGAGATTCGTATTTTAAGGATTGTGATGGATTACATTAGAATTTTGTATTAGTGAGTGAGGTAGGAGTCTTTATACTTACTTATATGTGATATGTATGATTTTTTTGTATATATTTTAACATCATGCATTATGAATTTATTCTTATTATTTTATAAGTATATTTTGATTATGCATGAATATGACTTATGTTTCAGATATAATAGTATAATTTTGGGTATGTATAAATATGACATATATTTATATTATGATAGCATGATTTTGATGATGTTGAGGATATGGATTTGAAATTTGATTTGCATATAGAATATTAAAAGAGGTGATGGGGGGAGGATGTGATAAAAAGGCATGTGGACTAATTACTGAGAGATGGTAAGGTGGCATCGGGGGCAGAACCTATGGTTTATTTAAGCTCGATATGGAATCAGTTTTGGCCTAGGATGATGGCCTAATTTGGTTTATAACATCTAGCACAAATAAGCTGTTGATACATGGCACTAGTTCGAGCAGACTTGGTCGAGGTCCAGTCTAGCTTAGACATATGGCAGCAGGAACAAGGCTTAGGGTTAGTTCACCCGATGTAGAACCAGTTTTAGTTGTAAGTGGTAATCAGATTAGGTTTATAATACATGGCACTGGTGTGAAAAATATGAGCATGAGGTAGCAGCCAAGTTAGGTTTATACTTATGAATTACTAGCTAAGGTGATGCGAATATGTATCTTCAACGTTCCTTAAGATATCGGTAGTGTTGATTCGCTAGTATGTACAGTGCATTTGTATTATTGGTACGACTGATTCGTTGGTATTACTACTATGATTTTGATGTGACATCGAAGTAATGTAGTCCAATGGAGTGGATGATAAAAACTGATAAAGATTTCTCTTATATTGACACATGATTTTATGGCACAGCATTTGCAATATGATTTATTTTATCAGATACAATATCTTTATATTATATAGATATTTATTTTATTTATATATCCATATTTGTATGTGTAAGAAATTTTGAGCTGTTAGGTCATAACATATTGCCATATCTTTTATAGAGACTATGGATTTTAATGCTTAGCTAGACGTCAGGGTTTGAAAGACTTAGACTAGATAGTCTGGCCTCACTTTGATATTGTATAGCCCTGTACATATTATTGTTGATAATGATAAATGCTGATAGTTACAATATTTGTACATATTGAGGATTATATGCTGGTATTATATAAACTATTGTATTCTGTGGTTATGAAATACATATATTCCTTTGATATCATAATTGAGTTATGTGAATGTTGAGGATGAACAAGTTTGATATGCTCTTAAGGTTCCACTATAAAGGGTTCCACTCTAATGATACACGGGCATGCTAGGATTCTTCTTGGTTTGAGGCGTAGCATACACTATAAAGATAATTGTATGTAACGTAGAGATGATTATGCATAAAGATTCCTGTAAAAAAAAAAAAACAAAGGATTATGGATAAAGATGATATTGGAAGAGAAATCGTATATTTGAGATATTTTATAGGATAGATTAGCTATTATGGTTCGGAGTCAACAAGAAGTTTTCCTTACATACTGTTAATGCAGGAATCACTTGGTAACTTCCCTTCGTCTTAAGCGTCTCGGATTTGATGTCAAGCCACTGCCTTTGGTTTCGCTATTTATGAAGCCATGGTCCAGGGACCGTCACCCAAATACACCCCGGGAAAAATCTCACGACCACTTCCAAAGGACTAGCTACAAACGCCTTCATGGAATCCATCGCTTCCCCCCTCAAAGCTCCGCGCCCTGTCACTTACCTTAAGAAGAGATGGCGCGTCGCCTTCGTCGTCATCCTCTCTTGCCGGGCAATGCAAGCTTTTCCCCGGAGGGCTCTCGCCGGAATCCTCAGAAACCCGTCCTTCGCTGCAATTGATATCCAATCCTTCCGTGACGAAGATGGAGACAACAAGGAGACACCATTCTCATATGTCGACATGGAAAGCTTAGTGAATGTCGTGAAGTCGAAGAGCCTCGACGATCTCCGACTTCTCGGGGGAGTCAGTGGGCTCGCCGCCATGCTGGCTTCCAATGTAGACGCTGGAATTCCAGGCAGCCATGACGATCTCCAACTCAGGCGCGAAACGTTCGGATCGAACACCTACGTCAAGCCGGCCCCGAAAGGATTCTTTCGCTTCGTCCTCGACGCGATCAACGATGCTTTCCTCCTCATCCTTCTTGGTTGTGCCGTGCTTTCTCTCGTCTTGGGGATCAAAATACATGGCATCAAGGATGGATGGTACGATGGCATCAGTATATTTCTTGCCATCTTTTTAGTTGTCGTCGTCTCAGCCTTCAGCAACTTCCACCAAGACCGGAGGTTCCGCAAGCTCTCGGCTGAATCTTATGTCATCAAAGCTACTGTTATCAGAGATGGCCACCGTCAAGATGTGTCCATCTCCGATGTCGTGGTCGGGGACGTCGTTTGCCTCAACATCGGCGATCAAGTCCCGGCCGACGGGCTGTTCTTGGACGGCCATTCCTTGCGAGTCGATGAGTCGAGCATGACCGGTGAGAGCAAGCACGTCGAAATCGATGGTGATAGAAACCCCTTCCTCACTTCTGGAGTCAAGGTGGTCGACGGTTACGCTCGCATTCTCGTCACCGCTGTTGGCATGAACACTACTTGGGGCGAAATGATGGGCTCGATCATTCGCGACACCAGCGAGCGAACGCCGTTGCAAGAGCGACTCCAGAAGCTGACCTCAAGCATCGGGAAGGTCGGCATGGCGATTGCCTGCGTCGTTCTCGCGGTGCTCTCCATCCGTTACTTCACGGGGAGCTCCAAAGATGAGAACGGGCAGAGAGAATTCAACAAAAGAACAGCAACGCTGGACAAAGTGATGAATGATATGGTGCGCAACGTATCAGCTGCCGTAACCATCATAGTGGTGGCAATTCCAGAAGGCTTGCCGCTGGCAGTGACGCTCACTTTGGCCTACTCCATGAAAAGGATGATGAAGGATCGAGCCATGGTCCGAAAACTCTCGGCTTGCGAGACTATGGGCTCGACCACCACCATTTGCACCGACAAAACGGGAACCTTAACATTGAATCAGATGAAGGTCGTCCAGTTTTGGATTGGTGAGCAAGAAGTTGTAAGCGGTGTCATGTTTGTGGCGAGAAGCATTGTGGAGTTGCTCCACCAAGGAGTGGCCTTTAACACGACAGGGACTGTCTACGGGCCGAGCTTGGCTTCGGAGCCAGAGTTTACTGGTAGCCCAACCGAGAAGGCCATACTTTCTTGGGCAGTGATGGAGTTGGGACTAGAATTTGATGAAGTGAAGCAGAGCCGCACCATCCTTCATGTTGAGGCTTTCAATTCAGAGAAGAAGCGCAGTGGAGTTCTTGTCAGGAGGAAAGATGAAGAGAAGACTGCGATCACACATTGGAAAGGAGCAGCCGAGATGATTCTGGCCAGTTGCTCGCATTGTTATGAGAGAGATGGTACGATCAGAGCAATTGATGCAGAGAAAAGATCAAAACTTGAACAAATTATAGAAGGTATGGCAGCATGTAGTCTTAGATGCATTGCTTTTGCTTGCAAACAGGTGATGAGAGAAGATAATAGGATTGCTGAAGAAAATAATATCTATAAACTTGAAGAAAATGAGTTAATTTTATTGGGACTGGTTGGACTCAAGGACCCATGCCGTCCGAGGGTGAGGTCAGCAGTCAAAGCCTGCAAATTAGCCGGTGTCGATGTTAAAATGATAACTGGTGACAATATCTTCACAGCAAAAGCCATTGCTTTTGAAAGTGGAATACTAACATCCTATGATGGTAATTTAGATGGAACAGTAGTAGAAGGACGAGAATTTCAAAATTATTCGATGGAGGAAAGGTTGGAAAAGGTCGATAGGATTCGTGTGATGGCAAGGTCCTCACCTTTTGATAAACTTCTAATGGTGCAGTGCTTAAAACAAAAGGGTCATGTTGTTGCTGTCACTGGGGATGGCACCAATGATGCGCCTGCGCTGAAGGAAGCTGATGTTGGGCTGGCTATGGGAATCCAAGGGACCACCATCGCCAAGGAGAGCTCAGACATTGTCATCTTGGATGATAACTTCCAATCGATTGTCACAGTCTTGAGATGGGGAAGGTGTGTTTATAATAACATTCAGAAGTTCATCCAATTCCAGCTGACAGTTAATGTCGTTGCGCTTGTGATCAATGTTATTGCTGCGATTTCCTCTGGAAAAGTTCCTCTAACAACAGTGCAGCTTCTGTGGGTGAACTTAATTATGGACACACTGGGAGCTTTGGCATTAGCCACAGAAAGACCGACGCAGGAGTTGATGAAGAAACCTCCGGTAGGCCTGATTGAGCCACTAATAACAAGGGTTATGTGGAGGAATCTCATTGCGCAAGCTCTGTTTCAGATCATCGTTTTGTTGGTGCTGCAGTTCAAGGGAAGGTCGATTTTGGGAGTCAATGAGAGGGTCAAGAACACAGTGATCTTTAATACTTTTGTTCTTTGCCAGATATTTAACGAGTTTAATGCAAGAAAGCTAGAGAAGAAGAATGTGTTTAAGGGGATTCACAAGAACTGGCTCTTCTTAGGGATAGTGGCATTTACTCTGATCCTCCAGGTGGTGATGGTGGAGGTTTTAAATAGATTTGCAAGCACAACAAGGTTAACTTGGAACCAATGGAACTTGTGCTGTGGAATCGCAATGCTCTCATGGCCGATCGGTTGGGCTGCCAAATGCGTACCTGTTTCAAATTAGAAGTTTGCGGTCTACTTGCTTTGTTGGGGCTTCTCTCCTCAAAGGTGGTGCCTTTGTTTTTGATGTACCCATGTTAAGGACCCCTCTGTTTTGATGTTTGTGTCAATAAAATATATGAAATGCTCTGTAATTCTAGTAATAAATGGCATCCATAGGCTACATATTAGGGGTATTTTAATTGGTGGGATTTGATCCTAGAGTTCTGTATGGCTGGTGAATTTGATGGTGCTGGCAGCTATGTGAAGATGAATTCCTATTACTGTTTCGTATTTGAATGATATTAGTGGTGCATTTGATTTAAAAGAATGATTCTATTTTTTGTTTTTATTTTCATAGATAAATAAAAAATACTTGTAATAATATGAATGATAAATGAAAATAAAAATAATTTTTTAACAATATAAGTTTAAAATGATAGAAAATTAAAAATAATTTTGAAGAAATTTTCACTGATTTCTATTAGAAGGAAGAATAAAGTAGAAAATAAAGGATAGAGAATTCAGAAACATTATAATTAATATTATTCCTTTTTTTTCCATCCTTTTAAAAGATTTTATTTGTTATGAAAATAAAAAATAAATATAATTATTATTGTCACTCACCAAACGCATATTTTAGAGATTATAAAATTAAAAATAAAATTTATTTTTAGAAAATAAAAATAAAAAATAAAAGTAGAAAATATTTTTCAAAACTAAATGCATCCTAGTTTTCACAATTGAAAGGGAAAGAGGCTTAAAAAAATAAAAAGAGAAATTAAAAAGGCTACAAGCTGCAAATGGATCATGAGTCAAGGTCAGGCATGATGCAAACTAGAGTTGGTGGATGGTAGCTTGTTTTCGTGTAGGGTGGCCCTAGGGTCAAGAGTGCTGCTCTGTTGGCACGCAGGAAGCAAAATTTTCTACTAATTCCTTGCTGGAAAGAAACCTCCAAATCCCTTGATCGAGAATGAAACTAGCATGAAATTTAGGCTAGCACATTGGTTTGACGTGGAGAAGTACCCAAATTCTCACTTTATCGTGACATAAGAGGTCAAGGTCTGTTTTTTTTTTTTTTTTTTAATGGGAAATGGGGAAATCAGGGGCTTACCCATTGATTTTTTTAAAAAAAACAGAGAATCAGAATGTACATATAAAATAAAATTGAGAAAGAAAGAGAGAGATCGTGAACGGAACGGAAAGAGAGAGAGGAAAAGTAAAAGGTCAAGGTCATCTTGGATAAACAATCGGTATAAGAACCGAAAAAGTACAAGCAATCCGCTGCTGGTAGTTTCCTGGAAATTAGTTTAGTACCTTTCTTGTCTATGAAGCACGTTACCTTGTCCTGTTTTTCAAAAGGATAAGTTTAAACATCATAGTTGACCTAAAATTATCAAAATTGTAGTCAAGAATAAGTTTGGATTCTTTGAAATGGATGATGGCTTACCCATTGAAGGAGGTGGAGATGAAGTTATATGAAAATAAACATAACAGAGACTAGGAAAGCAAATTTAGAGCACAAAGTTCCCTCCACACCCCTTCGGCAAAGAAATCAATGGTCATTGGCACCTCCAACGCTGTGGGATAACACAACATGTCAGCCAAATAAAAATGCCAGCTTAGCTGCCAACAAGAGGGAGCAGCAGGAGTGGAGAAAGCTCCTTGGACTGGTGTGCTCCTGGACGAGCCACCGAGGTCCACTGAAAGATCCAGCTCAAAATATATTTGGGTGGAGACAATTTAGTTTAAATTAATCTAAATTTTTATATTGGTTAGAGTTAGGATTGAGTAAGTTTTTGGTTAGTTTCCTCCTAGAATAATTATTGGCTTGATCCCACCCACCGAAGTTGCAACCCTTCTTCCGAGCAAAATAAAGAGAAGTCCATCAACATCCAAGCTGCCACCTGACTTACGACTCGCGACCCTTTTGTGCGTTGAGTCTTCCATACTCAAATCTGTACCACATGTTGCTGCTTGGTATGGTGTCAAGTGATTTATTATTCATTACCTTGGCTGCTGGCTATGTTATTAAACGAGATTCCAGCACTGCTGTAGGATGGATTTAAGATTCTTGTCATTGTCCTCATCCTCGTTCTCTGCTTCAGTCCATTGAGAAAATACTGAGGCCTTTCAAGGATGTTTTTGTTCTTAGATATATATTTAAAAAAACTAATCGAAGCTGCTGACTATCTAACTGCTAAAGTAACGATTTTGTCTCGTAACTTTTGTTGGAGTGGTCATCCCCGAGCGAGCTGAACCTAAAGATGTGGCATTTTCTTGGCACTTCTGGATCATCTTTTCTAAAGAGTAAAAAAATAAAAATAAATAATAAAAAAAAATTTCTCAAAATCTGTATTCTGAGACCTTGGTTTACTCAAGCCAGTTCAATCCATCTTGCATAATTTCCACTTGGGACAAGTAGGTTGGCTTAAGTGTCAATTTAAAATTTTCAATCTCATCTCATATCATGTTTGAGTTCAGGTCGAAGGCTCAAGCAACCCAACCCATGTTGAAATTATACATTCGATCTTAAATATGACCCTCCTTGAAGCTAATTTGTGATTGTATAATAAGGCTTTGAATACAGCGTAGGCTACATTTGGTATGGGATTAATTCTCCCCATCCCCTTTTCAAAAGGTAGATTAATATGGTTAAAGACAAAAATTATTGAGAGATAAAAAGAGAATGAAATATTAGAATTAATAAAATATTATCGCTTATCCTTTTTTTTTTAAGTAATGGCATTATCAAAATATTAATGGTATTTTAGTATCTTTTACATTAACCTTAATTCAAAAATAATTAACAGTTATATTTGTAGAGTTTCATCTTTTATTCATAGATATAATCGAACATAGTTAATAAAAAAATTTTTATATCATTAAAATTTACATCAAAAATATTATTATTATTATTATTATTTAAATTGTATGTAGTTCCGTTCCTATCTCTTTCCTTCCATCTTTCTCTCTACCATCAGCTTTTATGGAAGCTGAGATGATAGGAAAGAAATAGATAGAATCACATATATCTTTTACATTAACCTTAATTCAAAAATAATTAACAGTTACATTTGTAGAGTTTTATCTTTCATTCATAGATATAATCGAACATAGTTAATAAGAAAATTTTTATATCGTTAAAATTTACACCAAAAATATTATTATTATTGTTATTATTTAAATTGTATGTAGTTCTCTTTTCTTCCATCTTTCTTTCTACCATCAGCTTTTATGGAAGCTGAGATAATTGGAAAGAAATAGATAGAATCACATGGTATATATGTAGCGTACTATATCTAAGTTTTTTTTTTTTTTTTAATCCTATGCGGAGCACAGCCTGAATTTATTCTAAATTTAAGTGTTAGCATGTGACCGAGTTCCTATATTGATTCATTCAGTCCTAAACAAACAAATTTTGATCTGAACAACCTCAAGCCGGCCGGGTAACCCAAGGTGGATCAGGTCATCAACGGCAAAGCAAGCACTAGTTTGTGGTCCCATATGTCGGAAAGCCCCACTACAGGCTTCTAACCTTTGGCCACCCTCGACCAAACTCTGCAATCATCTTGGGGAAAGAACTCATTAAAGTTACCACAAGAGCTGGGGCCAAGGTTCCTAAATTGGCGTGCCAATCAAGGCATTGAGATAGGTGTAAGCAACAACGAGGGAGAATATAATTATGGGGCACGCTATTGACTCGTGGATTTTAGCGCACAAGTGGTGTACTGGGGGTGATGGTCTGGACGCCTTTAGTTCTGTCACCCTGACTCATGCTCACGAGATAATAGATTACGAACCGCAAAGAACAAGCGTTGCTCTTCTAGAGGAACCTCTGGGCGTCAATGTTTGATGCCATGCTCACTTCTAACGCTGACATTGAACTTAAGAATGCCTTTGTTATGGTACTTTTATTATTATTATTTGATCCTTATTTTTTAATATGTATTTATAATAAAATAATAAAGAATTACTATTGGTGGATAGCCAATGGAAAAATTAGAACATGTCGTCTCTTCACCATAATATCGAATAATAATAATATTATTAAAACCTCAGAAAAAGAATGAGATAAGTATTACTTTTTTTTTTTTTTTGTTAGTTTTAGTCATTCTTCACTATAATATTACTATAATGATTGTAATTATAAGCACTGTTTTAATAACTAATAATTTTCGTAGGTGGATATAATGGTAAATAAATATTTCAGTGAGACCCGTTACAAATGAAAATGTTGTTACTGAAATCTTCTCAATGGAATGAGTGTAATAAAATAGAATAGAGGAGGAGAAAATAAAAAGGCGGGAGATAGAGAGAGAAAGAGTATAATAAGGAAAAAGGGGGTTACGTGGCTCCAGCTGTATGGTTATTATTATAAAGTTTTAGTAAAGAATGGTTACATAGATGGATTGAAGGAGGGAAAGAAAAGCATTTTTAACCATTCTGAAATATCTGAAGTTTGAAATTTCTTATTCATTTAAATGAGCGGGATATATTTTGGATCATTTCCTATAATTCCCCTCTCATGAATGTTTAAAAAATAATACAATATATTAATCTATGTGTGCACTTTTATTTATTTTTGTGCTTCTATTTGCCATCTACATGATTTCTTCTAAACTATTTTTCTTTAAAAAAAAACCCATTAAACTCTATTTAAAATTAAAAAACAAAAATAGTGACATTTTTTCTCTAATCACTTCATTTTATCTATCTTATTCTCCGATTCCTTCAACTAACTTTTTTATTAATTTATTTTCTAGTTTTATATAAGTAGGCAGACCACAGTTAGATTAGTGACATCTAGGATTAGATTCATTTAGTTGACATTTGAAGATGGGGATTCTAAAACTAAGATCCATATGAGATATAATTTTTTTTATTTCAAAGAGATAGTGTAAATAAAGAGTAATCATATTTGAGATTAGATCAGATCAGGCGACATTTGAAGATGTGCATTTCAAAAAACATATCCAACTTCTAAGTCACTAATAATATTTTAGATATCTTTCATCTATACACCAAGTAGATCTTATTTTTGTTGCTTGTTTGTAGCAAGTTGATGTATAGTCAAAAGAATATAAAAAATAATTGATTTTTAGTTTATAGGTAGTAGATCTTATTCAAAAGTTTGAAATTTTCTTATAGCACTCCTTCGAATATTACCTATTCAGACCTGTTGTTGAAAGCTGATCAAATCTACCATTGTTTATATCCTATATAAATACATAGCCAAGCCAATTTCTTTATTTTTTCTAATGAGAAACAACATGGAAGTGCTGTTTTTTTTTTCTTTTATTTCTTTTGGTGAATGGGCCAGTTTGGCCTGGAAATAAAGTCCTCTATTGGCTATACCAGATGTCTAACTGCTAATCTGGTCTTCATGAAAGGTTTGGAATTCTTTACTGATCTTGCCTAAAGGCTACCTAGTCATGTAGCATGTTGCTTATGAGCCTTTTTCTAAACAAAAGTTTAAAAAAAAAAAAAAAAAGTAAGATGGAATAATCCAACGCGTCTCCCGTCTCATCTTGTGCATTTCACCTCAAGCGTAATAAGGAACCCCATTGTGCTTCTCATGTACAGGACATCATATCTACTCCTCATAAACAATAAAAGATGACCTCATTTGTACTATTAATTTGAATATACTAGATAGTTGATCACAAAGATAAAGTACAGTTTTTATGCCGTACATCATCTGACAGTCTTCTTTAGCCTGCTTTTAGTTTCATACCAATTACATACCAAATAGGTGTTAAAATTTATGTAAAGCCAAAAAATTTAAATAATATATCTTGGATGAGATACTTTCTTATTATAAATAGTATCAAAATAAATATAGCTTATGGTTCATGTGGATCAAGAGATGCTGTAGGTGGATTCTTTTTAAGACTAATTATATATATATATATATATGCAACTTGCTTTGTACTAGTGTGCAAGGAGAAGCAATATCAGTGTTTCGAACCGCATCTGATAGGAATATTATCCTGTGGGGAGGATAAGAATCAATCCACAGAAATCATACGTTCAGTCATTCGATCTCATGGTTTATTCTTGCATAAAAAAGATAAACTATAGTGCCAATTTACCATAAAGTTACAACCACTAACAATTTTGGAACAAGAATGCACAACTATCATGCAAGCCTTTCAGAAAAATATTGAACTTAACACATTATTTTGCAGCAGTTTTTGTTCATTTATGATACAAACATACATACATACATACATATAAGAGAAGACTGTTTAAGGCCAAATATGGAGTTTTCTAACAACCTAGCATGCAAAAAGTATTCTATGTTTCTTCCTCGAAATTGCTATTTTTTCATGCAGAAAAAATATTTTACATTTTGCAATATTTTTCATTCCAAAACCATTGGACTCGTGCAGCCTACGATAAGGCTTGTTGTCTATGTTTATATTGATGCAAACAAAGTAAAACCAACCAGTAGGGTTGTAGATTGGTCGAGTATAACGCTTCATACTACAACTCGGGAAAGGTGGACAAATAATCTTGGTAAACCAGGAAAATTTAATTCACTCGGTAAGTGATCATGCAAAAGCCTAAACCAATGAATCACAGCACTGTTCTCTTCTTTTTTGAGGAAGCAATCATAGCAATGTTCTCAAGTACACAGACACACAGGCTACACAATCTCAATGTGAAAGGGAAAACATATGCATAAGCAACTTAAGAGAACTCATATAGTGAACTCTCATAATTCATAGAAATGAAAAAAGATGCCAAAGATTACAATCTTATATACTCAATCCATGTCCATCCCAAGTTCTTTTACTGGTCAGAGTGAAACTAGCCAAGATTTAGATTCTTCTAATTTGAGATGTTTAACATCTGAAACAGTGATTAAACAATTGATATGGAAAGATATCTGTATTTCTTGAAGAGGTATAAGGCTTCTTTTATAGCTAATTGATCTCAATGAACCAGGTGGTTGCCTCCTCTCATTTTCTAGAAAACATGTGTTATAGCTTGATCCAAAGCATTCATGGCTTTGTTTCTATTCGTTCTCCTATAGCAATGGTTCTCGATTGCTAGTTAGGTGATGATTTTCAGACCCAGTCCTGCAGCAGGTTCCTTTAGGCATTATGCTGATTAGAAATGTTTAGCCTGATTCTCACAAGCCCTTCAGTCATCTCTTCAGGACCTTTTTTTTCCAGTGCATTATCACATATTATGAAATCTTCAGATCAGATATAAAAAATTGGTGCCTAATCAAAAATTAAAAAAAAAATAATGGTGATAGAAAGGAATTACTTTAGTTAAGGAGAAAACCTTGTCTCCATCAAAATTTATATGACAGGTACATAAGCTCAATTAGCTTTCTTGGTCACAAGATTTTCCTTTCCTCTCTTCTTTCATTTAAGATGGATTTAAGCAATTCAATCACCTTGGGATCATTTCACTTAAAGTAAAGAAGATTTAATTATGAAGTATAATTAGTAGTTCTCCTATCTGCAGTTCATCCATCTCAACTATTGTATCTTCATATTTGCTCAACGAAGGCTTCTCTTATCGACTTAATAAAAAGCTCCTCCATCTTCAATCTTTGACAAATATGATAAAATTTTAGTTATGTCGGATCCATTCTTTTCTTTTCTCTTGGGGCTGGGCAGCTCAATCAATCTCTCAGCTAACTTACTTTTAAACTATCTTCTTTTTTCCCCCCTTAATATAGCTATATCATTTTGCCATATTGATCCATCCATACAATAATTTGAAGAGCATCCATGATATATTTGATGTCACAATCGATTACCTATTAAGCAGGATCGTTGCATTTCCATGCAAGCATTCTTTTGATTCCCTTGAAAAATATAAAATTAATCATTTTAAATCTATATTCATCTTGAACCATTACATAAGTTAACAATTATCACCAATCATGCTTCTATATAGCTACATGCTTGTTTCTCTATACATACATGATAATTTATAGCATCAACATCGAACAATTAGGCAGATGAAACAGTTGGCAAGAAATGTTCATATCAGACCAACAGATGTTATGGTTGTTCCTGTTAATGCATGTCAGCGTCTAGACTGGTTCAAATAAAGTAGTGATAATTCGGGGCTTTGATATCTAAGAAATTCAACAACAACTTGATTCTAGCTATGATTTATGGCTGAGCCAATTGAAATCAGGATCCTTGGAATTGTTATAGTTTTGACAAATCTCAATGCTCGTCCCTCCTTACCAATACCTAAGCAAATGTGAAATTCTGAGATCATACTACACTTTTTATAAGGTCGCTTTAAAGCTTATTTTGTTGTCAGCATGATGTTCCCAGTTATACTCCATGAATAATTGAAGTCTCCAATCATTGAACATATATAGGATGATATCTTACCATTGATTAATCCTCCTTGCGGCAAAGCATGAACTAACTGACAAGTCTCTGGTATTGCTATATAGTTATAACAATACAAATGCATGACATAAATTTTTAAAACAATCCTCAGAGGACAGCGTGAGACACAATTTCCAATATCTTTCAACTAAAAAGGAGTGCCCTGAACCCGGATCAAATTTTTTAAGCCCATACATTCTCACAGCCATGCAACTAGAATTTCTACAATACATGATTTTAGTATATTATGATTAGTAATGATTCATACTATGTCCAAATGTAACATCAGGATAAACTAAGACATGTATACCATGAGCTGAACTGGTACACTTCAGGTGCTGCATATTAGCTTAATAATTCGCTATGTGGAACAATATTTAAGCCTTGGAATCACCTAGCTAGGTTGGAATGACAACAAGAGAGAAATTTATCTTAGTACCTTGTATCCTTGGATTGAACCCTTATGATCCTATTATGTGTCCCGTTCAGAACGCAAGACCTTGTGAGCTTATAATTAACTAGATAAGAACTATCTGTAGGAGCTGAAAAGTATTTGGTAAATTCATCTGCATTATCTTATTCTCTCCCATAGACATTTCAATTTATAGTAGCTATGGTGCTCTTGTTAGTGCCATACAGACTTAGCCTTACGTAAGGGTTTTCTATGACTTATGGGGGGACTTTGCTAAATCTTATGAGTATGGTTCAATAAAAATGCTTACAGAAATTCTATAATTTGTTATATGTAAGAGAACACAAAGTTTTTTGGGACTGGTTGTTAGGTGCCAAAGATATTGAGATATCAAAATTCTAACAAGTTTGTTATTAACCAATTAAAAGGAAAAAAAAAATTCTTGATCCTTTCAATAGGCTTTATATTCCATAGGAGATTTCCTTACTCTAGTAAGAATAACTCCCTTTCCACCGCTCTTCTAATGTCTCCCTTTCAACTCTCCATGGCACTAGTTTCACTCAAAGCCTTGTGCAGTGAAAGTCCAAAACCCATGCCACCTTGCTTGACCTCAGCATAAAAGCAGCTTGCCCTGTCTGTGTGACTCCAAAAACTGCCCTCCATGGCACTAGTTTCACTCAAAGCCTTGTGCGGTGGGTGGCTTGGGCAGCGGACACTTTTGCCTAGCTGTCCAAGCCACCCACTGCACAAAGCTTTTAGTGAAAGTAGTGCCATGGAGGGCAATTTTTGGAGCCATACAAAGGCAGGCATGCTACTTTTTTTGCCAGGGTCAAGCAACGCGGCGTGAGTTTTGGACTTTCATGACAGCAAGACTCAAACTGCATGGAGACAAACACTGAATGAAACAGGAGAGCTTCCATGTGTCTTCCACTCGTAAGTAGGACGTTCAGGGCTGTGTGGATACGGCTGCGTGCTATAAACCAAATCAAAAAAGATATTTGTGACTCTTTGGCACCTGGGTGTTCCAAGGAAATTATAAGTGGACAAAGGACCACAACCACCAAAAGAGATAGAGGAGGGTGGAAAGAAGGCGGTTAGAGATGCTGACAGACTAACATGGATACAGTCAAAAAGACAGACTAGCATGAATGCGGAGCATTGGAGTGAGGGAAGGCTCTTATTGAAGAGGAGGAGAGCTACTTCTAATATACCCATAAATTAATGGATGTGGAGAGAGAGAGAGAGAGAGAGAGAGATGCTGGAAAGCCAAGATACCAAAGAACAAGCCAAAAAGAAGACAACAAACTTTGTTGCAATCTCTATCTTCTTCTTTCACTTACCTAACCAAGGACATGACAAGAAAAGGAAAAAGGGCAGATATTTGTTCCAAGGCTTAGTGTCTTCAATGTTCACATCAGCAGTTCACAAAGTCAAATATCTTCTCTCCTACAAGTCGATGCAACTTTCAGTAACAGCATATCTCTCTTCTATTGACTCTTTTAAAGCTTTGATAGAGGATAAAAGAAAAGCAAAGAATCAAATTTCAGATTCAGGTTGCGTGTATGAGAGACGGAGATGAACTATAGATGTTCTAAACTATATTTCCCTAGATTAATGCAAGGAATATTGTAGAAAAATATACTCACGTATGTGAATAGATTACAGATGCATCCATGCTGTCCCATCCACACATGAACAGGAGATAAGAGGTTGAGAGCAAAAAGGTGACAAGAGGACAAAATCCATAAAATAGATCAAATCATTATGTACATGAAACTGCCACTAATTTTTCTTTCTTAATATAACATCAAGTTAAGAGAGCAGTGATGTATAAAGATTGAAAGCAAAAGAAAGTTCGAGAGAATGAATTTAATAACAACTCACAGGGAAGGATGTCAAGGTGCAGCCCCCCTGGTCTAGATCTCAAAAGCACCAACCATGTGTGAGAGACCAAAGCCATCCTCTCCACTTTAAATTAAGCCCAAGAAATCTTTCTTCTGCTGTCTTCTCTTCTTTCCCACATCTTTCACCCCACTGCCAACTGGTCCTCATGTCATAAAAGAGACAGATTAGCATCGGTACCAGCATCGCAAACCAAAAATAGTGCAAGAATTGTGGGAACCCAGAAGACTAACCACTTTGCTATCTCTCTCTAGGGATTCCTCAAGACATCTGAGCAGGGATCTAGGGGATGAAAGGACCTGGGGTTTAGGATTTCCTGGTGCTTCCATCAGCAGTTGAAGCTGCAACATGATCTGATGTCCATATGTTCATCCCAGATTTGGAAGAAAGAAAAGGAGAAATCAGATCATGCTGGCAGCTTTAGCTGCTTGTGGTGCACCACATACCATCAAAGCTGTGGCCTGTGAGGAGGGAATAGACAGAGAGTGAGAGGAGAGGAAAAAAAAAGAGGAAACTGCTGGCCTCAAAGAATGCTATGGTGGGCACTTGGGGGGGGTGGGGGGGGGGGTGGTGTGGGGAGAGGAGATACAAGGGAGAAAGGGTTAGATTGTGGGGGTACCAATCTATTTTTCTTGGTCTCTGGCATTTGTTGCAATGCTAAGGCCGAAAGGTGACTAAGAATGGCTACAAATTGTGGTCCCAAAAGGTTACAAAAAAAATATACAGAATATTGTCGTGCCCAGGCCACCACCATGCAGTTAGGGTTTCTAAATTCACTATGTGCTTTTAATTGCCTTCGGAGGGTCTTTCTCTTCTATCTCCACGTCCCATTCACAAGATTCCATGTGGAGGAGAGCTGCCCAACAATGGCACCAAAAAGAAGCTGCATGCTATGTGGCGCAAGTGGATTGGCACAATGATGGCGGGGCTTTGGCGCGAAGCACAAATTTCCATACGGCACATGGCAATGGACTATTTTTTACACAAAGTTTGGCCTAATGGAAGCTATTCAGTTCAACTTACACCATTGTTGTGTTGATAGGCATTTGCATGGCCCATGATTTGATCGAATCTTGCATATTGCATCGAAGTTGTGGGTCTCATTAAGATTTTATGTCGCACCATATCTGTAACAATTTAGTGCTTCACCAAATCATATCACATTATTAGTGAACAGGCATACGATATAATGGTTGTGCTGAATGTTGGTACCATAAATTGATTATTATCATCACTGTAGCATGATGGTACTATAATATAGATTTTGAAATTAGTATTGTGAACCATGAGTCACAATAACCTTCTCATCTCATTCATGTTGTATGAGAATAGACCTCATAAGATTGCACTTGCATGGCATATTATGATTTGATCAAACCATTCACTAATCTCCTCTTGCCATGTTGGCATGAGGATCTAATGGGGTAATTTAGTGATGCCTCATAACATTCCTAGGGAGAGAAAGGTCACATGCACTTCTTAGGTTTAGATGCCCTACTCGTCCATTCTTGTGAACTTATGCAAGTGCTTATGCAATAATACTTAAAAAGAGTCCACGAAAGATGGTCCCTCACTTGCGCTCTTATATACCATTTTAGCTTTGTTTATACTTGGCCTCTCTCTCTCTCTCTCTCTCTCTCTCTCTCTCTCTGGTATCCATTGTTCTCTGGTGGCATTGGCATTTAGCTCGTTACGCATAAGCATCTTTCCATTGTTAAGAGATGCTTGCTTTTCTTGGTTAGCCTTTGGTCCACCATCCCATGGGAGGATGCAGCTGGTCTCTGTGGAAGGTGTGGTTTCAGTTGATTATAAAAGATGCCTATGAAGACGGCAGCTTCTATATGGTAAGCATTGAAAGCTCAGTCAGCATCACCAATAGCTTAATTCAAGCAACAAAGACAATGATTGATCACAATCTGCTTTGGGATCACGGGCATCGTCTTGAGTTACCCCTTCAGAGTAGAATCTTGTCTTTAATTAGGCTTAGCCTCATAAAAAGCCTTTACGCTACCTAATTAGATAAACTAAGCTTCAAGTCATTTTGCCTTCTTTTCTGAGGTATATTGTCTTTGTTGTTCTACTTGAATTCTACCATGAAAGATTTACCTTATCCGTACAACCACCATAGGATTGATCTCTGAATTGCAATAAACAATGGATGGGAAAGTCTCATGCACGCCCAATAAAACAGTGGACATGCTCTTTTAACGCGATCATTCACTTGAGTACACATTTATGGCTTCCATCGGAGAATTTTGATTTCTGAGGTGGACAATATCCATAATCAATCCTCATATTGTTCCATGAGAAATGCTAAATGAGATGTGCCATCTTGTGATTTTTCTTTGGATGTTCCAAGATTGAAATTTCTTTTCAGAAGCAAATCTAGTCTTATGTAGGTACGATGTGTTCTGGATAAATCATTGATCTCTTACATGACATTGATGGAGAACTAGGTTTCCCATATAAAGCCTTTCAGGCCATAACATCCATGTTTTTGAGTAAGACGAAAAGATAGTTCAATTCTAAGCGGCATATGTTCATCTTATGGTTTTCTTATTTCTTCAGGACCCTGGGCTTGCAAGTTCTCCATCATTTGGTGCAAGTCTCGCTATTGACACAACATTAAGTGTTCAATAAGCATCCATTGATCTCTAATCATGTGGACTTATAACACATCAAACATCTTTTCAAGCATTTACAAAATCTGAGGCTTGGTATGGTTAAATACATGAAAGATAACAACTAAAAAGTGTTGATTAAGAACGATATGATTAAAAAAAGATGAAAAATCTATTTCAATAAATTTTTAAATTATATAAATAATTTAGGATACCTTATTAGTTTTGTTAAGAATAGAAATATGATATATACTAGTAGAGTTTGAATATTCAAGGTAAAAGAAGCTATAAAAAAAATAAAAATAAAAAAAACAGTGGAATCTAATAAAATTTTTATCAAGGTTTAGAATTGTTTAGGTGATATAAGAGTAATTTAAGTGACAAATTTAGTTAATAAAATCTTAAAGACTAAGAAGTTGTCTGATGAATGGAAGAAGAGTACTATAGTACCATTTATAAAAATAAAAAAGATATTCAAAACTACTCTAATTATCATAATATCAAGTTTATGAGTCATATCATAAAACTTTAAAAGAGGATAATAGAGTATAAATTGAGATATAATATAAAAATATCAAATAATTAATTTGATTTTACGTTAAGAAGGTCAGCAACAAAAGCTATTTTTTTCTTATAAAGTTAATGAAAAAATATAGAGAAAAGAGAAAAGATTTTCATATGGCTTTTATTGATCTATAAAAAGTATATAATAAAATCCTTAGAAAAATTTTACGGTGAATATTAGAAAAAAAGTACCCATTAAATATATTAATATAATAAAAAATATATATAGTGGGGTGGTTCCTAGTGTAAGAGCTATAAGCAGTAATACCAGTGAATTCTTAATTACATTATGTTTATATTAGGGATTTGTACTTAGTTTTTATCTTTTTATGTTAATAATGGATGGGCTTATTAGATATATTTAGGTGCATGTTATTTGCAAGTAATACAATATCAGTGGATGAAACTAAAGCTAAAGTTAGTTTTAAGTTGAAATTATGGAGAAATGCATTAGAATCTAAATGTTTTAGGATAAATAAGATAAATACAAAATACACGAAATTCAATTTAGTATAATTAGAAATAGAAATGAATATATAGTAAAAATGGTGGCTTATCAAGTTTTAAAATTGATTTTTTTAATATTTAAAATATATTATTCATAAAAAAGAAGAGATTGATAATGATGTTTTTCATATAATTAAAGCAGTTAGATAAAATAAATAAGTGCAACTGAAATATTACATGATCATAAAACATATATTAAGTTGAAGAAAAAATTTTATAAAATAGCAATAAGATCAACTATGCTTTATGGTATAAAATATTAGGCAATTAGAAAATTATATGTACGTAAAATTAATGCAGCTAGAATAAGAACTATTGTCTAGCTAAGCAACCCAAGAGGGGGGGATGAATTGGGTTCTTTGAAAAATTTTTGGCAAGTATGTGCAATATTTCAAAATAAGAAAATCAGTGTGAGAGTGAAGTGTTGATAGTAAAAGCTAATCACAACAGCAACAATGAGTACACACACAAACAAAGAGATTTATATTAGTTCGGTGCCAATTCTTGCACCTACGTCCACTCCCCAAGAATTTCTTGAGAATTTTCTCTACTAACCGTTCCACAAATGATTACAAACCTAGTTAACTCAGCTAGCTTCTTATTTTCCAAGCATAAGGAAGCCTTTTTAAATCACCAATTAAGGGTTTGGCATACCCTATACAAGTTTCAACTAAGTTGAAACTCAAACAGCATACAAGAAGAATAATTTCAGAAAGTATAGCTCCTTAATGAGCAAATAAAAGCAATAATGGTACTTTATAGATTTTAAAGCTTTTCTTCCTTAAATGAGCTTCTCTTCTTTGAATGCTAGAGTTATGAGCACTTGAAAAAGCTTTTGGAGTGGTTAAAAGAAGCTTTGAATGGGTTTCAATGAGTTTTCAAACTTTGCAGCACTGTAGCTTTTCAAATGAAAAAGGCTGAATTCTCTCTTGATTTTTACTTGATTTTTATCTTTTTTTCCCACTTGTAATCCTTCAAAAATATTCTCAATCTTCTAATAATCCATCCCATTTACGTGTATTTATAGTTTATTGAAGGATTATAACGTTAAACTAGCCATTTTTTACCGTTAGAATGTCATAACTAGTCGTTATTGTGCTTCGCAGGCAGTTAGTCGGCATGGAAGTCGACTAACTTGGGATTTTTCACTGCCCAGGCCAAATTAGTCGACTCCAGAGCTGACTAACTTGGGAAACTCCACTGTTCTGGCCACAGTAGTCAGCTCCAGAGCCAACTAACTTGGGAAAATTCTCTATATGGCCATAGTAGTTGACTAGTTAGTCGACTAACTTGAAAATCTTCACTGTAAAATCGTTTGTGGCATAGATTTGACTTGTTAGTTTGCATGTGAGTCAACTAATGGCTTTAAACTTTCATTCTAAGTACTAGTAGCTGGCGTGAGAGTTGACTAATGACTTCAAAATTTGAAAAACTTAATCCAAGGCTAAAGGAACTCATTGTGTTGAACAAAATAAGTGACTTAGCTCTCATGACTTGAACTTTTTTCATTTGATAACTTGCCAAACATCTGAGTTTCATTTGATTTGAGCTTGAAACATTCTTCTCACATCTTGAAAATCTTTCTCTTAAACCATAAACTCATTTAAGAGCTTGGAATCCATTTAGATGATCTTGGTGACTTATGTATGCCAGATCTCATTGTGGCTCTTTACCAAACTCATTAGTAACCTACTTAATTATTTTATAATCATCAAAATCAATGCGAGGTCAACAATCTTCCCCTTTTTATGATGACAAAACCATTAAGTATACAATTGAAATAATAAATTCAACAAGATAAAGCAGTGCAATATTGAACTTAATCATAGGTTTGAGATTATTTGGCTCATGTCAGGAGAAGATTCAGAAATCAGTTTTATATGCAGGTTTTGCACCAAAAACTTTAAAATGTATGTCAAAATTAAGAAAATATGCCAAAAAGTTAAAATTTTGTATCAAAGTCTTTAAAAATAATTTGACAAGCATTTTTCATGTTCAAATTTAAAGAAATCAGATTTTTGAAGAGATTTAAGAAGAGTTTCATGCTAAAAAGCTGAATTTTGAGCTAAAAATCTGAATTTTATGATAAAAGGATGAATTTTGTGCCAAAAGACTGAATTTGGTGCCAAAGACAAGAGTTATGTGCTGGAAATGAAGTTTTGTACCAATAAACTAAGTCTTTGTGCTGAAATTACAATTTTGATTCTAAAAATTCAGAGTTTCGATACATGTCAAAGGTGTGCCAAAATTCTGCAGTGTGCCGAAACTTTAATTTTTGGTACCAAAAGTTTCAATTTAAAGATAGATTTCAAGGAGAGCTTATTTGTTTTAAATGCAAGTAAAACTTAAGTGAAAACAACAAGTTTCTTCTCCTCATTTTTGTTGCAAAATCAATCTTATTCTTAAATTTTAAAAAAAAACTTTCTTTTTTCCCTTGAAAAGTTGAAATTTGCTGAAACATTTGTATGAGTTCCAATTTTTCTTTCCTAAACATATGCTTACATTATTCTCCTTTTAAAAATACTGAACTTTTGAAAACTTTACTGAAACATGATGAGACAAATGAGACTTTCAAAATCCTTACTGATACATAATTGAAACATGATGAAAAAGACTTCTTCTCCTTTTTAAATGTATGCTTACCCTCTTGAGTTTCTTCTCCCCCTTTTTGTCATTAATCAAAAAGGAAGTGAAGAATTATGCACTTAGTTTTTGTACGTCTCCCCCTTGATAGTTCAATTTTAAGAATTTCATGATGCATAAGTTAGAGAGTTAAGAATTTATAGAATCAATAAGTCATAGCTCAATTTAATGATACCAAATTTTATGATACCACAGTTACTCATCATAAAAGTGAACAATTCACAAGAAAATTCATTCATAAGATGCCATAACATAGATAAATTTCAACAAAGAGTTTTATATATTGAAACCATGCAAAGAGTACAAGACAAAATACATTAAGTCCTAATACAAACATTCTAAGTTCTAATACATTCATACATAAAAGGAACTAAAATATTCTAATCAAACTAATATAGCCTAATCTAATCCTCATCAGAGGATATATAAGAGGGATGAGAAGAAGATCTAGCACCACGTCCACGAGCAAAAGGACGGTAAGATGCATGAGGTGGCCTGGAGTGGGGGAAGGCAGAGGTGAAGCCAGGCTGAGTAGGAGGCTGAAAAGGCTAGGAAGGTGGCTGAAAGGAAACAGGAGCGAGCTAATCACTAGTCTTGGAGACTAGGTGATGAAGTAGGTTAATGGATGACTCTAGTCTCTTAGATCTCCCACCAAAGGCCATGATCTGAGCTCTCAGCTATCTCATCTCTTCAGCCATCCTTGCTATCTCCTCAGAGTCACGGTTAGATCCAAACCCATGATCTCTCATCTCTTGCATTAGCAGTCTTCCATTCATAATGCTTATGGAGTGCTCCAGCCTTTCTAGTCTTATCATCATCTGAGACAAGGTCTCGTTTACAGTGAAAATGTGGGGTACCATCATGAGATCACTAGTAGACGAGCCACTATCCTCTGAACTCCTGCTGAAGAGAGCAGAAGTCACCTCCCTCACAATGTACTGCAGCTGATTCTGATTGAGCTCTATAAAAGTCCTCTATGGTGCAGTGGGCTCCTCAGGATGCTGCTCAGATCTTGGTCTAGCCTCTTTATGTGAAGATGAAGATGGTCCCTCAGCCTCTGCTCGCTCATCTGCCTCAGCTTCTCTGCCCCTTCCTCTAGTCCACCGATCATCAACCTTCACAAATCCCATTTAGCGAAGAGAGCGATCGTTGTAGATGTTCGAATGGTGCAGCTTAATGGACTCTTCACCCTTCAATCTTACTCCAAAAAATTTAAAGAAGTGGATGAGGAGCATACCATATGGAAGAGCAGTCCTAGCTCTGTTGACTATTTCCCTCAACACAGTCAACATTAACTCTGAAAAATCATAAGGAATGTCACTGATTATATGGTACATCAGGCTCAAATCTCTCTCAGTGACAAGATAAAAACTGCCGGTCCTAGAGATAAAAATTCTGGAAATGATGTGATGGAGTAATCTCATTTCCACATTTAGAGAGTTGACCTCCAAGCGGTCCACTTCCTCTTCATCATCCATCCCAAGGATAATCTCAATCCGGTGTGCCCTGTCCTCAGGGGAATCCTCACAAACTCCATCTAAGGGAACTTTTAAAATACTCCTTATAGTGGCACGGTCTATCTCAATATTCACTCCCTTCATTACTGATGAGGCAGAGACAAAATCAGCTGAGAGGTTCTGGTAAAATTTTCTTACCAATCTTGGGTAGAAGGCAACCTTGGTCTTGCACATGAAGCCTCAACCTCTTTGTTGGAGCATCCTCTCGATGGAAAACCGTTCTCGTGCAAGAAATCTGAAGTCCATGATCCTCCCGTTGGAGATGGCTCTCGTTGATAAAGATTGAATCCCCGAGAACCTTGAGGGAGAAGCCACGGCTGGGGCTTGCGCACCTCTCTCGCGAGCACCCTCCGACGCCTTGCTTTGCCACATGCGGGGGAGCCTCACCCATGGAGCCATGAAGCTAGGGCACTAGATCTGGAGGGAAGGAAGGAGAGAAGGTGGAGAGAGGAATTTTGAGGGATCTTGGCTTGGGGGAAGAGATTGGAGAGTAGGAGAGGAAGAGTCGTTCAGTCCCATTTATAGACCAAACGATTCAAGGAGTTAGTCAGCATGGATGCCGGCTAACTTCTCATTAGTCGACTACCTAGCCGGCTAATGCGGGATATATGATGCCAGGGCCCCAAAAACTTTAGGGATTTTTATGCAAAATGATCTCCAAGGGGTTACAGATGTTATGGGATCATTTAGAGGGGTCAGTTGGGCTAATTATCATGATTTTAAATCATTAAAAAATATGCCCAAAAAAAATTTGAAAAATCAATCTGCCTAGCTGACTCATTTCAACAGGGGGTCAAACATACCAAGTTCTTTTCTAATTTCATAAAATTTATTTTCATCAAGGGGTTTTGTGAAAATATCAGCTATTTGCTTATCAGTACTAACAAAATCAAGAATTATATCTCTATTTTGAACATGATCTCTAATAAAATGATGTCTAATTTCATTGTGCTTGATCCTAAAGTGTTAAATTGGATTTTTGGTTAAGTTTATGGCACTAGTATTATTACATTTTATGGGAATATCTTTAAGTTTGATGCCATAATCTTCTAGTTGTTGCTTAATCCACAAGATTTGAGCACAACAACTCCCAGCAGCTATTCAGCCTCAGTTGTAGACAGAGCTACTGAAGTTTGTTTCTTGCTAAACCAGGAGATTAAGTTAACTCCTAGAAATTGACAAGTTCTACTAGTTGATTTTCTGTCAATTTTACAACCAATAAAATTGAAGTCAGAATAACCAATTAAATTAAAAGAAGATTGTTTAGCATACCAAAGACCAAGATTTTTAGTTCCATTTAAATATCTCAAAATTCTTTTCATAGCATTTAAATGTGTTTCTTTAGGATTTGCTTGAAATTTTGCATACATGCATATATTAAATAAAATATCTGGTCTACTGACAGTTAAATATAAAAGAGAACCTATCATGCCTCTATAAAGCTTTAAATCTACATTTTTACCACTATCATTCAAGTCAAGTTTGCATGAGGAGCTCATAGGGTACCGGCACATTTGGAATTCTCCATGCTAAACTTTATTAAAATTTCTCTTGTATACTTGCTTTGGCTAATGAAGATTTCATCTTCAGTTTGCTTAATTTGAAGTCCAAGAAAATAGTTGAGTTCTCCCATCATGCTCATCTCAAACTGTCCCTGCATGAGCTTAGCAAAATCTTGACATAAGAGTTCATTAGTAGCACCGAAAATGATATCATCTACATAGATTTGCACAATCAGCATATCATCATTTTTTCTTTTTATGAATAATATGGTGTCTACATTTCCTTTAACAAAATTATTACTTATCAAGAACTTGCTCAATCTATCATACCAAGCCTATGGAGCCTGTTTCAAACCATATAAAGCTTTGTTTAATTTAAAAACATGGTTTGGATGCTCATGATTTTCAAATCTGGGTGATTGTTCTACATACACTTCTTCAGCAATATATCTATTTAAAAATATACTTTTAACATCCATTTAAAATAATTTGAAATTCATGAAATATGCAAAAGCAAGTAATAATCTAATGGCTTCTAATCTAGCCACAGGAGCAAAGGTTTCATCAAAATCAATCCCTTTTTCTTGATTATAACCTTTAGCTACCAATCTTGCCTTATTTCTAATGATATTTCCATATTCATCCAATTTATTTTTGAAAATCCATTTTGTTCCAATTATAGGGTAATCTATTGGTCTACTAACTAAGGTCCATACATTATTTCTTTCAAATTGATTTAATTCTTCATGCATAGCATTAATCCAATCAGGGTCATCTTTAGCTTCATCAAAACATTTAGGTTAAATTTGTGAAACAAAAGTAAATGATTGCATGCATCTCTATATGAAGATCTAGTTCTTACCCCTTGTGATGGACTACCAATGATAAGTTCTTTGGGGTGATTGTGAACATACCTCCACTCCTTTTTTAAATCTTGTGTACCTTGTGGTTCAGCTTGTTGAAGTGCTTCAATACTGTCTTCTTGATTGATTTGATCATTTGAGCCTTCTTTCTCCTTTAGTGTGATTTCTTGTACTCTCTCTTCAAGTAATCCTGCATCATCAGCTACTTCTCTCTTTCTTGATGGAAGATCATTAGTTTTATCAAATACTACATGAATGAATTCTTCTACCACTAAAGTTTTCTTATTAAAAATTTTATATGTTTTGCTGCTAGTAGAGTATCTAGAAAAAATTTCTTTATTAGATTTGGCATCAAATTTATCAAGATTAGATTTGCCATTATTCAAGATAAAATATCGACATCCAAAAACATGAAAGTACCCAATGTTTGGTTTTCTACCTTTCCAAAGCTCATAGAGAGTCTTTTTCAAAATTGGTCTAATCAAGGTTCGGTTTAAAACATAGCATAGTGTATTAATTGCTTCAACCAAAAAATATTTAAGGAGATTGCTTTCACATAGCATGGTTCGGGCCATTTCTTCAAGAGTCATATTCTTTTTTTCAACTACTCCATTTTATTGAGGGGTTCTAGGTGCAGAAAAATTATGGTTGATTCCTTTTTCATTGCAAAAACCTTCAAAATTCTGATTTTCAAATTTTTTTCCATGATCACTGCGAATAGATAAAATTTGAAGTCTTTTTTCATTTGTAGTTTTTCTAAAAAACTTTAAAAATGCAGAAAAAGCTTCATCTTTTCTTGCTAAAAATAAAACCCAAGTGAAATGTGATAAATCATCTATAATCACAAAGCCATAACGTTTACCACCTAGACTTGTGGTTCTAGTTGGTCCAAATAAATCCATGTACAAAAGTTCCAAAGGTATAGAAGTTGAAACCACATTTTTAGATTTAAACGAAACTCTAGTTTATTTTCCAAATTGGCAAGCATCACAAATTTTATCTTTTTCAAAATTTAATTTTGGCAAACCATTAACTAAATCTCTTTTGATTAATTTGGAAACCAAATTCATGCTAACATGAGCAAGTTTACGATGCCACAACCAGCCAGTTTCATTAAACTTAGAGTTCATGGCAACTAGACATTCCATATTTTGGTCATCTAGCTCATTTAGATCTACAATGTAAACATTTTCATGCCTATGACCAATAAATTTTATGCTATCATCAGCAGGTTTTGTAATCATACAAAGAGATGATTCAAAAATAACTTTAAAACCTTTATCACATAATTAACTAATACTTAACAAATTGTGTTTCAAGCCATCAACAAGAAGTACATTATCTATAAAGATATAGAAAGTGATACCAATTTTACCAATGCCAATGATCTTTCTTTGAGCATTATCTCCAAAGGTAACCATTCCACCATCCTTAACTTCCAAAGTGATGAATTGAGATTCATCACCCGTCATGTGTCTTGAGCACCCGCTGTCTAAGTATCATCTTCTCTTTGCATTTTGGGTCACAAGATACACATGCATCTACAAATTTAAGTCATGTTTTTAGGTACCCAAGCTTTCTTGAGTCCTTTGGGGTTAGCAGGGATGGTTCCTTTTGGAACCCAAATCTTCTTAAAATTTTTGTTGATGTGAGAATAACAAGCATAGGCTTTATTTCCTAGTTTACCACACTTAAAACAAGTAATTTTAGGTAAATCATTTGGGGGAACAAATATGTTTTTCAAAAACTTCTGTTTCTTCAAGGGATTATAGCCTAATCCAGCTTAATTGAAAACAACCCTTTAATTTTCAAAAATCATTTGTAGTTTTGTAGAACTTAGGGTGAACTTGTCAACAATGGGCTTAAGTTTATTTACTTTATTTTTCAAATTCTGATTTTTCTGGGTTAAAACAGATTTTTCATTTGAAAGCTTTTCTTTTTCAAAAGCTAAATTTTGGATTTGATTTTTCAAATCTTTATTTTTGACACCTAACTTTTTGAATTTAGCAAGTAAATCATGAAAGGCATCCTGTAGCTCAATGAATGTAAAATCAATTTGAGAGTTAAAGTTTACCTCCTTTTTACATGCCATGGGACACAAGTTTGCAATTTTTTGCTTCTCTTCATCTGAACTTGTGTTTTCACTGTCACTCTAGGTTGCCATCATAGCTTTCTTTTTAACCTTCTTGGGACCTTTCTTTAGTTGAGGACAATCAACCTTGAAGTGTCCTGATTTCTTGCACTCATAGCATATAAGAGGCTGTTCTTTTTTTTTTTGTTTGCTGAAATCTCTCTTCAACAGTGGTCTTCTCTTAACTCCTTATTTCTTTCTCTTCATGAATCTTCTGAATTTTCTTGTGATGAGAGCAAGCTCATCATCATCCCCTCCACTTTCTTCAAAGGACTCATCACTTTCCTTCTTTTGATCTGAACATTTCAGAGCCATGGTCCTCCTCTTTTTGGTCTCCTCCTCATCTTAATGTTGCTTGACTTAAATTTCATGGGTCATCGAAATCCCATGAGCTCTTCTAGAGGAAGGATATTGAGATCTTTTGCCTCCTGAATGACAGTCATCTTGGCTTCCTAAGACCTGGGCAAAGATCTAAGAATTTTTCTCATAATTTCATTATTAGTATAAGATTTTCCAAAGCTTTTGAGTCCATTCATAATATCAGTAAAACGTGTAAACATATCAGTGATAGACTCATTATGTTCCATTTTAAACAATTCATATTTGTGCACAAGCATATTAATTTTAGACTCTTTTACTTGATTTGTACCTTCATGGATGACTTCTAATCTATCCTAGATCTCTTTAGCTGATATGCAAGTAGATATACAATTAAATTCATTTGCATCTAAAGAGCAGTACAAGACATTCATGGCTTTAGTATTTAGCTGTGCCATTTTCTTGTCATGATCATCCCAATCCGCTTCCGGTTTGGGAACATCAAGACCATTTGTTCTGAGAATGGGTGTGTGTGGGTCATTAACTATGATGCTCCTAAGATCATAGTCAAGTGCTTGAATAAAGATTTTCATTCTAGCTTTTCAGTATGTGTAGTTAGTGTCATTAAATAGAGGGGGTTTATTTGTGGACTGACCTTCAGTCAACATAGAACCTACTTTGACTGCCCTAAATCTTTAACTCTTTGTCGGTTAAGACGAATGGGGGTAAGAGCACTAGCTCTGATACCACTTGTTGCCTAACTAAGCAACCCAAGAGGAGGGGTGAATTGGGTTCTTTAAAAAATTTTTGGCAAGTATGTGCAATATTTCAAAACAAGAAAATCAGTGTGAAAGTGAAGTATTGATAATAAAAGCTAATCACAACAGCAACAATGAGCACACATACAAACACAGAGATTTATAATGGTTCGGTGCTAATCCTTGCACCTACGTCTACTCCCCAAGAATCCCTTGAGAATTTTCTTCATTAACCGTTCCATAAACGGTTACAAACCTAGCTAACTCAGCTAGCTTCTTATTTCTCAAGCACAAGAGAGCCTTTTCAAATCATCAATTAAGGGTTTGGCATACCCTACACAAGTTTCAACCAAGTTGAAACTCAAACAGCATACAAGGAGAACAATTTTAGAAAGTACAGCTACTTAATGAGCAAATAAAAGTAATAATGGTACTTTACAGATTTTGAAGCTTTCCTCCCTTAAATGAGCTTCTCTTCTTTGAATGCTGGAGTTATGAGCACTTGAAAAAGCTTTTGGAGTGGTTGGAAGGAGCTTTGAATGAGCTTCAATGAGTTTTCAAACTTTGCAGCACAGTAGCTTTTCGAATGAAAAAGGCTGAATTCTCTCTTGATTTTTACTTGATTTTTCTCTCTTTTTCCACTTGTAATCCTTCAAAAATATTCTCAATCTTCTGATAATCCATCTCATTTACGTGTATTTATAGTTTGTTGAAGGATTGGAATGTTAAACTAATTGTTTTTGACCTTTGGAATGTCAGAACTAGCCGTTACTGTGCTTCGCAGGCAGTTAGTCAGCATGGGAGTCGACTAACTTGGGATTTTTCATTGCCCAGGCCAAATTAGTGGACTCCAGAGCTGACTAACTTGGGAAACTCCACTGTTCTGGCCACAATAGTCGGCTCCAGAGCCGACTAACTTGGAAAAATTCTCTGTATGGCCACAATAGTCGACTAGTTAGTCGACTAACTTAAAAATTTTCACTATAAAATCGTTTGTGGTATAGATTTAACTTGTTAGCTTGCATGCGAGTTGGTTAATGGCTTCAAACTTCCATTCTAAGTACCAGTAGCTAGCGTGGGAGTTGACTAATGACTTCAAAACTTGAAAAACTTAATCCAAAGCCAAAGGAACTTATTGTGTTGAACAAAATAAGTGACTTAGCTCTCATGACTTGAACTTTCTTCATTTGATAATTTGCCAAACATCTGAGTTTCATTTGATTTGAGCTTGAAACATTCTTCTTACATCTTGAAATCTTTCTCTTGAACCATAAACTCATTTAAGAGCTTGTAATTCATTTAGATGATCTTGGTGACTCATGTATGCCTACATCTCATTGTGGTTCTTCACCAAACTCATTAGTAACTTACTTAATTGTTTTATGATCATTAAAATCAATGCGAGGTCAACAAGAATGTTAAGATAAATGTATGATAATACAAATAAAGGTAGAATACGATATGAAATCATTGTAAAAGATGGAGATAGTGCCAATTGAAGATAAATTAAGGAAAGGATAGCTTAAATAGTTTGAATATTTGTAACATAGATCTTAGGATATATTAATGCAGAAAAGTGATTTATACATATAAAGGAAAAAGAGGTAAATATGGATCAAAAATTGTATAAGATGAAATGATCAAAATAATTTAATATCTTTGTATGTTACAGAAAATATGACTTTGAACCAAGTAAAATAGAAAAAGGTTTTATTATTGTTGTCGTGTAAATATTACATAAGCATAAGTCTACTAAAGAATTTTGGGAAAATTCTCTTATCATATACCAAAATGCCGGATAAACTGGATCACCTAAGAAATTTCTTTTCTTAATGATTGGGTAAGATTCATAAATAGATCATAGTTAACAACCAGACATAGTTCTAAGTAATTAGGGATCATAATTGCATGGGGAAAAAAAAAGTAGATGATGGATTCCACATCCCTTGCATGCATGTTCAAATAATGTCATTATAACAAGAAACACATTATTACTTGAATAATCTATTTTCATTTGAACAAGTAAGGCTGACATAATGGATAAAAACGTATGGAGGAAGAAGAGTGTTGCGATTTAAATGGAGTTAAAAGGAAGCAAGAAGTTCGGTCATTAACCAAAACTTTATAGAAGGTTATGTCTGATTTTCCTTATTGATAGCAAATTTAATAGATTAAATTCATCAGGGACTTTCCACGCGAGAAAAGGTGAAAACGTTCGTCCCGACAAATGGGGACCATAGCATGATTTTATGCAAAAAGCTGGGGAGCAAGGGAGTGTTTTTCAATTTTTCTTTTCAACGAAGAACAAAGATAAAATTTATAAAGTCTAATATTTTTTTAAAAAATATAAAGTTAGAAAATTATATATTTTAGTTTTCAAAATACACATTAGGTTTAGAAGATATCTATGGATTATTTTTTTTGTTATTTTTATTTCAAAATAAAGTAATATTTTTTTGCATTTTTTACTACGGTACTTTTATTGTTCAACCATCCATCACCGCTCACCATCTACGACCACTATCATCACTATAATTCTTACCATCACTTACCATTCTTTACCATCACTACCAATACACATTGTAGCGCTATAACTATTGTCACCATACTTTAACCACCATCACTTCCTCTGTACTCTCCATCAACACCACATCGACCACCCTTTACAACCTACCTTTGTTGCCACCATACTTATATTACCCGCTATCATTCCTCCACTACCAATTATCACTTCTTCTACTAACTATCCTTCGCCATCTATTACGATTATAACCACTATTATTATAGCACCACCATACATCGTCAGCGCTAAGATTGCCACCATTATAACTTCACCACCATCATCCCTTACCATCACTATATTTACACCACACCCATCATCTTCTATTACTATCACCATACTTTCATCATCCATCACTATCATATCTTTACTAGCCATCACCACTGCTGCTATACTTGTGCCATCCTTTATCATCGCCATCCTTCTTCACCATCCATCATCGTACCTTCACTGCGCATCATCATATTTTTATCATTAACTATTCTCTATAACTCCTCTTTTTTATTTTTTTAATTTAAAAAAAAAATATATTTTTGTTTTTAATAAATGATAATACTTTCGTTTTAATGAATGAGAATAATTGAAAAATGTGCCCTAGTTTTTTGGGTGGGCCCCACGGGCACTCGAGTCCAGACGAGAATAGAAATCCATGTGGTCCACACAGTGCGAAGATGGCTTCCATCTGCACGAGCGTGATGCAGTTATTTTCTTCTTTTGAGAGAGCTGATGCGAGAATCCATCGATGTCCGATGACTTTTGCTGGAGTCCTCGAAGGAGATATTTTTTGACCAAAAGCCAGGGCCCACGGATGAAATGTGACAAGAGGAGCAACTCATGCTGCTGCCACCACCTGTAGGTACAACACCTGTACTCGTTGCATGATATGTCCATTTCTCATCCACAACTTTAAGAGAGAGATAGAGAGAGAGAGAGAGAGAGAGAGATCGGCTGCTGCAATGCAAGTAGTGCACCCTTGCATCTCCATCCCCATCCCCATCCCCATCCCCAAGCACCAGTTGCTTCGCGCCTCAGTTGTTGTTGCACGCCTTCTTTGAAAAGTACAAGCAGCTTGTACCTTCCCCTGTGATGCTCCATTTTTTAAGCATGCTACCTCTTCCTCTATATCTCCTTTTATATTAAAGATAGCTGCTTCCCTGCTCAGTCTTCTTTCTTTCTTTCTTTTTCTTTGTTTCCCCTCTATAAATAAATATATAAGGCTATCACAGAAAGATATTTTAGTGCATGAGGTTAGTATTTGACTAAAATATAGTTTTGATCCTCAAACTTTCACTCAAAAATCGGTTTGGTCGTTGAACTTTCAGGTGTTTTTGTTTTTCTCTATAAGTAAGTATATAAGGCTATCCCTTAAAAGATATTTTATTTTATGAGATAAGTTTTTGGTTAAAGAATAACTTTAGTCCACAAACTTTCATTCAAAATTTATTCTGGCCTCCAAACTTTCATATCTTTAGAATGTTGCATTTCTATTATATTAGATCAGTTAACATATGAAGGCTTTCTCCCATTCAAATATTAATGGAATAATAACTCTATCATACCCAAATAATGGAATAAAATTATTCCTTCTCTCTAATAAACAATGCATAACAACGCATAAGATATTTTGAGGTGTGGACGCAATCCATATTTAAAGTAATTTCTTTCCATTTATTCCCTCCGCCAAAAGCACCCAGCCTGACACAATGAAATATTTTATGAGCCTTCAAAGTAAACTAACCCTAATTTGTGCTGCAAAGCCTTCACTCACTCAGACTGGCATAGAACTAATAATGCAATTGGCTTAGAATTTATACAAAAATTTCAATTCTTTATTCCTTCTAAATCGACTAACACATAATCCTTTTAGAACAATAAGGGCTTTAATTAAGGCAAGAATGGTAGGGCTTTCAGCGCCATTTTCGAGGTTACACAAATACTAGCATAAGGTTACATAAATGCTAGCATGCATGTTTATAAATCTGAAACAAAGATCCGAGATTCGTCAACAATCTCAATGAGCCCAGTGGAGTAGAACTTGCAAGGTGGCATTATTTTGGACCACATACGTCATTATGCCATTTTTTTTTTCTTTACATGAAATTAATTATACTTAGAAATTTGGTGCTTGAGTAGCTCATAAAATTCTCTCTTCTATTACAACAGCATTCTTGTTCTCTATTCCTTCCAATTTTTGCTAACGGAAGGTTGATTGCAAACCATGCTATCCTGCTTGCGTTCCTTAGTGGAGGATTTAACTGAGGTAGGCTTTCGACTATAATAAAAGTAACAATCTCCAGCAAGTGAGATATCAGGGGAAACTTTGCTTTTTTTTTTTTTATAAAAAGAAAAGGGAAAACTATAGAGTATATATCACGTACTGTGTCATACCTCTTAAGTGCTGAACTTCTGATGATATATTTCAGTAGTAAAGTAAAATGGCCATACAGAACCGGATTGATGCTAGCTCCCTTACACAAGCATATATCATGCACTGTAATATATCATAACTACAGAACTGGATTGAAACCATATATCATGCACTGTGTGATACATCTAAGTGCTGAACTTCTGATGATATATTTCAGATAAGTACAAATGGCCATACAAAACTGGATTGAAATTACTAGCTTCCTTTTACAAGTATATCGCATTAAATCCATTAGCCATGACTACAATATTGATAGCTACTTTGCTGTTAAGAAAAAAACAGCAAAACTACAGATAAAAGACATGTTCTCAATGCTGAAACTAGGTACAAAATCAAGGCTCTTGTTCTTTAGATTATGATATATTGATCTCAGACTGTGATGCATCCAACCAAAAAAGGAGTCCCTCCGGTTCATGTGGACCACCTGAACTCATCTACGACAACCAGGCAACTGCAGTTCCAAGTAGATGTGCCACAGGATTCCAAATATTAGCTAGTACAACAAAATACAAAAAGGCAAAAAGATAAAACCGCACAAAGAAGAGAAACTTCTCTTTGCTGCAGACCAACAGTTTGTGGTAACTCTCATTTCCTGATGCTTGGAATGAGATATAAAAAAGAAAACAACAAGAGTCAGCAGGCATGATAATGTTAGGTAACATAAGTAGGAGGAATATACTTACCTCGTCTCTTGCCCTCCCTTCTATTCTTTTATTCGGTTCAGGAAGCATGCCATGTATGCCCGATGATGGGAAGAAGTGAGGCTGTCAAGCATGACCTAGCAAAGACTGGCTTATTTAATACCATTATACATATGTATGTTGTTTTAGTCATTCAAAGCTAGATCATGCTGGCAGCTTCACTCGTTCCCTGGGCACTATTCAGAAGGCTGAAGCATCTTGCGTGGGTGTGTGTGAGAGAGAGAAGTAGCACTAGATGAGGACATATTAAAGATAAAAAGGGACCATGGGGTCGCCAGCTCTATAGGAAATTTGAGTAGGAGGAAAAGGCTCCCAAAAGAAGAGGACTCTGATTTTAAAGTAGCATGCAAAGAGCCTAAGGCATTGAATGTTTTATTTTAAAAGAACTAGGTCAACTCGTGGTATCAAATGAAAGTAGAGGCTAACCTGCCACCTCGTGAATCTTAGCATACATGTAAGCCTGTAAAGAAAACTTAAAGCTCCACAGATGGGCTTTCTCCATGCTAAACTATTCAACAAACAAGAAGAGCTCTACTTTCCTTACAACCTTGGTGCTACGACCACAAAACAGATCAGAGAACAATAGAAAGAAGATGGCTCCTTCAAGTAACTCCCAGTGCAAGTTGGCCTAGCCCCATGGAAAGGAATACAAAGGAAAATAAAAGATTAGAGGATGGGAGATAAAGATCATTCAGCTAACTTTCAGAGCAAAGTAGAGGAAGAAAGTGGGTGCAACCTCAGACTAGATGAAGAAGAAGGAAGCTAAAAAACACCTAATAAAAAATAAAAGATGAAAGAATTTAGGTATGTAAAAACAGTAGATGGAGACATGAGAATAGAATAAAGAGGAAAGAAAGGCTACCAAAAAACCCCTAGTGGACGAAGTTGATGGGAATATCACACAAAGAAACCCCACTTGGGATGTGGGATTTATAGAGGGAAGAGGTGGTGTAGAGGGGGCTAAAGCTCCCATGTTTGACAAAGGTGGGTGAGCCATAAAGTAGAGAGAGAGAGAGAGAGAGAGAGAGAGAGAGGGGGAGGAAGATCCAGAAAGAGACTAGGGTTAGGGCTAGGGTTTCAGTTTCACAGAGCATAGGTTGAGATAGGTGTGGAAGGAGGAGGGTTAGGGTTGCAGGGTGTAGGGCGGCACAGTGCAGCACGAAAGGATTGGAGCAAGTCATAGGGGCCGTACCCCATGCGGGCTCGGACAGCGATTACTGGGTCTTAAAAGCTTTTATGATCTCGAGGAGGAGTAGTAGGAAAGGCTTTCACCCTGATTTAATACAAATATATAACCATTGAAGCATCCAGGGGATCCATAAACCTACAAGCCATGACTATATTATTTTATGCTTTCCAAGGGTTCAGTTGGAGTGCTTCTCGTGAACCTTTTTTAGAGTCCTGGCCTTAAAAGAAAGGTCACGCTAGTGAGTCCAAAAGAGAGCACAAGTAAAACGACATTGTGAGTCATGAACATGTGAAGAAATGTGGCACCCATCTAAACTAGCAGACTTGTATCAATCCAAGAACATCTTCATATATATATATATATATATATATATATAGTGTCAACCTCATTGAAGGTGTGAAGATATAGACGAGTTGATATCATTATATGAGATGAATGAACAAAAGTGGTAGTCGATCTTCATATGCTCTGCTTGCTAGTGACATATAGGAGTTGCACAAGCAAAGCAACTGCCTTCACAATATAAACTATGTGAGAGTAGTCTGACAACTTTTGAAGCGATTTCGTGACACTTGGTCTCCAGAAAAGAGCAAGGTATAACATCTCAATATTTGATCTTCATCGAGACTGTGACACAGTCAGTGATCAAGACATGAATAGTGAAAGATTGAACTGCTGCTGGCCACCATTGCTCCTCCCTCTAGTTAGGTTTCTTCATTGTTGTGTTTGTTGGAGTCGCCGCCAATCGATTTTGTGATTGCAGCAGAATCCCCTCAAGCTTCCCCTGTTTTCGTCAGCTCCACTGTTATTTTCGATGCCAAATCACCTCCTTCACCGCCATGATGCCAAAGGCTGCGCTGCCATTCAGACAGGTGAACCACAAGCCAAAGCCGTGGCCCCATCAATCCTCTGCCCTACTTGATCTCTCTCTCCCTCCTCTCTCTGCCCTTCTCCTTTTTTTTTTTCCCTCCCTTGTTTATCGCTTTTGTTTATTTTTCCCTTTAAATAAAGTCTCTTTCTTCCCTTCTCTCTTCAAGGGTGAGTTTGCTATGGGGTAACAAAATAAATAAATAAATAAATAAATAAATAAATAAATAAATAAATAAATATATATATATATATATATATATATATATATATATATATATATATATATAGTAGTAATTTTTACTACTGCAAATTTTAGGATGTAAAATTTTCTTATTAACTATATTTAGTTGTATCTCTAAATAGAAAGTAAAATATTATAAGTATCACTCTTAACCTTGGAGTAAGGTTAATGTATATGTCTAGTGTGTGTATAATATTATTATATAGCACTATATACATATGTATATAATATATACATGTATCATATGTATATAATACATATATCATATGTATATAATACATATATCATATGTATATAATATATACATATATCATATGTATATAATACATATATCATATATATATATATTATTTAATATTTTATTAGTTTCAATATTTCAACTTCTTTTCATTCCTGAAAAGTTTTTGTTTTTTATTTTATTAACCTACCCCCTTAAGATATGTTTAGTATGAGGTTAAAGGAACGAAAAGTTACTCATATATTCTTTCACCTCCTTTTGAGAGTGTTTAGTATGGGGTTAAATTTTTTCAAAAAGATAATTCTCCTTAGCCCTCAAATTGTTAATCCAATCAGAGGTAGGTTAACGGGAGGTAGACTTGGCTACATTTGAATGTAGTCAAGCCTAAATCCTATTATTTCTTTCGCCTTTGGATTCATACAGTTCACGAATTTCAAAGATGAAAAAAGTAAGAAAACTTCAAGATCCATATAGATTCAAAGATAGGAAAGATGATCGGATCTTGAACTTAGTTATATTTGAATATACCCAAGTCTACCTCAGGTTAACGAGATGAAAGGCAAAAACCTTTAAAGAAAAAAAAAAGATTGAAACATTGAAACTAATAAAATATTAAATAATCCTACCATATATGTATATAACATTATTATGTATATTTATATATATTATGTGTATTATATTATATAAGGTAGACTTGACTATATTCGAATATATCCAAGTCGAGGATCCGATCACCTTTTCAATCCTTGGATTTACATGAATCACAAAATCACCCATCTTTTTCACTTTTTTTATTTTTGGAATTTATGAACTATGTGGATTTAAGAGTAGGGGAGGTGATCAAATTTAGATTTGGCTACATTCGAATAAAGCCAAATATACCTCATAGCTAACCAGTGATATAGTATTATATACTATCATAGAAGTTAACATGTTAATAATATAGTTATGTGCTTGGCATGCTCATGAAGTTAAATATTGATATAGCTAATAATAGTACATAGTTATATAATATATAGTATTATATGCTCATGAAGGATGGGATTGAATATAATATAATATATAGTATTATATACTATCATATATAACATATAATATTATATGATATTATATATTTTTTTATTTTTATCTCTTTTACATTAACCTTATTTCAAATAAAGTTAACTATTATACTTGTAATATTTTACTCTCCATCCAGAGATACAACTAAACACAATTAATAGGAAAGCTTTTATATTGTTAAAATTTGCACCAGTAAAAGTTACTGCTATAACTTTTTACAATTATTTTTTTAATCTCACACCAAATGCATCCTTAAGTTAATAATTTGAGGGGCGAGGGGGGGGGGGAAAGATTATTCCTTTGAAAAAAATTTAACCTCATGCAACCTTAAGTTAACGGTTTAAGGAGGGGGGGGGGGGGGGGTGAGGGAGGGAAAGATTATCCCTCTGAAAAAATTTAACCTCATGCCAAATACCCTCAAAAAGAGATGAAAAATTATAGAGTAACCTTTTACTCCTTTTAATCTCATACCAAATGCACCATAAGTTGAGTTGAAGGTGAACCTTGGCAAAGGATATGCTTTCCTATATTTTTCTCAATATACTAGTTGTGGGTTCCAAACTTAGCTAGAGATCGCCTATTATGTTAAGTACTTACTTAGCCTTTGTATTGAACCTTCCACCTTTAATGACCATGTTATTCTATTTTTACCTTGACTAGTCCCCCATTCCTTGATTTAGCCACTTGAAAACCTAATTTGATTGGGTTAGATTGTTGGATATCATCATTTGGAGGACCTTATTCTTCTTGTAATTTTCCATCTTTGATCATATTTTTTTCGTAAACTACTTTGATTATTAATTTTGATATGTACTAATGCAATCATTTGAGTTACTTTTCCTTTTTTTTTTTTCTCATGTTAGAGGTCAATGATGTCTATACATGTGATCAAGGCTTTCTACCCTAGTGGAATACTAAAATTAGGGGCCAAATTATCTATTTGAAACTATAAGCAATCTTACATTATAGACTGCAAGTTCTTTTTGATTTGAATTTGCGAGTATCTTTGCCTCTAGTGTTTTTATCATTACACAGCGTGTTTTATTTAAAAATTCATATTACTTAATTTTATTTATGTATTTTAGAAATAAAATAAATATTTGAAATTAAACTTATAAAAATTATTTATTCATGATTTTATATTATATAAATTATTTTTGTATATTTCATGTATATTTAAAATTAAAAATTTATATATGCATGCCTTGCATAGATTAAAATTTATTTTAAAATTATGGATCAAGCATAATATATTCCATTTGAGCATGATATTCAAATTATAATGCATCAAAAATGTTTCTATCTAAAAAACATTAAATATTGTGGAAAGCTTTTTCTAAACTTTATTTGTGCAATTTATAGATTTTTGAAAATCAGTTTAGAGAAAATGTCATGCTCATTCTCTAATATGACAATAGTTTGAATTTAACATGCTAAAGCAAGTTGCTATTAAATGATCATGATCATATGTCGGTATATTGCTAGACCTAACTAGTTGAGACCTTCATTAACCATGTTCATGTACCAACATGTAATGTAGGCTTAACTAATTGGGGTTGATCAATGGCCACATCCATGTATCAACATGTATTCTAGGCTTAGCCAATTGGAATTGATCATTGGCCATAATCATGTGTCAACGTACTTTGTGGATCTAACTAGGTAGGGTTAATCATTGGCTATAACCATATATCGGCATGCATTATGAATCTAGTCAATTAGGGTTAATCATTGACACAATCATGTATCTACTTGTTTTGTATTTAGAAGTGTTACTCTTTGGGCCTTGTGATAGGACGAATCACGGTTATAGTTATAATGACTACGAGAAAGTGAGTTTGAAAATATTTTTATTTAAAAAAGAAGGGATTCTTAGAAGTGATGCATTTAAAATATTTAAAATTTATACATACATACATACATACATACATACATATATATATATAGGTAATTTTTTTATGCAAATATATTTGGGTTCTATCATATTGCTTTATGTTATAAATGATTACATTATTTATACAAGATGTTTATACTTGTTATATTTGATCAAACTAGAGGTATAAATTACCCTTTGAGCTTTTTGCTCATTTCTTCTTGTTTCTTTTTCAGATATCGATGAATAGTATGAATCAGGTGAATAAGGTATGTGATTGAGGTGTTAAGGATATTTAAAAACTTTCTTATTTTTTGGTTTAAGTAGTAGCTAATAGAACAATGGCATCACTATCATAAGGACCATAACTTCATAGTTTGATATATTATGACAAACTTAGAACTTTATTAATTTTGTTAATCTCAATTTGCCATTGTCTACTATCTATTTTTGTGAATATGATATTAAGATTTCAAGTAGGGCTAGCATATTTTGTGGATTCACCACATCGAAATATGTGGCCATCCATCACGTGTCGGCTGATGACTCAAAACATGACAAGTTATGAGTTCGCTAGCCCTACTAATGCGTTTCAGCTCTAATTCAGGAATATTATGCTCTAGCCTCTAAAACTTCTCCTTCATGCTCTTGTGTATCTATAATTTGTAAATATATATTTTTTTCATTCTATAATAAAATTAGGAGGTGACTTATTTCTACCATCATTGCTCAAAAGAGGTTCAAAACTCATAAGTCATTTCTAGACTGCTAACTTCCACACATTGTCATATATCCTTTTTATGCCATTGGATGAAAGCATTGATTTTTTTCCCCCAACATTTTGGAGTAATAATTTATCTTAACTTTAATGTACATAAAACAAAATTGCCAATCAAGCAGATTTCTTGACACTAAGGTTGGGTTTGGCTTAGCTTTTAGAAGACCCAAAAGCATTTTTAGAGGTTTAAAAATACTTTTGAGTAATTTTATAATATTTAAAATTTTTTAAAGAGCTTCTGACCCACTTTAAGCAGTTAAAAGTTTAACTTAAAAAAGATCCAATTTAAAGATTTTGCTAAAAGCTTTATTTGGCAAATGTTGATAAATTATTTTCATGAGACTTGAAAGTCATAAGTTTGAACTAGAAGAATAACATCATTTAATATTATAATATATTATTATAATTAGAATATATTATATAGTATATAATAAGATGATATAATAATAATATTATCTAAATATAATATTATTATATTATATAACTTATAATTTTATAATATTATTATAATAATACATCACAATATTTTGATACTATAATATGATTATTTTAATATTATTATAATATCATATTATTGTATGATAATATTATTTGAATAATTTATAATAATAATTTTAATAAGTTAGTTGAAAGTTTTATGAAATGTATTTTATTATTTTTATTCTAAAAGTATTTTCTTAATTTGATTACCAAATAAATGTTAAAGTCTTGCAACACTTTAAAAATGTAGTTACTAAATAGTAAATAGCTTTTCCTAAAGACTTTACTTTCAAAAACTCTATTACTAAAAGCTCTATTGCTAATACCTTCGCTTAATAAGGCCTAAAACTATCTTCTTTAATTTATTTTTCTCATGACTCATGTGGCTATTACTGATTGCCTCCCTAGGGTCTGACCAATGCCAATTAGAGTTTTGAAGAGATTGTTTAACATATAAAGATTTGCATTTGAGCTGATCAATATGAGTACTAAATTATGCCAATCAAAGACAAAAAAGAGTTATTCAATATGAGCTTCTTCGAGAATCAAGATGGTAGGTGAAGGTTTAAGTGTCCATATTCGTAATGGTTAAAAAGATTCAAAAAGCTATCTAATAATGGTTAAAAAGATTAAATAGCTATCTGAGAAGGCGAACACTCGAATTAAGTTGGAGAGTTAATAATAACATGCAAGTGATAAAAGATGGACCATACAAGCCAGTAATCGTCCACAAAAAGCATAAAGCCAAGGCTCACAGTTGCTAACATCGCTTAGGATCATAACATTTGTGGTAGGTGCACTTGGTGCTCCGGAGTCTACACAAAGAATGGTAGAGAAGAAAGGTTGATAGGATTGAGAGCTATGGGATCGATAGAGATAACCGTAAGGAAGGCAATTATATTGTTGAAAGTAACAACGGTCGTTAAAAAAAAAAAAACAATGATCATGAGATGGGGCAATGTAATGAAGTGGAGACGAAAATAAAGAAAGGATTTGGATCGGCCGACATGAAGGCGTGAGAATTTATAAAAGAAGATAAAAGGATACTGAAAGAGATGAGAGGGGGAGGAAAGGCTCAAAAGGGTCATGTGGTGAACAAAGGGAATAAAAGAAATAATATCCTCACAGAAATGAAATGACCCATTAAGATCATAACATCATTCTGCGGAGATGCCATGGCTAAAATGATTCACGAGTGATGATAAGAAGGAATATAAAAAGGAAGAGCTTATAAATTAAATAATATATTGTTAGGCAACATAGTCAAAGCTAAGTGTGAACGACCTCAAGTTGCAAACAGATTGAAAAAAAACACAAGGGTTTGCATGATATGAAAAATAAGCTAGTGCTCTCTCATCAATATTATGTTGTTTATGTTGTTGAGAAATAAGTTATGACATGACATCTGGTGCCTTACTATCATTTTTAACCAAAAAGAAAGGTCACTAAAAATTCTGTGAATCTTAGAAGAGGCTCTAATCATTGCGTCATGATGTCAAGCACTAATAATGTGAAATTCTAAATCTAAATCATTGGTATTATATCACATAAATCTAAAGAGTTTCCAAATAAAGATGCTTAAGGTATAGATCCATATAATTAAGTAGTCATAAAGAACATGATAGCTAAGAAGAAAGTTTTCTGGAAACCCTAGTGGATGGCAGATATCAAAATGCTTTGAATAGTGAGAACAAGGAATAATTCCATGGACAGGTATAATCACAAGTTTGGTATGTGGACAATTATTTAACCTTGGACAATCAAGTGAAAATGATGGAAAGTACAAAATAAGACTAGAAGTCTGAAAAAATGAGTTTCAAATTTTAGGGGAAAAAACTTGAAGAAAGTGAAAATTTTGATAGCTTCTTTGCTTTAATGAGATCACTTGAACTTGAATAAATAAATTAGTGGGGAAAGCCTCTTCCTCACTTTTCCTAAAATAAAGAGATCACTTGAACTTGACTCCTATGTGATTATAACTACTGATCAACAATTGTTGCTCAACACTAAAACACAGAATCAGATATTTTTTATCAATATTTCCCAAAATTTGGGTGGTAAATCACCATTTTCGGAAAAGAGCTATCATGGGGATCTTCGTTTCTTTTGGAACTTGTTCATAGCTACAACATTCTATCACTTGCAGAATGAGTGCCCATACTAACTCTTACATTCTAGAATACAAAGAATCACAAATATGTTTGCATCAAAAAGAACCACAAACTTGTTTGCAACTATAGCTTAGACAGTCAACAAAGATGTTACCACCTACCTTTAAGTCTATGACTTCAAGTCCAATTTCCCAATTCCTTAGTTAAAAGAATGAGCAAAATCAACTAACAAATTACTTGTAAAATAGTCATTAATCCATATGCAATTATGAAATTTATGAATTAATGAATAAATTTAAAAATAAAATGATCTAACTTTGCTCAAAGCAGTCAGTCTTGAGGAATTAAAGAGAATAAACAGCAAAAGCATAGACCATAGGATATGAAATGACACTCTTTACTAAAAGAATACATGATATGTCCAACATTCTTACCTTGTACAGATGTGGGCTATATGTCGGGCACCAAAATGGCATGCCAATCCAAGTACCTGAATGTTATATACTTGTACTTGATATGGATTGTAGGAGTACAAAATTCCCCAGTAAGACTCAAGAAATAAGAGATGGAGAAAAATTTCAAATAAGAAACAATTGCCAATTGCCAATGCCACTTAGGGAGTCCAAGCTTCAAATTCTCGGTGTTACTAAAAAGAACAGAAAACTCAAATTAACCAAATATTTAACTTTTTTGTTGTTGTAGTTGTTGTCATCATCATCGTTTTTTTTTGTTATTTTTTTCCAGCTGAGACAAGGTTAGCACATTCAAACGTTAAAATTAGCACACTGATCTATATTAACACTATCGAGGAAAATTTGTAGCATGGAATGAGCTAGTAGGGGACCAGTACTGGTGCATAATATTAAAGACAATGCAGAACAATTAGATCATGGTGCATGTACAATGAAGTGGCAAAAGGGCGAAGGAGACTAGAGGTGATGAGGGAAGAGTAACAATATTTTTGTTGGACGGAAAGTAGAATAAAATCTACGTTCTGAATATTACTGGAAAGGATTTTTACGAGCCCGGCTGTAGGAGTGGTCATGTTCAAAGACCAACAAGGTACACAGGCAATGCATCAGAGTAACAGTGTGATCCTTAGAAATAATTAACTAATGGATAATATTTTGCTCAAAAAAAAAAAATATAATACTTATGCTTCTAAGGTTTCCCTTTTTTATCAGAAAAAAATTGCCAGATTAAAAGAGCCACTGAGATGGATGGTGAATGGGTGGAAAATTTCTCTCATGAGCTAGCAAGCATCCTGTACAAGACTGCTATCCTCTATCTATTAAGATTATCAATCTATTAAGATTATCATTTCCTCCCTATCTTCACCCCAAAGTTAAGACAAAAGAAAGTGCAGTAGACAAAGAGTTGAAGTAATCCACGCGCGTGAAGCATGGCATCGCAGGTATAAGCCGGCATGGGATTTTTCGTAGGAAGCGAAGATGCCTTGCACCCTTAAGAAAAAGGTGGCCACAAAAACTATAACGAAACTTGTCCTTCTTGGTTGTATCAGGCTCCAACTTCTAGCCACCAATGTCAGTCTTTGGCCTTATTCCCTTAGCATTTCAACTCCAAAACTTTCATTCATGTCCTTCACTTGTACAGACATGGTGATACTACGAGAAAGCATGGCTTACTTCAGAATAGAGAGGAGCTTTAGGGGCCCAAACTCTCAAATGGTTCGTTGTGTGGTACTGCATTCCATCAAAGGCTGCACAACCACCAGATGATGCTTTCATTCATCTGAGTTGGAAGAGAATACCTCTATCACAATTTACTGGGGGCACATGAATAATAGAGCTAATTGGCCATTGAATACTCTCGCAGGATATGTAGTCGTTCCTCAAAAATGGGGACCAGAGGAAAGGAGGTATCAATTCTTGGGTCACAATATTCTAAGAAGACGGCGAAGACTACAAGCAATAACTGAGAGCAAAGATGGGCACCATCACTTGGTCCATTTTGTTCGTTGCCGAGTAACTCGAGTGATTTAACTCCCACTTTAGATTTTAATAGACTTTCTCAAAGATCATCTTCCGTAATTGCTTCAACAAAATATGTTTACATGCTCTAGAGAATATTATCTGCTATTCTTCAACCCTCAACAGATATGGACACATTGAACTTGATGAACTCAAACATATGGTTTCAATATCCAAACAGTATGGGAGCAATCACGCAGAAAAGAGAAGTTACACTGATAGGAGAACTGATGGACTAAGCATGGTTGTGGATGGGACATATGCTACAACTATTTCAACACAATATATATATATATATATATATATATATATATAGAGAGAGAGAGAGAGAGAGAGAGAGAGAGAGAGAGAGAGAGAGAGAGAGAGAGAGTTGGTAACTAAAGATTATGAATATATATATATATATATATATATATAATCGCCGGTAACTAAAGATTTGCATTTTATTTTGGACTTCGTGTCCTATATTATTCCCATATAGAAATGCCTATATCCAAGTACCGTGGGCAAGTCTAGTCAAGAGCAAGATTTAGCACTTTATCATAAAGATGATCTTGCTGCAGTTGTACATAATCAAAGGCAACTCCTCTTGTCAGTGTTCCCTAAAGCGTAACATCAAGATAAATATTTTATCAAGGCAACCCTCAGCATAACATCAAGGTCCACCAAAAGGAGGGAAAGAGCACTTTGGCCTCCCAACTCCTCCATAATTTTCACTAGAAAAGGCTTCTCTATTGATAACAGAAGAACATGACTAGAAATGACCGACTATTCTCCACTTTTGGCATTCACCTCTCTTTACTTCTACCTGAGCAAATAAAGCCCCACAGTCAGTCCATTCCAGTTGAGTTAGAGATGGGAGTTCTGATCCTCTTGCCATCTTTGCACTTGTTCCACCTGGAAAAAACTAGTACAAACTTGGTATTGTTTCTTTGTACTAGAACAACATATTTCTGGGTTCCTGTGAAATGGACAAGGAATCAAAACACTATGCATAATATTTGCCATCAAGTTATAATTTGGTGTGTCAAAACTAAATTATGGGATCAGTGGGCCATCCAATTTGCTTTCCAAGGCGTCTTCTTATCAGCATTAATCGCAACATTGTGGTCAGATCAATCAATGAACTGTCACTCACAATGCGTGGTCCCCCTTTTTCATGTGTAATACATATGGTAGTAGCAGGTTAGTATGAACAAATCTGAAAGATGCTCATGTACTCATCTCCATAAAAACTCACAGTTCATGCATCACTGTCCTTGCCAATTCAGATGTGAAACAACTCCAAGGGGATGCGAGATTTACAAGTTCGATGCATGGCTTGCAGACAGTGAAGCCACTCCCCATGGTGCCCTAATAAAACTCCTAAAAAACCCTAGACTCGGACACTGTTGGTGAGTGGTCCATTGATGGCCTTCTCTTTCCGTCACTACTATTTCATAGGGTGTGGTCCTGGCCTCATCTCCCTATTCAATAATTCCCCCCCACCAACAAAGAACACAGACCGTGAAACTGTGGCAGACCAATAGAGTGCTATAAATATTGTCTTTTTTTCATTTATTTAAATTATCGCGACACATCGATATAGCCATCGAACAGGACGGAACGGGACCATCGGCACATGACCGGTGCTAGATTACATCAGAACAGACATAGGGCCTTTGTCACATTGCATGGTTCGAATATGCCACCACAAAGTCCAATGACTTGCATGAATGAATGATACTAAAATTGTCGAACTGAAGTAGTCTCAAGAAGCATGCATGCTTGAATAATTAGCTCATTTCGAAGGCAGACTTGTGTGTTATTTATAAGAACTAAATACAGCTTATGTAGCTAGCCTGCGGTTTGGTTTTCTCCTACTCATGAACAAGTATCTGATGGTAGCAATTGAGAGCTAGTCAATTCTTACGCACTGAGCATTTATATTCTATTGAGAGTATTGTGTAGATAGGTAAGACAAACTGAAACAAGCAAACATTTAAGCGAGACAAATATACGTGCAGCCTAACTAATAATTTTTTTTCTTTGAGGAAACTAACAAATGACATATTAATGCATGCTGATTGTTGAAAGTGGTTTAGCTGTAATTGCATTGAGAATTAAAATAATTCGGTGCAAAAGCTTAACAAAAAGGAAGATGGTAAAGCGCAATCAATAAAATTCATATAGACAGTGCTGTCAGATAAGAAGACTGGGTTCTTTGGATTGCTGGGTCTGGTGGATGGGGCAGGACATGCAGAGAAGAAGTGGTCTCAGTGAACTGCAGTGCATTTCTAACATCAAGGAGATACAGTTGTGGATCTCAAGTAACTGGTCAAGCAGTAGACAAAGAGATAAATCTTGTTGGTTGGTTGATTAGAAGATGGATTACTCTTCCTAGGCTACTGGGTCTTGCCTAGAATGCAACACCCTCTATCTATTACAGTTGCGAGTTGAAAGTAACAATAGAGAGGTGCAAGCTGTTATAAAGAACTTTGTTTGCTCTGGCCCCGGTCAAGACCTAAGGAAGCATCCCTCTCATGAACATTGGTGCCTGGTTAGAGTTCACTGTGCTCTGATTCCTGCCCTCTTCTGCTTTCATCGTATATTGATACTAAATACCTATGCCTTCTTACAACACAGTTCATATCCCAAACGCTGACAGCTCATACATTGGTTTTGAAGGAGACAAGATTCTTTGAATGTGAACTCATGCAACCCATGAAAGATTAGAGAGGCTGCTCCTTCTAAGGTTGGGGACTTGATAAAAGGAAGAGGTTTGCTCCGCCCGCACCTTTTCTAAGCTATGATAAGGTTCTAGCCCGCCTTCGGATAGATGGGAGCAACTTGGCCTGGACTGGGCCGGCCTGGGCCTTTGAACCTTGAATTACTCCTAATGATGCTTCTGGTCGCTTGGACTTGTATCGGAGTATAAGTGAGAGCTTGATCATCTCGACAACAAAGTCTGTTAACAGGATGAGAGAGGTTGCAGTCAAGTAAATTCAAGACGTAAGAGTTATTTAGCTTTGGTTGGGGAGTTTATCCTGTGTTGTTAACTCATCATTACGCTCTGATCTGGAGACTAAGGAGGTCATTTCGGGCAAGCTAGCCAAGCAACAGATCTTTGAAGGAAAACTAAGAGACACCTTCCTGATCCCTACATTGGAAGGGAGGGCTACCATATGTGGCTTTGTTCTTAGAGGATTAGATTATTTGATCATCTCCACATTATTGTGGCATAAAATTGGACAAATCACTCTCATTATGCAATCAATATGTGGCTCTCCCTGGAAGATTAGATGATTTAATCATCATTTGAGGCCATAGTACATGTAATTTGCGTTGGTCCCATCCGAGTTAGATCTTTATCTTGTAAGACTCATAACTTAGAGGCTAGCCACCATGATAGAAAATTTACCACTGAGAGTGAATGAAGATGGATAGCACAAATTAGATTTAAAAATCTTATCGCTATCGAGTCATATTGGACTAGCACGAGAGAGCTCTTCTTGACATCTTAGCCCCAAGAACTCGGTTAACACTTGCAAGGCTGCCTACAAACTTTGTACAATCATACCACTCAAATTGCAACGACCATGCTGCTCAACCATCATCACATGATCGCTAATTACAATTTGCTTTGAGATGAAGCCACAAACACCATGCAATATTGTTGGATTACTAAGCAGTTGTCCCTTCCAATTGTGCTACTGCAATTGTTATTCTCCTGATATCTTTTGCTTATGGTTTTGATTGACATATCAATAGCCTTTTTGTACATTAAACCCATCATTCTTTTACATCTTTTTTTTTTAATACTTCTACCGTATTGAATCATTTTCAAATTTTGCTTCATTTTATACGATACAGGTTTAAAAAGATAATATTTATAATGTTTTTTATGCTCAGAATTTTCCATTTCATTATTAAGAGAACCTATTATCATGGAGCATTTGAATATGTAAATGACTGGAATGTTCATAATTGTGATATCATTTGCATGTTTAACTTATGAATCTTGGTGAACTCAACCTAGTAAATGGTATTTATAATATCTGAACCGAAGATTGGGTGACAACATGAGTTGTATAAATACATAACAGATAAGCATCTGCAAATTATTTAACAAGAACAAAACTTGTGTGATAATTGAATCTTTTTATCAGGTTACCAGGAGTGACTGTAAACAAGAAACAACGCCACTGCACCGGTTCCATGTGCCATAGTGCAAAACTCTTCAACATCAAGAAAAACAGAAATAATAAACTCTATTTCCCCTCCTTATCAATATTAAGGAAAATACAAGATCATATATAAAATAGAGAAGCATGAAATATCATAGAAGAAAGCCAAAAAAAAAGGAAAAAGAAAATTGACATTGATGTTCTTCTTGTTGATCTGTTCAACAGTTAAAATGAAATACAAAAACATACAAACAATATAATATAAATAATCTCATAAAGGGATAGCAACTCACAATGAAGAGTGCAAACATACTTTGATCAACTTCTCATTTAAAGTATTAATAGTATAGCGACCACATCTTGTATGAATGAGTGAAAAATGAACCAGTATAATAAAATAAGACGACAATATGAGCAAGGAGACCAATATTTCTTGCTTGGATCAGTCAAAGGATGAGAGTTAGCCATTCAAAAGGAAAGAGATGACTAGGATGAAAATTTATAAGGGGCTTCGCAGATAAAAATAAAAATTTGTTGAAAAAACATAAGAAAAGAAACTATAAAAATAAAAAAAAGGCAAAGAGGCATAATTGCAATAAAAGTAAATTTAATGAGAGAAGAAACTTTCTAGTCTTTCCTCGTTTGATGGAATCTAAATAGAATTGTATGCCATTAAAATTAATCTACACAAAATCAGTTGCTATCAGTCACCTCTACTCATGCGGCTAGTGATTGCCAAGAGCAGCAGCATTGAAGCCGCAACTGAGAAATTGGGATTCTCTGAATGCCATGCACATGGAGGAGCATTCTGCACATGAATGAGTGCAGACGTGTGCACGTGAGTACACACAAAGCGGTGAAATTTTAGCATTGAAGTGGTGATTGAGATAGTGGCACATTATCATTCTCAAACAAAAAGATACAGTGACACCAAAAAAGATAAGAGTAACACCAAAAGGTACATGTTCAACATCCAGGATGCCTCTGGATACCTCCAAGGATAAGATAAATGAAGGCATCTGCATTATTCAATTAGTACTACAAACTGCAAGGCATGATTGTAAACATCTTTAATAAGCACTGAGTTTCATTTCCTACACGCTTATTGTAGAATGACAAGTGATCTGAAGGATAGAGCAATAAAGGTCCTTATTTATGCATAAAACATTCCATAAAGGATCCAGAAAGTTGAAGGACAAATAATTATTACCAAAGCCAAAAGCATGACAAGCCCAGCATATGATACTGGGTAGACTAGTAGTGAGAAGACCAATTTGCAGCACTGCCAACCCTCGGCATGCCTGATTCCTTCTTAGATTGGGCATCAATCTCATATGTAGCACCACAAACCTCCCCTTGGCTGTCAACCCTTGGCATGAGCTTCACATCATTCAGAGGATGTTCAAAACTCTGCAATCCCCTCAAGGTTGTGAAGAAGCAACCTGGTTGAAACATCGCAAAATTATGAGGGCCATACTTGGAATAGTGAATGAAGCTTACTATAGGATTGAAACATCACAAGATTACCAAGGGCCATACATAGAATAGGAAATGAAGCTCGCTATAAGACTTCATCAGTTTATTATTTGGAATTGTTTTCTGTATTATACCTTTTGGAAATTGTGCAAATGATTTTCCACAGCCCTTTTTAATGATATCCACAGCATCAGAAAGAACGAGATGGCCTCCTGAATCAGTTCCCCAGTAAAAGGGAACGCCATTGTCAGCATCCTGTATTAAAAACAAAACAAAGCCTATTTAGAGGTTGAGAATTGATTCAAATTAACTGAATCAACTCACACAAATAATACCAAACAAGTTGCATGCAAATGATATGAAACATCTAAATATGAAGCATTTTATTTCTTTCTGAAGCATGTTCCATATAGTTATCCTTTTTATAATGTCCAATAACTCTTAAAAGGAGAAAAAATGCTACATTAATCATGACTAAACGTTAACATACATCCAAAGAGTATCAGCAACTCTCACCTGACTAGTGGACACTCAAAACAGATACTGAACTATAGTACCATATTCCATAGATAATTCTTAGCCATATTTTGTTTCATTGTTTACCTTTCTGGAAATATGTTACATATAACAAGCATGCATGCACACCCTTTATTCTTGCACCACTTCTAGAAGAATGCAAAAGGCACCCATGCATGTATGTACCATTGGCTTAAATTTGCCCCTAATTTCATAGAAATTTCTGTGTAACTAGGCTTAGAATTTCTACAACTTTTACTGTTGACATCTCTGGTATAACTGTTTTCATTGGAATATCACCACACTCTGAAAAAGCTGATATGTACAACTTAAATAGCCTAGGAAATTCAAAGTCAATCAAAAAATGGTTAGAAACTCACACCTTTCTTTAATCCTAAGCCAAGATGAGAGAGAGAAATAGCATTCCTAAATTTAAAACTAGAAAGTTAGGATTCTGAAGTTCTCAAAGAGACTTTCTTTAATGGTAATAGTTAACATCCTAATCCACATCCTAGTAACTCTCTCTCTCTCTCTCTCTCTCTCTCATTTTTTTCCCTCCCTACAAATTGCACAAACTTTTCTTGTAAGTAAGAATTAGAAAAGATTAATTAGAGGGAACTTGAAAGAGGCCCCAATGCAGCAAGATATGATAAAAGAGAAAATAGCTTCAAATACTAGAGCATAAGAAAATAAAGGAAAAAGGTCGGTATTTAATACCCTCGCATTCTGGTGAAAGATCTGAAAGACCAGGAATGAACTTAAAAACTCTCAATAACTATAAAGAAGTAATCAAGGTTCAAATGTTCATTCGGAACCCACCAAATTCCAGTTTCTATGCTGAAGGGGATGTCAAATAAACTGACAAGAATCTATCTCTGGAAATTGAAAAGCTCCTGAATTAGTTTGCCCATCTTGAATTCGTCTATCAACAGTCTATGTAGCTTATGTCTCCAATACTTATTTGGTGTCAAGTTACTTAACTTCTTATTATCTTTGCACTATGACCTTTACCTTTTGGGGGACAAAGAACTAAAATTGGCATTAAGGAAAAAAAGTCAATAAAAGGGACTTTGTGATAAAGTTTACTCACAGCAGCAATAAAAGTGGATTTTGCTGAGCAATCATACAGAATGAATGCAAATTTTCCATTAAGGTCTCTCACAACTTGGTCTGCAGGATAAGGTCCTCTGTCCCTTAAAGATCTGTAAGCTTCAATTACAATAATAACTTCATTAGCAGTCTTGTTCAACCCATACTGTTGCTTCAAATGAGCAATATTCCCAATGTGTCCTTGAAACAAGCAATATATATCATCCACAGCAGCAAATAATCTGCAGAGCAAGATAAAGCAAATGAAAGGGTAAAAGGAATTGTTAATATGTTACAGGTGAGAACTGAGCAAAGCAAGAAAATTATGAAGGATGTGGACATTGCCTCCAAAAATCATTGACATAGTTAAAACAAGTGAAATAAATATTAAAAAAGGAGATTCTTTTTTTTTTTAAAAAAAGCAGAGGACAAACATGAATTTTAGAACATTGCATAGGCTAATGATTCAAATTGAGAGAAAGGAAAATGATAGTAAAACATAATAAAACAAAAAGAAGATGACAATCCCGACTCACCAAAACCTGGTATAAAATTTACCACTTATTTGTCCTCTGTGTCCATCAATTGCTAACTAAATGTAATGGTGGACATCTGTTTCTAGTGATATACATGCATCTTCAGAAATAGAAAACAACTACAGGAATTTTACAGGAAAAAAGGCTTTGCACTAGCATGTAGTGCATCACTGGCATGACAAGAACTGCCTCTTATATTCTCCCCAAGAAGGCAAGTCATCAAAGTAAGCACTAGTCAGCCAAGTTCAGTTTTTCTAAGATTAATAACTCAATTCTTAACAATCATATAGTATTAGATATCCATAAAAGTTAAGAATTTAGACCACTCATGATAATGCTCATACCACAGACCAGAATAACACTAAAAATAAGTAATATCAGATTTTGAGATTGCCCTAGAACAATGAATTCAAATGATCAACTCATAATTGATAATCCATATTCTTGATCATATTTAAAAGGTTACAAGAAGCATCAGGCAAAAACTCTTAGATGTTTGACTTACATAGTCATAGGTTGAGGAATCAAGTGGAAAACAACTCAACTAATGAAAGACTTATAAATGGAAAATAGCAAGAAATCATACTTCAGTTGATGGTGAAAGACTGACCAATTAGCAACAGGTTAGGTAAACAATAACTGAAAATTGCAATACATGTCTACCACAGTTAAATGTATCTACTAGTCAACACTTAAAACATATTGTCCGTCATTTGTTAGGTGGTAAAAAGTGGTACATCATCACTAGGAAACTCAGTAGAGGTGTGGGATGGTGATGTTCAATATATAAAGAAATACACAGTAAAATAAAGAATGGTTTTCTTTGCTAGTGTTACCTAATGAATTAATGGGATACAACTCCTCAGCTAAAGGATAAATAATATTGAAAATTCTATATATTATCAGAAGTTTTCAGTTTTAGGGCTGAAAAATTGAATTCTAGAGTAGGTAATATTGTGAATATAATTTGCAACATTTAAATTTACTGGTCTACCAAGCTAGAATTGGAGTGAAATGATCAATTCAAGTTAAATACCTTGCTCCTTGCTGTCATGAACGAAATATGACTGGTGCTTAGGACAATCAATAGAGTTTCAAACCAAATGTTCTAGGTCAAAATAACATGCCGCAAGCTTAAAGTCAATTAATCTCCTTTGAATGATGTGCAAAATTAAGTGCTCATCCATAGCTGATCAACCAATCGACCTTAAATTTGCTAACTTCTCCTTTCATGATTTATGTTTGAAGTGGATGCCATCTATATTACATAATTCATACTTCATTCAGACATGATATACTCATTGACAAGATATCTGATACAACAACTTATACAATTGATGCAAATCCGCCTTCTAATTATTAGCAGATTTTTGGCAACTTCTAATCAATTAAGATTATGTTACAGAGTAACCTTAGGGCTACTGACATAATTAAGATTCAGTGTGCTATTACGTACGATACATCTTATATCGTATCGATATCAAATTGAGGCTTGATATAGAAGCATACTAAGGGTCTGTTTGGATTAACTTTTGACCAACAGCCACTTAAAAGTACTTAACAGCCAATCTAAACAGCCCTTAAGTATCAGGACATTGAGGGCTATTGACATAATTAAGATTCATTATTATATATGGCACATATTATATCATATCAATATCAAATTGAGTCACAATATAGGAGCATGCCAAGCCTCAATACACCGTCTTCCATACCAAGCATATTCACATTGTAGTGGAATGATATTTGTATGAAGTCTGGTATTGAGATTTTGAATCTTCACTAAAATAAAATAAAATGAATATGAGGAATATGTTTCTGACATAAAGTAGGATGGTGAGGATGATATTTAAGTTTACAGGGAAAACATTTCATCCTATGTGCTTTCCCAGTGTCGAGGGAACACAATAATATTACAGTTTCCCAACAGGCTTTACATATGCAATCAAGAGATTAAAAACAATTCTTTACAATTCAGCGATGGCATGATGATTGACAATGTCTATGAAATACTATTAACAGACGATCGATGTCTTTTTATTCAGTCCACCCACAAAAAATGTTTACTAAAAGTAGCCTCGCAAAATTAGGACATAAAATCGATAAAAGTACAAGATTTTAATGCAAAACTTAGTTCAAATAGAGAGGATCATAAAACACTAGGTGATCAAGAATAACCAAAAAAATAAAAATAAAGAACATAATCCAAAAAAAATAATGCAAATACAAAAAATAAAAGAAGGAAAACTTCTAGATTTTACTTTCAACTTGCAGTATGCTCAAGGACCAGCCCCAAAGACATTTATTCATGATTAATTCATGGCGGAAAATGAAGAAAAATTTGATCTTTGATCATTTCCAAGATTAAAACTAAAGAAAGATCCCTCCTTTCTCTCTTAATATATATGCATTTTTTTAAAAATAATTACCGGGGGAGGAGCGGGTTCTGATTCCCTGCGGTGTACGATATGAAACCGGAAGAGCCGAGTCTTATAGTCACCGCCCCCTCGCGAGTGGCCGCGAAGTGGTCCGCCAGCGAGACCACTCCGCCGACGCCCTTCTCCTCCGGCCCCGACTCCATGTTCCGCAGCCCCTCGGGGCTCTTCGCCACCGTCCGGTCGAACACCGCCAGCATCCTGTGCCGTCGATCCGATGCACCCGAACCCCAATGCCTCACACTCTACCCGTTCGCTCTTCTCGCTGTAATTCGGATCTTGCTGCAGAATTCCGGAGGGAATATATAAAGTTCTGAACCGGTGGGCTTGAAGGGTGGTTGGATTTTTTCTTAACATCGAATTTCCAAATATACCCTTGCATTTGGACTGCATTCAAGGGTTCGGGGGTGAAATAAATAGCAACTGGGAGGGGTAAGACCGTAAGAGAATCGGAGAGAGTGGCTATATTTTCTTTGGCATCGTAATGCGGCGTCACATAAAATAATAACAAGATAAGATAACGTGGAAGCCCGAGAATTAAAGAGAAGGTACTGCCGCTGACCACCAGCACCGCTCCATGCACCACTTGGATCGCCCGTTCTTCCCCCAATTCTAACATGGAGGCTGGACGGTTAGATGAGGGAAGCGTGAGCAACGAACAGATCGCCTAACAAGAAAGAAACGAATAAGTGGCGGTGATGTTAGTTGTAGTGAATTATTTATATGAAGAAAAAAAATATATATATATAGATCCACGTAATGCTGACTTGGCATCTTAATCTTCTAAACAATTGTTAGATTTTATATGATCCGACAAAGCTTGAATTATAGGAATCAGCTCCGTTATAAGATACATCAAATCACACCATTCCCATATCTAACTCATGTAAGAATTTAAACTTAGAATATGGTGAAAAATATTGTTGAAGTTGCTTGTAAAATAAAAGGAGCCAATACCAGTTTTAAAGTTTACAAATGCCTGCAATGTTTCAAATCTATCTACTAATTTGTTAGCGACGGAAGCCATATAATTTTAAAATTTAAGTATAAATTAATTAATAATAAATAAATTTAAGTTATAAATTAAGTATTATAATATTATTACCATCGATTGATAGTGAAATTAAGATTGCAATGGTTGAGAGCCATGCAAGATACCTTAGAGTGTAATTTTGCAATTGTTTTTTTCGTTTTTCTATTTACTAGTTCAAGAGAATGAATTCTAACAAGGCCATTAAAAGAGAGAACCAGCTTGATGAGAGGCTTCGGGCACACTAGGGGAAAATAGATCACAGGTGCCCAAAGGGATCCATTGTTAATTATACACCAAGTTCTAAGCAATATGATAGATAAGAAATCAGATAAGAGAAGATTATTGCTTGGTCATATATGGTTTGCTGGCAGACACCAATAACAGCATCGTATAATGCCAAATCAAACCATGCCAAATCCGAGTTTGAAAAAAATCACCATCTAAACTCTTCCATTTTTTTTACATCTGTGGATTTTAATTTTTAATTATTTAATACCATCATCCATAGGAAAAGAATACATTATATTATAATAATATTATAATATTATAATAAATAATATTATCACATTTTATTGTAGTATTATTTTCATATTTTCTAATATAATATAAATTTTTGTTAATCTATAATTTATATGTTATAATAAATAATATAAAATAATGATAAATTATTAGATATTTACATAACTCATCCATTGTAGTTTTGGTATTTAAAAGTTTTCACGCAGCCTTTCTGATTGGAGGGGCAACAATGCAAGTTATACATCAGCTATGCTACTTATGGAAGATTATAAAACTAATCCTGTTGATAAATGGCATGACATCATGACAAACTCATGACTTGAAATAAAAGATTACATTCCTCTTTTGCTTTTAATTTTCATGTTGCAGGAACATCTGCTGTCAAACAAAATAAATCTCAATTCCAAGAAGTTCCTGGGCTCTGATTTTTGTAACCACTAACGTGTAAAGTGCTCCATTTTCTTGAATGCCGGGAGATTATTCATCTCTGAACAACATACAGACTGGTGCTATCAGTACCAGGCCAACAGATCCGTTAGAAATACACTTCAAAAGATTACATTCATTAATTATGGTTCCCAAAAGCATAACACAAAAAAGACTTAATTTACCGGCCTAATGATCAGAAGCCGCCCTCTTTTCTTCCCTTTTCTTGTCAGGCAACATTCAATTAAATCATCAGAACAAAATATAATCCTAGCGTTTACAAGGCTGGAGAGGTAGTGATAATACTGAAGTGAACAAAAAAAACTGTTTTGTTTAAATTAGAAAACTATGAACGATTAAAATAAAAAAAAAGGGTATAAAATTGCAGAGTTGATAACGCCTCAATCAATAAACCATGTTATATCCCACAGATTTGCTGAACAGGCGACGGATGTAGACCACCTGAAGTCCACTAGCACATGCTAGCACCAAGTACTCCGTTATTGTATAGAAGATAAGGCGCTTTCTAGTACTCTCGTTTGCTGCATGCAAACCAAAAAAAATTAGTGAAGATTAAGAGATGCTTTCTAATTTCCCAACTAAACTGTATAGAAGATAAGGCGCTTTCTAGTACTCTCGGTTGCTGCATGCAAACCAAAAAAAATTAGTGAAGATTAAGAGATGCTTTCTAATTTCCCAACTAAACGCATCCGCAAAGAATGACCAAGTCAGTCTTAACTCTCAAGGTGATGGTGACCAAGAGTTTATCATTCTTACTACCTTCAACTTCCTAAACGAGAAAACTATAAATGAAATCGGTTAAATGTAAGCTATGCCAATATACACTTGTCATTCACTAACATGTTCAGTTTGCAAGAAAAAAACATAAAAAGAAATGGTACTTTTGCAATCTATACTTGCAGTCAGACAGCAAAGTGTACCGAGAGACTTGTTCTCAACAAAGTTTTAAAAACTTCAACCTCTCAAAAGAGTTTAAACAACATTATTATTTGACATCATAAGATCTGTTTGTTATGCCTGAAGGAGGAAAAAATCCAAAAATGACCTGATCCATGCCGGTCCTGATTTTAAAAGCTAAATTTTTAGGGAAAGTGAGAGCTGATTTAAAACTGAAAATGCCTCTAGCTTTTCTGTTTGTTCCAGAGATAATTACCTTCCCCAAATCATTATAAAAAATAATAATAATTAAAAAAACATAATCAAATCAATCAGGTTTACAGTTAGCACCACATAATATCCTAAGCAAGGTGGATCTAATTATTATGCTGATGCCATGATGTTTATGGCAGCAGAACAAAATTCTCTTGTCATTTTTTTTTTCTCTTTTGATGAATAGAACAAAGCTTTTCTTAGCATGAGGAGACCAGCAGCTGAACTGACTAATGCATGGGCCCAATTGGCATCACGAAGCACCATCACAAACTTTTCTCAGTTTTTGTGTTGGTATTATTGATACATAATTTAATCAATAATATTAGTTCTTAGTTTAATATTCTTTATTATCCATATCTTCAGAACTCTTTATTAAGTTTGCCCATTTTTTTCAAGCAAATCCTTATTGTACTCGGAGAAATACTGTCATGGTTCACCAAAACATATGATGGATATACATCCAGGTATACCATTATACATAACCAATACATAATTAGCACTCAAATATTTCTTCTTTATTTTTGCTGAAATTATTTTTTAATATATCATGTTTTTAATAATGCTTCAGATTTCTTCTTGATTATTTCTGCTTGAAAATGTCTTTAACTTCAAACTAACTCTTTATAAAAACTATTTATGAAACAACCAATGGTTTGGAGTGATAAATACTTTCAAAATAGCAGCAGGAAAAGTGCGCAGGCCAAAGGCCAATTTCACAGGGATTCTTTGACATAGATTAATGAGAGAGAAACGTAATAGCTAAGAACTTCTGAGTAGTGTTAGAATGTGTTTCCTTCCACCTTCCACCGTCTAGCTAATATGACAATAAATAAAGTTATTTTAACTTACTACGGCGGTGGCGAGCTTCACGTGCTTTCAGGTACCGCTGTTCTGCTGTAACAGACTCCAATGCTTCCCTAAGTTCTGCAATCTTTACATTTATAGGATCCAAATGTTCTGCAAGGTTACAAGAATCAATGAAAAATTGCAAAAATACATCAGGTTACAACTGGACCAGTGCATTACAATATCGAAGCATCACCTTAGAAGAAAGTAATGTTTTTATTAGATAATGGAAGTAAGATGCAATGGGAGGAAACCCGCATGGTGCCAATTATCTTGAAAAATGAGCCCTCACAGTAGATAAATTAAATTAGAAACATCCATCTTAGCAAGGAATCTCTAAGACCATGGGCATCGAACAGATGGAAAAAAATATACAAGTTCCTGTCCTCATCATATTTTCTATATATAGTACATTTTTCAAAACCAAAAAAGGAAAAAAATGCATAGGAGCCCCTAGAAAGCAATTGCTTTGTAGTAATAGCAAAGATTTTATGGGACTAACCATCTTTGGCCAGGTTATGTTCATTGGGAATATGACCAGTATGTATGTAGAAAGACACAGTCTCTGGTGTTCTGCTTGGATTATGAAAACAAAACTTGTACATCCCAGCTCTTGGAGCCTTAAACTCAAATTTGTCACCTGAACTTCCCTTCAGAGAGTGCACAGTGCTTCCCACTGGAGATGTAACCTGCATATTATTTTAAGGAATCTCAGCAACATGCTGCAGAATTCAATACAAATTTGTCTTCACAACACCAACAACTATGTTAAAACAGAACTCTCAACAGCAGTTCAAAGTTAATGCTAGTTCTAGCAAAGTAAGCTCAAGATTTCTCACTTATCAATTTTAAGCAACTTAACAATCACAGAGCTAACAGAAAGAATTAAAACATTTTAAACTCTGAATGCTTCCATAAGTGGATTGCACACAAAATTATACATGCGATGACCCAATCACCATATTGCATGATGATGGGATATTGCTAATACACTGAGGTGTGCATACACAAACATAGTATGAGTGGATACATTGAGAAATCAATACTGATTTTAAAGTAATATGTAAAATAGAAGAGAAGGCACATAACCAACACAAACAGCCCAGTATAACAGATATATTCTCCTTTTCTTCCTCTTGATGACTGTTAAATGTAAGAATTGTCCAGTAAAACTAGTGATCAGGGTGAAGGGATTTGAATAATAGGTATCTTCATCTGGTTAATTCGGGTATAGCATGCAAATTTTAAAAACAAGTTTAGGTAATGAATTGGAGCATGCTCTAATGGTCATGCCCTTCTACTTAGCAATAAGAGATTCAAGATTTGAGTCTTGCATGGTGCATCTCCAAGAATTGGAACGTAGATAGCTATAGTGCTAGTGGGTCTCCCTCATTTTCTCTCTGTCAACAAACAAAAGTTTAGGTATATGGGATTTATGAGATGAATAGAGATGTTACAAGGATGCCACTATAAAATATTATAAAGTAGGAAAGAGTTTGCTTACCACTAGTGGCAAGTGCAACCTTGAAAACAAATAGGATGCATATATCACTCCCCCCTCCCCCTTAGGGCCAATACCACTCCTAGTGTGCCTTATTCAATCCCCTCTTGGGAAGCAGTCAAATATATGGGGGTCATCAGATCTTATCCATTCTCCCCATGTCATCTATTGGCTTGAGGTTGGGCTCACCACAGGTGGCAATGCAAACAACTTCCTATAAAGTGAGGATGGGCTCTGCAAAATGGTGGCAAAGACCAAAGATTATGTAGAAAGAAATTTAGTGGTTTTGAGAAATTGTTCACTCTCATACATAGTTTGGTCTGGGTCAGAAGTTAGACAGTAAAAATGAGGGATCAAAATTACTTTCCTTTGGAAGGATTTTTTGCCCCAGCAAGAGTGCACTTTTAACATGTTTGCCTAACTAGCCCACTCTAGCTTTTTAAACTTGATGTATTGCTTGGCAAATTATTGGGAAGAAGAGGTAGGGGATGAGATGTGGACCAAGCTTACTAAAAATGGCAGCTAAATATTTAAGTATGTCATCTAAGGAATAAACTTAAATATATCAATTAAATTAGCAAAAAGAAATGGTTATGTTTAACAATTTAACAATCGCTGAAAATCATTAGTTGTTTGTATGCATGTATATCAATTACCTGACATCAACTTTATTCTTATAAACATATGAATAAGTTATCAAGTACTAATAAGAATTATTATATAAAGTATAAATGACTCCATAATTACTGGACCCAACCTGCTTATGCAACAAATGCACACATCCATATAGATATTTAAAAAAATCCGAAAATTTTGACATGCTTTGATGAAAAGGAAAAGGTATCTTTCTTGATTTTTTCTCCATAGTTTGATCCCCAAATTGGGGATTTCATGAGAGATGAATGCTTGTTAACATGGAAATATAAGGAATTCACAATTTTTGGATTTTAATAACACAGAAGGTGCATTATAATACAGCAAAGTAGAGGGGAGCTGAGAATACGTAGAAGAGTTGAGTTGAAGGAGCAAATAAGAGAAATGGCAGACTTATAATGGTAACATTCGGTGATAAACACCCTTGAAAAGAAGATTTTCCTCATGGAAAACCAGCATAGCTTGTTTATCAAATTCCACCAATCTCAAGAAGAAGAAATACTGTGGGCATAGATTAAGAAATTCTTTGAGTTATCCAAACCAGATATATTTATGAAGGTATAGAAAGTGTTAGCAGCAAAGTATAGCCTGGGACTCCAGAGGGTGGTACAAGATGATAAGGCTGGTTTCATATTTTTGTATAGTGGAGGAAGCATGAAACTTTACAAATTGAAGATAAGTCAAAACAGCAAGAGACAACCTGGAAGCCAACTTGAGATACAAAAATAATTCCACTGCCAAAGCCTCAAAACCAAGATGTCTACCACAAGAATAACTCTAAGAAGCTAAGATGATTGGGCCAAAAGAGAGACTGTCATATGGTATAAGTACGGATGATTAGGACATATTTTGAGTATGTGTCCTAAAATGCAGCTTCTACTAGCAGAATAAACCTCAGAAAAGGAACTTAGGTAATGGATTACAAAATTAAAAATTACCTAAAGGATGACAAGGGAGGCTATTCATTGTTTAATCATCATGTAACATTTTGCACAGACGCAATGCTCAGCACTGATTACTCAAGAACCAGTTCGTAGTCTCATTGTTGATGGCAGCATTAAAGAAATTGTACTGCCATCTGAGCTGGTTGAGAAGATAAACAAAAAGATGGACATTCCTATCAAGTAGCTTGTCCGAATGACACTGAGAATTTTGTTGTTAATTATCAATGTTTGGTGAGATATTCCATGGGTCATACCAACACAAAAGAGGTCTTTTGATATGGCATTTCCATGTCTGCAGCCCATAATTATTCGGATGTCCATGACCTTACGACAGAAAGATCAAACATGGTGCATTCCACAACACATACTCCTTTGTCTATAACAACAAATTGTTAGTCTTGGAACCAGTGAAGTCAAAAACGCCACCAGTAATGTCCAAGCAGTCAGGAAACTGCCACAACTTGCAACCACGTATCATGCAAGACTTGCTCCAAAAGAGACATTAAAGACAATGCAATTTAAAAACACTATTAATTTTGGAGTTCAAAAGACTTTCAGAAACAATAAAAAGCCAAAGCGATTGCAATATGAACTCCATATTTCCCAAGAAAATGAATAAAGATTCAATTTTTATTAACAGACAGGACGACCTCAATTGATTGCTGCCAAAGAATAGAAAAACAATAGCCCAAGAAATCTCTGAGTTCGATTCTGTCGGGGATCGAAGGTCATAGAAGGCCGATTCCATTCCCAAACCGCCAAATCCGACGCTCCACTCGTCACAAAATGAGAAAAAACTAAACCCTAGGACGAATCAAGCGCAAGATCAAGGGGTCCGAAGCACTTACCTCCAGATCGATGCCGGGGTGATCAGAGCTCCAGAAGAGATCGTGATCGACGACAACGAAATTACCGGAGACGGTGTCGCCCTCGAAGAGCACGTACTCGTAGACGCACTCCACGTCGTATACGGTGACAGAGAGAGCAGAGAGACGGTGAGTGTAGCCGAGGAGAAGCCCTAGAATCAATAGGACCTCCGCGAATCCGATCGATCTCTTCCTTCTCTCCATTTTTCTCTTCCGATTACGGAAAAATGAAGGTTTTGGGAAGACCGATCGATCGAGATCGAGAGCCGTTTTGTGTCTTTCCCGACAGCGAAAGATCCGGATTGTTCGACGGATTCACGAGATGGGGCCCTGAATTAATCGGAGTGGACGGAGTTAGGTCGGGAGGGAGAAACGCTGATCGATGTGACGGTGCGGAGGAAATGGACGGTCGTTATTGATCTGATGGAAAATTCGGAAACTTTGCGTTGCATCGAGATGAAGAGCCCGTTCGGATTGGTTTTTTTCAAGCATTTGCTTGAACGGTGTTAAAATTTGGATTCCACCTAAAATTAAAGTCAAGCGTTTTCAGAATGACTTTGATTTCATTTGTAATTCAAAATACTTATTTGAATAGAATTAGTACCTGATTATGATTTCACCTATAAAACATGGAGAGAGATTTAAAATCCAGAACATGAGCTTCTATAGAACTAAATAAAACTGAGTAGTCTCTTTGGTGCAGGGATATGAAGGGAGAGCTGAATCCATTTTACTGGATTTGATCAAAAAAAAAAAAAAATCTCCATGCAATAGGTTAAATTTCAATTGTTCCAAGATTTTGGTGCTAATCAAGATGTCCATATCCATGCATCATGTTCTCATGGCACAAATTGTCCAAGGGTTATAAACTAATTGGTTACAGACCAAAACATTAAAATAAAAGGAAGGTAGCACCACAAATTCAATTAAAGAAAATAAACATATTTGAGGCATGACATTTTATTAATTTCGGTGAACTTCTGGCACTTGGCACAAAATGACACCATACATGATGCACTATCATAGAAATCCTTAGGGAAGCAATAATATTATTTGGAGAGAGCAAAAAAGAAATTATTCATATGATTTTAGTATTGTCTAATAAGTTATCTTAGCAACATTGGTTTTTCAAAAATTGGATGGCTTAATTGATTTGATCCTCGTAATAATTTAATTCCATAATGTATCATATCAAATGCAGAGAACTTGGCATTGGAATAGTTACTCTCCAAGCTCTTGGTCACGGTTTTTTTTTTTTTTTTTGTTGGTGGAAAAAGATTAGGGGTCTAACTAGCATTATTTCTCAACATTTGAAATAAGAATGCACAGCTAACTGGATTAAAACTAGAAATATTTATATGCAACTCATAGATATCATAAGATATATTTGTAATATAACCATACTTAATGAAGAAAAGAGAGAACCTACTGCAAGCTTTGGTATTTTGTTTGTGTAGAGTGTGCAGGTTGTTTCCTGTTATGAAAAGTAACATGGCATTGTATGTAAAGCAAACATATCTATTCTTTCTTGGCAGGCAGGAAACTTGACATTGGAATAGTTGCTTATAGCCCTCTTTGTCAAGGGTTTTTCACTTTGCCTGCAGACAATTCATTGGTATGACCTATAGGGGGACATCTTTACTTAAAGTCTCTGCTATCAAGAACACAAAGTGTAATTGCTCTTCTCAAAATACTTTGTTAGCTCATTGCATCCCCATATATTTTTTTTGTTAGGCTCTCCTATCAAGGATTTGAAGCAACAATCTAGAAAATAACAACATTCTGTTTGCATGCTTGGCCATCTTGGCTACAAAGCATAATTGTAGCCCTGCTCAGCTAGCCCTTGCTTGGCTATTACATCAAGGGAATGAATGATGTGGTTCGTATCCCGGGCATTCTTTACAACTTTCACTAGATTCTGAAGGCTTTCTTAGGATATCATGTAGAAGATCATACCTAACAATTCTAAGATAACTTACCATAATTCTATCAATTCTTTTAAGCTACACATCGGTTGGACATACTCCAATGTCCAATATCTTATTTCAGAAAGAAAGCCATAAGCATTATAGTCTCCGTAATACTACAGCAGGCCTCTGCTGCTAGCTTCTAATTTGCATGTTCTTTATAAATATGCTCTACGTATACAATGAACTTCGGATAAACTACAGCTGCTCCCTTTCAGTTGCCATTGCTCCCCTAAAAAATAAAAAAAGCCTCGATCAGAGAAGTGCGGCCGTTGTCATCACCAACACTATTTTCTCATCCTTTCATGCTAATTTTTTCCTATTACAGCAACAATTTTTTTTCGAAATCCCTCTTTTACACATCTATCCATGCTCTCCTATGATTATCCAACACAAAATTACAAGACCTCTCATTTTACTCTTCCTCTCTGCAAATATTATGACCTTGCTCCTGAGGCCTATTCCAATCTTTCAAGAAATTTAAAGATAACAGCAGTACCAGATGTTCAAGAACAGTCCTATTTAGGATAGGTTAAGGACTTTTATTAGTCTCATATATTCATGGATCTATCCATATATCATCTTAAGCTTTTGGGTTAGACTTTAGTATGATATTGAATTCAGCTAGCCCACTGATGGCTCCACACTCCAACTTACCACCACTTAATACATTACATGTAATTCGTCTCTGTTCAGCCTGATATATATTGTAGACCCATTCCTTAAAGCTGAAGCCATTTGGCTCAAGCAGTTAATTAACATAGTACAACAGGTATAAAGAATGTTGGGCATGGACTATTGAAATTTTCTCTAATTGTTGTTTTATTTACTTTGAGAGAAACATGAACTCATGAATTGCCTACAAAGATTTTTATATAGTCAATTGAGTTTTTTCTAGATGCCCACCAAAGACAACCATTGTTTCCCATCTTCATGTCAGGCCTTTCCACTAACAATGTTCAGATCTTGTTTCATTTAGATCTTCAATTGCATTGCAGCACTTACTATGAGTGCTAATGCTATTTCTCTAGCCTGATGACCCAATAATAGGCATTAACTATGAATTCCCATGTACTCATTATCTGCTTCTTACTTGAAAGACTGCTGCAAGTGTAGTTTTAGTCTGTAGGAGAGATTCAAGAAATATGATCAGAATAGGACTTGAAAGAAATATCCGATGCATTTCCAATACAAGCAGTGGCAGGTCCTATTTTTGTAGGGACTTTCGCATCTCGTGTGTGGAAGTCAGCAAATACCCAAAGAGATTGTCACTTCTGATCACATTACTGTTTCCTTGCACTGTAACCTCCTAAGACATTGCGTTCCATATCTTTGCCGCATAAATGCGAATTAAAGAATTCTCTCAAGGTATGAGTCAATGAAGCCTGGAAGCCTGCTTCAACTATTTCACATCAATTTGTTGATCCATCTAGCAAAATGTTGATTCAAACATTAGATGGACTGCCGTTTAATATCTGAACTAGAGAAATTCTAAAATTTAATACACAATCACCTATCACTCAGGCAGGACTATATTGTAGGGCTTTGCCTATGACCAATTTGGTCCTTATTGAGCATAAATGCATGTCACTCATCCATGCATTCCAGTAGGATTTGTTAGAGTGATTTATGACTATAAGTTCAATCATCATTTCATTATTATGATACATAACACTCAGGTATTGCTTGGACTACCGTTTTGGTACCTTAAATGGTTGCCTACTATAGCTTATATTTCTGAAGTTTGAGTGCATATTTTCCATACGTATATTAAGTGAGAGCTGACTAAATGTACATCAACATGCTAATGTTGAATGTTGATGGGTAAACTACAACATTTAATTAACCACCATTTTCTATTAGGGTGTTGCAAGGTTTAGGTGATTTCCCCCATATACTCCTGTCTTTTCCAAATCTTTAGTTACTACTGAGAAATTTGTTTTTAGTGTATGTTGTAGAGAGTCTAATAGCATCAATGCTAGTATTTAATTTGCTTCAAGTTTAGGCTACCATCAGAGATCTATCAACTTTTGTTGCTTGGCTTCAGGTCTTGTGTTGTCAACCACTGAAGTGATCAAGCAAATTTGGCACCCAAATATTACCACAAAAGCTCATTTATCCCCAATATAAACATTTGAGATCTACAATTCTAACTTAAATTCAAACATTGCTTACATTATTAAATATATCAAAGAACTAAACATGAACCAATGAGAAGTCCTTTACACAAGAGGACCACCCTTGAGGTACTCAGTGAAAGCTAGCGCCACCAAACCGAGCATGGCGAACCGGCCATTCCACAGCTCTGCATCGGCTGTCATCAGGCCACCGGACTTGGACTGCGCACTCACACCCTTAAACAATGGCACCAGGGAGGCTGCTGACAACAAGGCAGCAGTTCCTGCAAACCATGGCAACCCTCCATTCATTAGCTGAGCTGCGAGGTCATCACCCCTTGCCAACTCAACTGCTAATGCTGATACAAAGCCAATCATCGCCAACCTTCCATTGATCCTCTCTGGTGCTGGCCCGCTGAATGCTAGCACGTCTGAAAATTTTATCCTCTCCTATCATGGGTCGAGATGGATTAGACTAGAGTCAAGAGAGATACTAGTACGCATATGAGATAACTTGCCATCTAATAAGTATGGTGAACAGAAAAATTATTAAATTATCCAAATTATCAAGTAATACTTCATCCATACACGATAAAATGTGATCTGATCACTATAAGGATCTACAGATTGTAGGATTCTCTGTCAAGAGTATTCCTGTGGAATTAGTTTCACAATAATATATGGCAAAAGGGTGTTTGTATTTAGATCAGGAATGGTGGTGTGTTCCTACTTTCTAGCATTTTTCTTTTAGCTCACTTACAAGAGCAACAATGATATTATAACTAATAAAAATGTATGCTAATAGCTAGCATACCTTGGCCTTGGGCTTTGGAGGGATCTGAGCCGGCTGCCGTGCAGGTCTGACAGGTACTTTTGGCTCCAGTGGCTGCTCCTGTGGCTGATCCTGTTTAATTATTCAAGAAGAACAAAATGCTTTCGTTAGTATGGGTGGAGAAGAACAAAATGCAAGCTACTATTTATCTTTGTCATTTATCTTCAGAATATAAATTCAAGATTTAGGCCTTCATGTTTTATTTTAGCTGGTATAATAAAGGCTGAACGATGATTTGGTTATGCTATTAAACTAGAGTGATATATCTGTCGTCCCTTTTTTCCCCATTGACAATTGCTTATATCTGCTCATCGGCATTTTATTTACCTTGTGCTAAGGAAATTTGCTAAAACAGAGGTCCATAAGATATGATTTCTATAAAACAGAATTTATAAAAAAGAAAAGGGAAGATGATGTCATTTTTAAGGTGTTATGTCTTATCAATTTTGGCGAAATAGATTTTGTACAAAACAACCAAGCAAATATTTTTATAGAACTCGCTGATTTTGAGCTTTTTATGTATCCTCTTCAATAAAAATTGTCAACCAACAGTCACCAAAGGAGAGGGACTCTTCAAGAGAAAAGCTACAGCTTTTGGGGACCTCGAGTAGACTTGCATGTTTTTCCTTCCTCCACCCATGGTACTTTTATGTCTAGGTTGATGTTCTAACCCCAACTTTATTAAGCAGTTTCATAGCACTCGACTTTAATCCAAATAATTGGGTTAGAAGTTTTTTTATGCACTCATCCAATCTACCGTCCATGACGCTCGCAAAAATTAAATGGTAGCTCGATCGGTTTTTAGGTGATTAAAATGTCTTGGAACGTAGCTTACTCCCTCAAGAACTCTCACCTCGGCTTGGCAGCGAATGCGCCTGAGACGCTGACGTGGCAGCAAGTAAGTGGAACGAAGGCTTGTAGAATGGCTCCTCGAGCTGACAAGTGGCATGTGGCCTGCCATGTAGTAGTGAAGTGTGGCTGAAGCCGCCATCTTTGACCCTCTAAATGAACAAAAAAAAAAAAAAAGAAAAAAAGTTCACAAAAACAAAGGTAAAGAACAAGTATATTAAGAATGTGCAGGAATCGAATATCAGGTTGAGATCTTGGGATACGAGCTGCATGGAAGGCATTGCTAGGTGGCGAGATTTATAGGGGAGGTGGGAGAGGAAAAAAGAAGGAAAAATGGGCAAAGGGGTGGCTGCCGGGAATACACATCACCTCCATTGTTTGGGCCATGAACTCGCTGTCACGTGGAGTGCATGGTCTTCACCCGGGCAAGGTCCCTGACGTGGACCGCGTGGACACCGGAGAATATGGCGAAGATTCCAGAGTCATAGACCGTGTTCGAGGTTTCTTCCACGTTCTTCCGGGACTCGTGGGTGGTGACGCGGCAGCTTTTGGCACGTGAACTGGGAGAACCTTCAACGATCGGGGTGGCCTAAGTTCATTGGCCTAGGAAAAAATTGCGTCAGGTTAGATTCAAGTTCTCGCATGATCCGATATACAGCTCGAACCAAGCATAAACTGATGCAGTTGCTTTTGAACTGGACGAGTACAATTTGAGATTTAATCAACAACCAACGGAGGAGCAATAATCCATGTAATCCCGGTTCCTCTTTGTTTTAATTTCGGGAAAGATCAGAAAAATAAATAAATAAATAAAATCTGGTAACAACAAGATTTGTTTTGCTCGCAGGACTTGGTTATTTGATGAATACCAGTACATACAGTACCTCTATCATAAAATTGATTAGATTTCAACTACCAAGTTGTTGTTTGAGAACTTTAATCTCATATGCAGGATATTATCATCAGGCATTGCAGAATTAACTGAAAACAACAATTGGATTTATGAATTCTAAATGCAATAGTGAAACGATCCAAGCCAATATTGAAATGCATTGCCAACCCAAACATATGCAACTTGACGAACCTTAAGCCACTCGTCATAGGATCAAGGAGTCATTGATAACGAGCATCCACAGTATGTGGATCCATTCTGGTTCAATTTTGTTGTAGGATACTTTCCACGAATCTCTGCACAGATGCCAGTCCAGCTGCTTGACTGAAAACTATCGCATTCAAAGAAATTTTGTGCCCTGCTGATTGATCAACTCAGGAAGCATGTATGCAGACTGAAACAAGAGAATGAGAACTAAAAGATGCTTGCACCGTCATATGTAACGATGATGATAATATTCAGTGTAGCATAAAGATTCTATGACTTGGGTTGAGACTTAGATGAACTAATACAACACAAAAGGCAGTCAGAATTTATTAAAAATGATCTGATAACTAGATCAGCCTGCAAGAAACTATCAACGGAATATCCACCCTGCTCCACAGTAAGTTTGTATAGGGTCAGATTACAAAAGACCTGCACAAATTATTGGTCTTTCACAGGAAACATCCATGTAAGCCCTGGACAAATAAACATTCCGAACCTCACCCCAAACAAACAAAACAGGACACACAAAGGATAAATCATGTTACAAGATCACCATATGTGACTCCTCCAATAGGAAAATTCGTAGTCCATTTCAATCAAACAAGCAAGAGAATTAGCTTGGACTCCACTCAAGCTGTTGGATTATGGGTTGTAAAAGAAAAATGTATGGCGCTACAATAACCTGATGCTGCCAGCTTTCAGGCTCTTGCTTATGCATATAACAACTTTGCTCTTTTATTCAATTTGCCCATATCTATATCCCCATACTTTGAAAATTACACCATGAAATTAAGGTAATATTAACAAAAAGAATGACAAGAATGCTTTCTCCTATTGTATGTACATCACGCATCAGAGACTTCCGAGATAATACGCAGGCGGGGCCAAGCTGGGGACAGCAAGCACCTTGTTACTTCATTTTCTTCCATGAAGGCAAGCAAGCATCCTACACGTCTAGTTCACCGGCAAGAGCATCCTGGTAGGAAGACCATGTCAGATGTCTAGGTATATACTTTTGTCTGGATATATCAACATATATATTTGATAGGTAAAGGCCACTCCAGAAAAGAATGCAAGCATTGTTCTAAATCACTCCCTAAGGATTTGTGCATGTACACAATGATCTTAATTTCAGATACTGGTAATAGTCTACGTCATTCTCTCCCCCAATTATCTCATTTCGCATGTGACTATTAGACCTTCCATAAAACTAAGGCATTCTTATAAATCACTCCCTAATCCCTACATGGATGTGTCTCCACACATGATAATCTCATCTACCATTAATTGTTTAAACATGCATCATTCTCTAATGATCAGGTCTTTAGATCTTATGAGTCCAGTGATCCTGCTCCATATGGAGATCAAGTTCCCCAGGGACCCACCAGGTGAGGTACATTGTCTGAAATGTGGATATGCATTTTATATACGAGAGCAAAGAATATGAGATGGTATAAAAATATTTGTATTTGTAAACTTCCCTCCCTCTCCAGTTTAACTTTCTAAATTGACGTTGAAAACAAACTAGCAATTGACCTCAGTTGCTGTGAAGGCTTCATGCAAACAATTAATTAGCAGAATCATCCCACAATCTGGCCCCACAATTTTTTTTTTTTTTTTTGAGAGCACTTGTGCTTGTGGATGGGGGGATGTAATAGGGAGGGGAAGCTCCAGCAGGAATTAATGCAAACAATATGTTATTCCTTTGAAAGCAGCACCAAGCATCAAGATCTATGTGTCTGTAAGTGTCAGATCCTTTTAATATCTAAGAATTTCTTCTTAAATGGCAATGTCAAAGTGTGTCATACCAATAGGATACTTTAGGCTAAACTGAAGGGTCTGGGTAACATAGATCAACATTCACATCAGGCAATTAAATAGTCAGCAAAAAGTCTGAAAAAAGCAATAGTAGTGGAGATGGATGGAGATGAATACAGGTCACCACACAATGACAATCTCATCTAATGCGGACACCAACAAATATTTTCGATCAAATTCATTATGGATTGAATTATAAAGCAGATCATTTGAAGCCACAGGAGTCAGTTCAACCATAACCCAAAAATCCGACTCGAGCACCGGAACCAACTTAGTTCAAGAGATTATACTACTTCAACATTTCAGCTTCCACTTGGGCGCCAACAATTAAATTCAAATTCAAATTAGCCCGCCCACATATTTCTCCATAAATCATGTAACTCCCCTCCATCTTCTCTACTTGAGCGCCAACAATTAAATTCAAATTCAAATTAGCCCACCCACATATTTTTCCATAAATCATGTAACTCCCCTCCATCTTTTTCACTTGGGCACCAACAATTAAATTCAAATTCAAATTGGCTCGCCCACATATTTCTCCATAAATCATGTAACTCCCCTCCATTTTCTCCAACTCCCCACTATCTTCTCCATGTAAGTCTCCATGAATTTTGAATTTTTAAATGAGCTTGGAGGGACTATAAATACCTCTCCATAGCCCTTGTAATAGAGATTATGAATGAATAAAATGAAAACTATTCTAGTTTCATTTTTTTTTCTATTTGTGTGATGCAAATGTCTTCCGTGAGGGAATGAGCGTGAGGTTCAACTTAGGTATCTTTTAAGCTTTGGTCTACCAAGGGGCGTCTTCTTCATTTCAGCTCTCTACATCATCATCTTCAAGCCCTCAAGGATCCCCTACAATCCGAAGTTAAAGAGGAGGTTGCCTTGCCTTGGAACCCATTATGGATGGAGTTCTCATACTAGTGATGACAATCGTTAAGTCTAGTAGCGGCTCAATGGAGTGCTGAAAATAACCTTCCAACAACAAAGTGAGTGCTCATCATTGGTGATTAAACTCATCCGAATCTCTTAAGTTTGATCATATGAAGGTATACATCTTAGTCTTAAGGGTCCTCAATCATTAGATCCCTTCTTCTTTGGATCAGGATTGAGTTACATAGCTGGTAGATTTCATTTCATTAAGTAGTCCCTTCTTTGAATTACTTTTAGCATTCTTATGCCTGAATTAATGTTAATGTAGATAGGTATCATTGCTCAATCAATTAATTAATCTTCTAAGTTAGATTCCATTCTTGTATGCCACACCATCATCTGCAAACTACGACAGATCTCAGTAAAATATGTCCACATAACTAAAAAATAATATCAAATGTAAATTATCTTACTAATCCTACTGTGTCAATTGTTGCTATTGCAGTTACATCTTCCGTTAGATATCTATTTGAGTAGATCATTGTCCAAGCCTCCTTGGAACAAAATGAAGACCCAAGCTTTGGACAGATGCTTAATCTCTGTTACCGTATTTTGTTATTATGAGTCAAACACAGTAATCTTTCATTTCTAAGAATTAGATTACTAAGTGTAAAATTAGTAGGAATGTAAGATTCCTAGTAATATTATATTATCATGAACCAAATACCACCTAAGAGTATCCCCATGCAATCATTTTGGAATCTTAATTGCTGTCCTAGGCAATTTATTAAGCACCACATACAAGCAATGTTATCAGGATCCTCTGCAGTCATATATTCTTGGAACAATTAGATTTGCATTTGCATTTTTAAGTTGTATCCATCAAAGGTTATTATCAAAAAAAATCTCTAACCCAATCCTGCAACTCAAATTATCAGGAAAAAAGACAACTTAATGTTGATGGTGGACCTGACACTCACACACACAAAAATTAATGAAAGAAAATCCACTTTCATGACTATAAACCAACAGCTGTCGACCTCCTACCTACCTAGGAATTTCATCAGAATTAATGATCTTCCACAAAACCATAAGCCTTCAAACCAACACTTGATATTCCAAACCAACTCCAATTTTGAAGGTCAAGACATCACTGCTTGCTTATATATCAGGTTTGATACAAACACTAAAATTACTTCTTATTATTTTTTATTAGACATTAATATGAAACTACTTATCAAGAGAAGAAAAATTGAATCTAGAAGGCTATTCAACAAATCGAAATGAAAGTGATCTTCAGATACAGAATTAACACCAGAAAATGACATTTGACAACTAATGTCTTGTTGAGTGATTGACCATGTGAACTGGAGCCTGGAACACAAATTCTTTTCGTAATTAATCATCAATCCTGGTTTAAGACCTGTTAAAGCAGCCAGGATACTGACACTCAAGAGTCTAGAATGGTCATTTAGACAACTAGTGAAAGATGATCTAACTGTTATTTGACTAAGAAGAAGCACAGGGCTAAAAAGCCTGAAACACGTGTAATGCCTTTTTCTCCCTTCCTTTCCTTCATCTTCATCAGTCTGTGTTCTTTGCCTTTTCTTTTATTATCTTTCTATTTTCTCAACCTATCTCACCTTTTCTTTTTAGTTTTCCTTCTGCTGATGCATCTCACCCTCTCTTCCTTATTTCTTCATTTCTCTCTAGCAGTCTGGCTTAGAAGAGAATGATGAGTTTCCACAAATTCAAAATTAAAGGCTAATAGCTAACTTCTTTACAATCTGCAGAGATAAGAAAAAGATAGTCACATCATCTAAATGGGGCAATTTGTTAACCCACATCAGCTAGATTGCTTAAGAGAGATATTATAAGAGAACAGAGTAATACTACTATATCATAAGCAATCTATAATATTACCAATGGCCTATCAGGTACCAGTAAAAGAAACAGAAGAGTCTATATGTTTAGACAGTAAGTCAACCCACATCTTAAGAGGTGGACTTAAAAATCCTATTTCACCATCCATACCGTTTAAAGCTATATAAGGCCTCTAATCTGGTTTGACACTGTAGTTCTGTAAAAATTATATATATAAAATATCATTACTAAGCGATACTTACATCTCCAGGTAAATCCACATGAAACAAGTTTATGGCACCATAATTGAAAGTGAAACTGCAGAACAAAGAGGACATGGAAAATAACAAGTCAGTTTGCAGTTTGGAATCTAATACAAAAGCATATTAGAAGTATGTGTAACTATGTTCACATTACAAGTATAAGAGCGAAAAATAATAAGAATGGCAAGCAGGAACTCTAGATGCTTACCCTTAATGTTAGGTCTTACCGCTATCATACAAACCCAGCAAATGCCAAAAGAATAAGAATGAACATTGTCAACCAGTTCACAACATGGAAATAATCAAGATTATACATAGGATTGCACACATCTATATATCCAAACAACTTTACTTCTGGACAAGCACTTTAATTTATGTGTGAAAATGTTTGCATTACAACAGGTGAGGGAAGTAGGGTAATTAGAGTGACCTGTTAATTCTTACTGCACCATTTGTATTAAGTGTTAGAAGGTACAAATTAGCTGTGCAACAATGTGCATTGTCAACCACTTCACCACACTGAGATAAACATATTTACATATTGGAATGTACACATCTATTAATCCATATATTCGAACAAATTTACATTTTGAAAAGCCAAACTCTATATCCATCAAACTTGAGTCAAAAACTACTATGAGGTCCAAAAGGGTGAAATGAAGGAAAAACAGGGAGGGAGAAGGGGAGAAGAGGGTGGAGAAGGGCAGAAGAGATGGTTTCTTAAACGAGTCTACATCCTAAAAGGCACCACAGACTTGAGGAAAAGATAAATTCAAAAACTAGGTTAGTTTTAAAAGGAACCATGAACTATTTCAATTCATATGATCATGTCATACACCTGAATTCCTTGGAAGTTGTCATCAAGAAGAAACAATTTTCTGTTTGACATTCAATATAAGAATTTTTGGCCATTTGTTGAAAGATCATCAAAACCCTTTCCCTCCACATCAATACAAGGAAATCAACAAACCAAAATGGGACAAAAATGCAGTCTCATACCATCTGAAAGTTTAATTATTTGGCCACTGTCATTGTAAGAAGAGGCATTTTTTGTCATGTTATTTATTTATTTATAGCAAAGAAATAGGGGTTTTTATAACTATAAAACCTTTTTCCCCTTATTTTCATTCTCCTCTTTTTATGAAGATTGAAAATTATATGAGTTGTAACTCTTATATTCTTTATTTTGAGAGGTGGATCCAAGGGACGACCCACAGGGCCATGTGTTACCCCTCCCCTCACTCCCTCGTTGGAAAATTTTCCTATAGTAACTACAACCTCCTTTATTATTCATAAATTCCCATTAACTTAGCACTCACACCCTTAAATTTCTCCAAATTTTAAACTCCTCTCCCTAAAATTGCTCATTGAAAGGCCCCCATTCCCCATCACTACCATCATTATCTTCTTTCACCCATTCCTCATTCCATGCCCTAAAAGTTCAACTAATTTGGCAACTCAACCTCTAAACCTAATGAATTTTAAATCAAATAAGTTTATTTAATCCCCATAAAATCTCTAACTAGGATTAGCAAATCTCTCTTAAAAAGTTTTGTTTTGGCCTTTCCCCTCGTTCCTTTAAAATACCACTTAGCATATGTATAGGTTGTGCCCATTTCTATAAAACACCTCACCTACACCTCCAACCATTAGATTCTATTCCATAAAATGCACTCTTTCTCCTCTAGTTCCCATTCTTGTTTGTAAGATTAAGAGCTCTACTTGTGTAATATCTTGAATTTGGAGGTCTTGTAATTTCATTTTAAGCATGTTTTTATTATTAATTTAGCTTTCTTGTGTGAATGATTTGAGTGGAAATCTTAAAAGAACGTGAAAACTGAAGTTTTGGAGGTTAGTTTGAGTTTTCTCCCATAATCCTTCCAAAAGTTAATAAAGTCACTTATTTAGGCTTATAATTGAAGTTTTTGTGATGATTTCAATGTTTACTGGTTATTTTTGATTCTTGGGAGAAGTTAGAATGAAGATTTTGGAAGTTGGAATGCATTAGAATGGCTTTTGAAAAGGTTTCATGATATTGTAACTTATTTAACAGCTAATTGGGAAGATAGCTGATTTTTTTGAGTTATTAGTCAGCCAAATTTGAAAGTTAGCTGACTATTTAGTCAGCTAACTTTGAATGTTGGCTGACTGTTTGATTGCTGGTGAGCTAACAGGGGAAGTTAGCTGACTATTTAGTCAGCTAACTCCCTGAAACTCATTGTAAAAAGGTTGGGAAAAATTTTTTTGCCATAGTAGTCGACTACTTAGTCGATTACTGTGGGAAAACTTTCTGTAAAAAGAGCTTGGGACTATTTCTGCTCAAAGTAGTCGACTATTTAGTCGACTACTTTGGAAAATCTCTCTGTAAAAGTGGTTTGAAAGAAATTTTGGTCACAGTAGCTGACTACTGTGGGAATTTTGTTTGCGAAATTGGTTTGAAACCAATTTCAAACCAATTTCACTCTCAATTAAGGACTTCCCAGGGGGTCACCTATCGCTGTCACCCAAGCACGCTTAACTACAGTTTCAAATGGATAAAAATCTTTTGCGAAATTAGTTTGAGGCTAATTTCACTCTCATTAGCTAGCATCCATGCTAACTAATAGGTGGATAACCCTGTTATTCATCTGATAACGAAAATTTGACCAGGAGCATTAACGAAAATTTGATTAGGGGCAAAAGTAAAATTTGATAAAAAGTTATTTGAGGATTTGATTAAGGGTAAGGTAGAAAAGAAAATTGAAGAAATAAAAATACTTGATGGAGAAGAAAACCATGTGGGCTTTGAAAAGTGTGACTTAAGAGTAGAGAGAGACAAAGTAGAAATTTCTAAGAGCATTTAAAGCCACACATCCTTCCTTAGCCCTTAAGCGACCGTGAAAGGAGAGAAAAAAGAGAGAAAAGGGGGAGAAAAGAGAAAGAAAGAGGAGAGGGTTCCAGCCGTGGAGAAGAAGAAAAAGAAAAGAAGAAGGAAAGGAGAAGAGAAGAAGAGGAAGAGAAGGAAGGGAAGAAGACTTGGTGGTTTAGCGATCCTTACTAAGGTAAGTCTAAATCCTTCTAAGTTAGAGAATGATGTTAAAATCTTATGATTTAGAGGTAAATGAGGTGATAGCATGTGTAGATTGTGAATCCTTGAGCATGTTAGGGATTGAAGAGTATTATGTTAAGATATGAAGGCATAGAGCATGTATGCATAGTTTTATGAAACCCTTGGTTTTTGTACCTTAATAATGCATGTATGATGACTTAGGCTAAGAGATTAGTTCAAGGGAGCCAGAACAGGAGAAATAGTAGCTATAGCAGTGTGCTAGCAGCTAAGGTGAGTGGGTTTCTCATCTAGCTTTGAGAAATGTTTTATGATAGCATAGTGATATTTTGCTATAAATCAGAGTATGTTATGCTAAGTATAATACTTCAAGTAGTTAAATATGAAAAATGAGAATCTAGTAATGATGTATCTTATTCTCAAAGCATGTTCTAAAGCAAAGCAAGAGTTTCAGCAAAGCATGAATTTAAGAAAAGAAAAGGAAACATGGGCTAGAGCATGTTTCAAAGCAAAGTATAGAGTTTCATGAAAAGTATTGTTTGGATAAAAACACATGTTTCAGTAAAGCATAGAATTTACTTTTCAGATTTATGCTTCAAAGTGATGCATGGGCATGCATGAATATCAATGTTTCAAAGAAAGTATAGCTGATTGTATATTGGATTATAAACTTATATTTGAGTATTTCTACAGCATACAGCATAAAGAGCATGGGGCCATCTATGGGGCTGATCACCTTGTAGACTGTGCCATAGCGTAAATATTGCACACACTATTATAGCCAGCACCTCCTTGCGACTCAATCGTACTATGATCTCGAGGCCAGGGGGAGTACAAGCTAAATCAGCCCAGTGGGGCAAATTGCAAGCAGCCCAGTGGGGTAAGAATCACAGCTCGGTTAAGAGCTAGGTTACTATATAGCTCGAGGGGGCTCAGAGATATTGGCCCATGAAGGGGGCAAGCAGGAGGCCCAGGGAAAAGGGGCAAGCTCACACCTGGGGTGAACCGCACATGTGAGGGGCACCATGTGGTGCAGGGATCCTCGGTGCTCAGTACACTCACCCACTGAGAGTACACCTACAGGAGGGCGACTGTAGGGATGTACCTTAATGGTAGCACACCCAGCTCATCATCATGAAGTTTTGTAAAAGTGGTATTTTCTTATTTAAGTTGCATTATTGGAAGCATAAGCTAACTTATGAGTTTTCTTATATCATTGAAAAGATTTCTATATCAATTGTGATACGTTGTATCAGTATATTTATTAGTTTTTAAAATATAGTTCTCAGTTTTTTCCCATTGTTAAATGGCTTTCCAATCACTGAGACTTAGGTCTCACCCCTCTACTGTTGAAATTTTTGGATTTCAGATCAAATATAGCAGGTTGGCTCTTGGATGCCTGATTTTGATATGGGCTGCTAGTTGTTGGATAAATTAGTTGTGATCATTAGCTTATGTTACTTGAATTGTATATGTATTTGAAATGGATATGGATGGATGTGTATGACTGTAACCCTATGATGTATTTTGGACTTGGGCGGTTATGAGAAATGACTTTTGTTGTAGAATGAAGGTCTTTATAACAGCATAGTGATGAGAGTTATATTGCCTAGAATCATGTGATAAATAGATGAGAAAATCTTATTTTATCTGAGCAGGGTGAAATAAATTGTGATGTGATCATGTAAATACTATGAATGAATTGAGTAGGTCAAAGTTTGTTGCAGATTAGTATATATGTGCATGTAACTTATGGCAATTGGATAGGGATCGCTTGGGCTTTATGGTACTTAGCATAAAGACTAGTAGATCTCTACTCAATTTTCATAAGAAATCATGCCGTCGGGAAGGGGCCCGACAGGTTTGGTATCAGAGCCCTAGGTATTAGATCTTAGGGGCATAAGCATGAGTCTAGTATAGTGAGTATAGTTTTGGATGATGAACCTGATCAAATGAATTGTGTCTTGTAGGATGGTTTCTACCAGGACAAGAATGGATGGAGAACAATCTTTAAGGAGAGGTAGAGGCAGAGGTAGGCGTAGACCCAGAAAGTTTGATAGGGAAGGCCAACCTAGTAGAGCCTTTTCTAGTGATCCACCATCTGATGGCGCAGGGGTGGAGGTATCTCAGGAGCATATGCATGATTCTCATTCCCATTCTGCTACCCCGATGCCAGTGGACCCATCCCAGGCATAGGCTCAGGGGTCGAGTATGCCAGATTTGGTGGGGATGATCACTCAGGCAGTGGTAGCAGCAGTGACCTCTAGTTCTAGCCTTCAGTCTAGAAATCTTGAAGCAGAAAGGAATGTAGAGAGAGCTAGAAAGTTGGGGGCTCTAGAGTTTCAGGGGACCACTGACCCTATTCAAGCTGATGTTTGGCTTCAGAGGATAGAAAAGTTCTTTGAAGTGATGAAGTGCTCTGAGGAGCAAAAGCTGAGTATAGCAACCTTCTTGTTGGAAGGTAGAGCACAGAATTGGTGGAGATCTGTTAGTAGTAAATAGCCACAAGGGGTGGAGGTGACTTGGGAGAATTTTAAGAAGGAGTTCTATTAGCAATATTATTCAGAGGTGTATAGAGATCAGAAGAGGAGAGAATTTCTTAATTTAACCCAGGGAAAGATGTCTGTAGCTAAGTGTGAGGCTACCTTTATTGAGTTGTCCCGATTTGCTGAAGCCCTAGTAGTAGATGAGAGGGAGAAATGTAGGCTATTTCAGGATGGATTAAATCTCCCCATCAAGGTTAAGACCAGCATGCAGTGTTATAGTAGTTATTCTGAGCTAGTGCAAGGGGCTCTCAGGGTAGAGGAGATAGAGAAGGAGTTCTTTAGTAGGAGGTAGGAGAGGTCAAAAAGGGGTGCACCTAGTTTCCCTTCCGGTGCTGGAGGAACTCAGCAGTTCAAGAAGCCCCGCAGGGCGAGGATGCTTTAGTTCCAAGTTGGCAGCTCCTACAGATGTTGGTAGAGGGTCAGCATTTGTGTCAGTATCTAGTCCTGTTCAGAGGAAACTCGCATATGGAGGGATGTCTTAGGCTGTTAGTAGTAGAGTGGCAGAAGAGATAAGAGATCAGAGCCGCTTCTTTGGTGGTGGGAGAACTCTACCCCAGTGTAGTATCTGTGGGAAGATGCACTCTGGGGAATGTAAGAGGGATAATAGAGGATGTTATATCTGTGGTCAGATGGACCACTTGAAGAGAGATTGTCCCAAGAGAGTGCAGAGCAGTGATCGTCCTCAAGGATCAGTTGCACCTAGAGGACAGCCTGCTAGGAGAGGAGATAGCAGTATCCCAGCTTCAGCCAGTCAGATGAGATCTAGTGCTAATCAGCAAGGGATGATTCCTAGTGTTCCAAGGGCTAAAGCTAGAGTTTTTGCAATGACCAGGCAGGAGGCTCAGGTCAACCCAGATGTGGTGACAGGTATATTACCCATTTGCAATTCTGATGCTTATGTTTTAATTGATTTTGGATCTACACATTCATTCATAGTAATAGATTTCATCAAGCATCTAGATAAAGCTATAAGTTTATTGGGTAGTCAGTCGGTAGTATCTGTGCTAGTAGGAAAGCCTTTCATGACAAATCAGGTGTATAAAGATTGTGCAATTTTAGTAGACGACCAAGAATTGTTGGCAAATCTAATTCCATTAAATTTAAAAGAATTTGATGCTATATTGGGGATGGATTGGTTATCAATGCATATGGCCAAAGTAGACTGTTCAAAGAAAGAAGTAGTATTTCATACCTCAGATGGTAGAGAGATCTGTTTTGTAGGAGAAAAGAGAGTATTACCCTCAAGTGTGATTTCAGCCTTGATAGCTAGCAGAATGCTGAAAAAGGGGTGTGAAGCTTATTTAGCTTGTGTGGTGAATTTAGAGGATAGTGGTCCAGAGCTATCTGATATTCCGGTGTTATGTGAATTTCCAAATGTATTTTCTGAGGAGTTGCTAGGGTTGCCACCAGACAGAGAGATAGAGTTCAGTATAGATTTGACCCCAGATACTAGACCTATAGCCAGGGCACCCTATAGAATGGCTCCAGTAGAATTAAAAGAATTAAAAGTCCAGCTTCAGGAGTTGCTTGATAAAGGATTCATCAGACCAAGTGTTTTTCCTTGGGGTGCACCTGTGTTGTTTGTAAAGAAGAAAGATAGTACCTTGAGGTTATGCATAGACTATAGACAGCTCAACAAGGTAACCATTAGAAATAATTATCCCTTGCCAAGGATAGATGATTTGTTTGATCAGCTTCAGGGGGTAGCAATGTTTTCAAAGATTGATCTTAGATCTGGGTATCACCAGTTGAAAATCAAGAAAGAGGATGTACCAAAGACTGCTTTCAGGACTAGATATGGTCATTATGAGTTCTTGGTGATGCCTTTTGGCTTGACCAATGCTTCAGCTGCTTTTATGGGACTGATGAATCAGATGTTCCAGAAATTTTTAGATAAATTTGTGATAATGTTCATTGATGATATCCTAATCTATTCTAAAAGCAGAGAGAAACATGAGCAGCATTTGAGGACAGTGTTATAGATCTTGAGGGAGAAGCAACTGTATGCCAAGTTGAGTAAAAGTAAATTTTGGCTAGATGAGGTTAAATTTTTGGGATATGTGATATCAGCTAAGGGTATTATGGTAGACCCCCAGAAAATAAAGGCAATAGTGAATTGGGAAGCTCCTACAAATTAATCAGAGGTGAGAAGTTTCTTGGGATTGGCAGGATATTATAGAAGATTTATAGAAAACTTCTCTATTATAGCTTCTCCCATGACCAAGTTGCTAAGAAAGAATACCAAGTTTGAATGGTCTAGTGAATGTCAGGAAAGTATGGATTAGTTGAAGAAAAGATTGACTTTAGCTCCAATCCTTACCCTCCCAGATAGTAGCAATGATTATGTGATATATGTGATGCATCTTTCAAAGGTTTGAGGTGTGTATTGATGCAAAATGGGAAGGTGATTGCCTACATCTTTAGATAGTTAAGGTCTCATGAAAAGAATTATCCTACCCATGATCTAGAACTAGCAGCAGTAGTATTTGCATTAAAAGTATGAAGACATTATTTGTATGGGATGAAATGCCAGATATTTACAGATCACAAAATCTTAAAGTATATCTTATCACAAAAAGAATTGAATCTCAAGCAAAGGAGATGGATAGAGTTGATAAAAGGTTATGACTGCACTATAGAGTATCACCCAGGGAAAGCCAATGTAGTGGCTGATGCATTGAGTCGGAAGTCTACAGCAACCTTAGCTTCCATTAGAGCAGTGCAGTTACCCTTGATGTTAGAATTGAGAGAGTTAGATGTAGAGCTGGTAGTAGATAATTCAGGAGCCTTGCTAGCAAATTTCAGAGTCAGACTAATGTTGCTTGAGGAAATAAAAGAGGCTCAACTGCAGGATTCACAATTGCAAAAAGCTAAAGAATTAGTTCAGAGTGGGTCCCAATCAGAATTTTCATTTAGAAGTGATGGTATATTATTATTTAAGAGTAGAGTATGTGTGCCAGTAGTAGAATCATTAAAAGAGCAAATTTTGAAGGAAGCCCATAGTTCAGCCTATGCAATGCACCCAGGAAGCACTAAGATATATAGAACTATTAAGCAAAATTATTGGTGGTATAGAATGAAAAGGGAGATAGCTGAATTTGTCTCTAAATGTTTAGTATGCCAGCAGATTAAAGCAGAACATCAGAGCCCAGCTGGCAAAATACAGCCACTATTTGTACCTGAATGGAAGTGGGAGCATATTACCATGGATTTTGTTGTGGGTCTCCCAAAGACAAGAAGAGGTAATGATTCTATTTGGATGATAGTAGATAGATTGACAAAATCTGCCCACTTTTTGTCTATCCAGATTTCATTTACCTTGGACAGATTAGCAAAATTGTATGTGAATGAAATTGTAAGTAGACATGGGGTGCCAGTATCTATTGTATCAGATAGAGATTCAAGGTTCACATCTCATTTTTAGGCAGAGTTGCAGAAAGCTTTAGGCACTAAGTTGAGGTTTAGTATAGCCTTTCATCCTCAAACTGATGGGCAGTCTGAGAGAACTATCCAAACACTGGAGGATATGTTGAGAGCATGTGTTATTGAATTTTTAGGTAGCTGGGATGAGCACTTGCCATTGATTGAGTTTGCATATAATAACAGTTATCATTCTAACATTGATATGGCACCTTATGAAGCTTTATATGGAAGAAAATGTAGAACTCCAGTGTGCTGGGATGAAGAAGGTGAAAGGAGGCTGCTGGCACGGAGTTGGTACAGCTCACAGTAGATCAGGTTAGAATTATTAGAGCTAAATTAAAGGCAGCCCAAGATAGATAGAAGAGATATGCAAATAAGAAGCATAGGGATGTGAAATTTGAAGTAGGAGATAAGGTATTCTTGAAGGTATCTCCTTGGAAGGATATCATGAGATTTGGGAAGAAAGAAAAATTAAGTCCCCGATACATTGGACCTTATGAAATTATTGAGAAGATTGGGATACTTGCATATAGATTGGCCTTGCCACCACAACTCTCTCAGATCCATAATGTGTTTTATGTATCAATGCTTAGGAAGTATGTGCCGAATTCCTCTCATGTGCTTTAGTCAGAGCCAATAGAATTACAGAAAGATTTATCTTATATAATAGAGCCAGTGCAAATTTTGAGCAGGGAGGTTAAACAACTCCGTAGCAAAAAGATTCCTTTAGTTAAAGTGCAGTGGCAGAATCATCGGAGAGAAGAAGCTACATGGGAGAGAGAGGATGAGATGAGATGGAAGTACCCTCATTTGTTCGAAGTTGAAAATAGCTAAATTTCGGGGACGAAATTTTCTAAAGGGGGGAAGATTATAATATTCTGAACTTGGAGGTCTTGTAATTTCATTTTAAGCATGTTTTTATTGTTAGTTTAGCCTTCTTGTATGAATGATTTGAGTGAAAATCTTAAAAGAACATAAAAGCTGAAGTTTTGGAGGTTGGTTTGAGTTTTCTCCCATGATCCTTCCAAAAGTTAATAAAGTTACTTATTTGGGCTTATAATTGAAATTTTTGTGATGATTTCAATGTTTGCTGGTTGTTTTTGATTCTTGGGAGAAGTTAAAATGAAGATTTTGGAAGTTGGAATGCATTAGAATGGCTTTTGGAAAGTTTTTATGATGTTGTAATTTATTTAACAGCTAATTGGGAAGATAGCTGATTTTTTTGAGTTGTTAGTCAGCCAACTTTGGAAGTTAGCTAACTATTTAGTCAGCTAACTTTGAATGTTGGCTGACTATTGGATTGCTGGTGAGCTAACAGGGGAAGTTAGCTGACTATTTAGTCAGCTAACTCCCTGAAGCTCACTGTAAAAAGGCTGGGAGAAAAATTTTTGCCACAGTAGTCGACTACTATGAGAAAACTTTCTGTAAAAAGAGCTTGGGACTATTTCTGCTCAAAGTAGTCGACTACTTAGTCGACTATTTTGGAAAATCTCTGTGTAAAAGTGGTTTGGAAGAAATTTTGGCCACAGTAGACTACTGTGGGAATTTTGTCTGTGAAATTGGTTTTAGACCAATTCTACACTCAATTAAGGATTGGTTTGAGATCAATTTCACACTCAATTAAGGACTTTCCAGGGGGTCATCCATCGCTCTCACCTAAGCACGCTTAACTGCGGTTTCAGATGGATAAAAATCTTATGTGGAATTGATTTGAGGCTAATTTCACTCTCATTAGCTAGCATCCATGCTGACTAATAGGTGGATAATCCCTCTTATTCATCTAATAATGAAAATTTGGCCAGAGGCATTAATGAAAATTTGACTAAGGGCAAAAGTGAAATTTGATAAAAAGTCATTTGAGGATTTGATCAAGGGCAAGGTAGGAAAGAAAATCGAAGGGGCAAAAATACTTGATAGAGAAGAAAGTCATGTGGGCTTTGAAAAGCGTGATTTAAGAGTAAAGAGGTGCAAAATAGGAATTTTCAAGAGCATTTAAAGCCACCCATCCTTCTGTCAAACCTTGTGTGGTACTCCAAAGCCTCGATTGGGTAAGGGAAAGCCCAAGGTTTATGATCCATGAGGTGTTCATGGGGTTCTAGGATTGATGTGAGCCCTAGGGTGAAGGATTTCAGCCTTCACGATTTTTAGGTTCATAGGATTAGGACCTAATGTTCTTGAGTCCAAGTAATTGGGTCTTGAGGGGGCTAACCTATCATTGGGCTAGAGTTGGGCCCAAGGTGAGTGAGTCTAATCACATATGGGTTAGTCCAAGGGAGTTTTTTGTTAGGGTTTGGTTTCTATTTGACCATGTATAAATACTTTATGTATGGGCATCTTGTAAGAGGCTGAATGAATGAAAAACCCTTTTCTCCCTAAAATTTTTCTTCTCCTCTCTCTCTCTCTCACGTGGTTGCCTAGGGTTTCCTAGGGTTTGAAGCCATCCCTTGCCAAGAAAAGAAAGAAATCAAGGCGTCCATAGAAGAGAAGAAACCCTAGTGGCCTTCTCTTGAAGAATCCTTGTGGAACTAGAATTGCTGCACCCTATTCCCACTTGGAGTCATTCTCTTTTAGATTTCTTAAATAAATCTAGACTTTCATGCCCAAAAGGAGAGGATTCACGTTCTCCTATTGCTGCTGGTGAAGAGAAAGAAAGGAAAACTAGTGCCTACATCGACGGGGGTGATTACCAAGAGCGAGATCCGAATCCTGCTACTGCAGAAAATTCTTGCAGCAAGTTCATCTTGTTTCTGCTTCTCCACATGCCTTGGCGCTGGTCCGTTGTGTGCCATGCTCCAAGGGAAGATCGAGAACGCAACCCCCAACATCTGGTATCAGAGCTTGGTTGATTCGGTGGAGAAAAGATTGAACTTTGGCCGGGATCTTGGTAAGGTATTGAAACAGATTTTTTTTCTGTTTTGCTGTTTGTGTTGTTTCTTGTTTGGGTATGGCATCTAGTACTCTAAAGATGGATTTTGAGAAGTATGACGGCAAGGGGAACTTCACCCTATGGCAGCAAAGGGTGAAGGATTTGTTGGTACAACAAAGAATCTATAAGGTCTTGGTGAAGGAAAGACCGGACAACATAAGTGCTGAAGATTGGGAGGAGTTAGAGGAGATTGCCTTTAGCACGATTCGGATGTGCTTGGCTGATCAAGTCTTGCCAAAGATCTGTATGGAGACCACGGTGAAGGGGCTTTGGGAGAGATTAGAGAATACATACATGGAAAAAAGCATGACAAACAAGCTGTGGTTGAAGAAACAGTTGTACAGCTTACGAATATCGAAAGGAGGAGATCTTGTCGCTCACATTCAGAAATTCAATCAGGTGTGCTCGAAGGTTATGAGTCTTGATGTGAAGATTGATGAGGAGGATAAGACTCTTATACTATTGTGTTCACTTCCAAGTTCCTATGATGGTCTGATCACAACCTTGGTGTATGGGAAGGAAACCCTGAATTTTGAAGAGGTTGTGGGTGTTCTTTGGTCAAATCAACAAAGAGAGAAGATCCGCATGGGGAGTTCTAACACAGAGGTTCTTGTTGTAAATGAGAGGCAAGGAAGACCTTGGGAAAAGGTTAGAGACAAGTCCAAAGGCAAATCGAAGTCTCGAGGCAAGCAAAAGGCATGGAAATGTTACAAATGTCATCAAATTGATCATCTGAAGAGGAATTGTCCACTTCTAAAAAATGAGAAGGGGAAGAGCATTTCTAAGGGTAGTTCAGCCAGCAATGGTGGTGCAAATTCATCTAAAGATAGTGGGGATGATCTACTAGTAGTTTCAAATGGGACCATGAAGTATGACAGGTATTGGAACTAGATTCAGTGTGTTCTCACCACTACACTTCGCATTGGGAGTGGTTTGCAACTTATGAAGAATCTGATGGAGGGAGTGTAAGCCTTGGTGATGATCACCCTTGTAAGGTTGCTGGTGTTGGTACCGTAAGGGTGAGAATGTATGATGGGGTCATAAGGACCTTGACCAATGTCAAACACGTGCCGGAGTTGAAGAAAAATCTGATTTCTTTGGGCTACCTGGAGAAGCATGGTTATGCATTTGGAAGCCAACCGGGCAGCGGGTGTTTGAGGATTACCAAGGGTGCATTAGTGGTGATGAAAGGGAGAAGGTTAGAAAATAATCTCTATCAGATGGAGGGCTCAGTTGTGACAGATGATGCAAAGGTGCTTGCTGCAGCAGAGGAGGAACAGTTGGCATATAAACTGTGGCATTATCGGATGGGACACATGAGCGACAAAGGGCTCACGGAACTCAGTAAAAGAGGTCTGATTCCAGCACTTAAGAAGGAGGGTGATGACCTTTGTGAGCCTTGTATCTATGGCAAACAGCATAGGGTAAAGTTTGCTAGCAGTACCAAGCAAAGTGAAGGCATTCTTGAGCTAGTTCACTCGGATGTATGGGGACCGGCCCCTGTTTCAGCCAGAGGTGGGGCTAGGTATTTTTTGACATTCATTGATGACTTCTCCAGGAAGGTATGGGTGTATCTGATAAGGGAAAAGTCAGAAGTGTTTGCTCGGTTTAAAGCTTGGAGAGTTGAAGTTGAAAAGGAGATAGAGCAACCGGTGAAGTGCCTAAGGTCTAACAATGGAGGGGAGTATACTAGCAGCGAATTCAGAAGCTACTATGAGGAGAATGGGATCAAACGCTATTACACAGTGAGGATGACTCCCCAACAAAATGGTGTAGCCAAAAGGATGAACCAAACATTGACAGAGAAGGCTAGAAGCTTGAGGCTGCAGGCATCACTTCCCAAGTTCTTTTGGGGTGATGCAATAATTTTTTCTTGTTTTTATGTTAACAGGTCCCCTAATCGCAAACTTGATGGAGGCATTCCAGAGGAGATTTGGAGTGGGAAGAAGGTGGAGCTTGGACACCTGAAGATTTTTGGTTGCTCAGCCTATGCATTTGTGGAGGCAACCGAAAGGAGCAAGCTGGATCCAAAATCACAGAAGCTAATTTTCATCGGATATCCATATGGAATCAAAGGCTACTTGCTGTAAAATTCTGATTCTCAGAAGTGTATCATCAGTAGAAACATCATCTTTGATGAGAAGAGCATTTTGAAGAAGTCCGGGATTGCAGATGGGGCTGAGAAGGCTAGACAGGATGGTAGTGGACAACATTCACTGACAGGTGATGTACCTTCTACTTCTACTTCAAAACGTGCTTCTTTTGAGGTGGAGTTTGATAGACATGTTTCCACACATATGAAGGATCAGCTAGGAGAGCCATCAGTCCAAGAGGAGGTGCAGGTAGAGCCACATACTTTAGATTTGGAGGATCGTCAAAGGGGAGTGGCACTGCACAAGCCGAAGCGCAACATCTACAAACCTATTCGGTATGGCATTGATGAGACCATCTCCTATGCTCTCATCACTACTAATGGAGATCCGGAGACCTTCAAAGAAGCCATGGAGAGTTCTGAACGGGAATCATGGATGCAGGCCATGATGGAGGAGATGGAGTCACTGGAAAAGAATAAGACATGGCAACTAATAGATCTACCTAGAGATGCTCGGGCCATTGGTTCAAAATGGGTGTTCACGAAGAAGGAGGCACCTTCAGAGCAAGGTGGAGTCAGATACAAAGCAAGGCTTGTTGCCAAGGGGTTCTCGCAGAGAGAGGGAGTGGATTACACGTAGATATTCTCTCCGGTTGTGCGTCATGCTTCGATTCGGTTGTTGTTGTCTCTTGTAGCTCAGCATGATATGGAGTTGCAGCAGATGGACGTGAAGACGGCTTTCTTACATGGGAGTCTAGAGGAGAAAATCTATATGAAGCAACCAGAAGGATTCAAGCAGTCTGGATTGGAGGAAAAGGTTTGTCTACTGAAGAAATCTCTCTATGGTTTGAAGCAGTCACCCCGTCAATGGTACAAAAGGTTTGATACTTTTGTTTTAAGCCTTGGGTTTTCTAGATGTAAACATGATAATTGTGTGTATGTGAAAGATATGGATAAGGATGATGCACTATATCTACTTTTGTATGTGGATGATATGCTCATTGCCAGCAGGAGTGTCGAAGCAGTAATTGGCTAAAAATTGCATTGTCATCAGAGTTTGAGATGAAGGATTTAGGTCCAGCGAGGAAGATATTTGGGATAAAAATTTGGAGAGATAGGACTAAGGGTATTCTCCACTTGTCATTGGGAGGATACATTCAGAAGGTGTTGGAGAGGTTTGGGATGGATAATGCCAAACTGGTTGGAACACCTTTGGCGAACCATATGTCTCTTTCAAAGCTACAGAACCCCCAAACAGATGAAGAGAAAGAGTACATGGAGAGAGTTTCATATGCCAGTACTGTGGGCAGCTTTATGTATGCTATGGTATGTTGTAGGCCAGACATAGCATATGCAAGGAGCCGGTGAGCGTGTACATGGCAAACCCAGGAAAGGAGCACTGGAAGGCACTGAAGTGGATCTTGCGGTATCTTCAGGAAACTCGAAAGCTTGGTCTAATTTTTGGGCAGCATGAAGGACCTAAGAAGAACTCCAATATCTCAAATAAGTTATTAGGTCCATTGGAAGGGTTTGTTGATACAAATTTTGCAAGTGATCTGGATACAAGGAGGTCTACTATAGGTTATGTGTTTAGCATGTATGGTGGACCAGTTTCTTGGAGATCAACCCTTCAACCTATCACGGCCTTATCTACAACAAAGGCTGAGTATATAGGGATTACAGAGGCTGCCAAGGAGGCTCTTTGGTTGAAGAGACTCATTAAGGAAATGGGGGTAAAGCAGGGTATAGTGGTGCTACACAATGATAGTCAGAGTGCTCTGCAGTTGGTTCAGAACCCAGTCTATCATGCACGCACAAAGCATATAGATGTAAGGTATCATAGGATCAGAGAGCTGGTGGAAGAAGTGAGGTGGAGCTGGTGAAAGTTCATACAAAGAAGAACCAGTCAGATGTACTTACGAAGATTCTTCCGCGGGACAGTTTTCTCTAATGTGTGACACTGATGGGTCTGAAGGACTATGCAGATTTTGCAATGGCTTTAGAGCACCAAGGTGGAGATTGTAGGACCTTGTGTAGTACTCCAAAGCCTCGATTGGGTAAGGGAAAGCCCAAGGTTTATGATCCATGAGGTGTTTATGGGATTCTAGGGTTGATGTGAGCACTAGGGTGAAGGATTTCAGCCTTCACGATTTTTAGGTCCATAGGATTAGGACCTAATGTTCTTGAGTCCAAGTAATTGGGTCTTGAGGGGGCTAACCTATCATTGGGCTAGAGTTAGGCCCAAGGTGAGTGAGTCTAATCACATATGGGTTAGTCCAAGGAAGTTTTTTATTATGGTTTGGTTTCTATTTGACCATGTATAAATACTTTATGTATGGGCATCTTGTAAGAGGCTGAATGAATGAAAAACCCTTTTCTCCCTAAAATTTTTCTTCTCCTCTCTCTCTCTCACGTGGTTGCCTAGGGTTTCCTAGGGTTTGAAGCCGCCCCTTGCCAAGAAAAAAAAGAAATCAAGGCATCCATAGAAGAGAAGAAACCCTAGTGGCCTTCTCTTGAAGAATCCTTGTGGGACTAGAATTGCTGTAGCCTATTCCCACTTGGAGTCATTCCCTTTTAGATTTCTGAAATAAATCTAGACTTTCACGCCCAAAAGGAGAGGATTCACGTTCTCCTATTGCTGCTGGTGAAGAGAAAGAAAGGAAAACTAGTGCCTACATCGACGGAGGTGATTACCAAGAGCGAGATCCGAATCCGCCGTCGCAGAAAATTCTCTGCAAAGAAGTTCATCTTGTTTCCGCTTCTCCACATGCCTTGGCGCTGGTCCGTTGTGTGCCACGCTCCAAGGGAAGATCGAGAACGCGACCCCCAACACCTTCCTTAGCCCTTAAGTGGCCGTGTGAAAGGAGAGAAAAAAGAGAGAAAAGGGGGAGAAAAGAGAAAGAAAGAGGAGAGGGTTCCAGCCTTGGGGAAGAAGAAGAGAAGAAGAAAAAGAAAAGAAGAAGGGAAGGAGAAGAGAAGAAGAGGAAGAGAAGGAAGGGAAGAAGACTTGGTGGTTTAGCGATCTTTACTAAGGTAAGTCTAAACCCTTCTAAGCTAGAGAATGATGTTAAAATCTCATGATTTAGAGGTAAATGAGGTGATAGCATGTGTAGATTGTGAATCCTTGAGCATGTTAAGGATTGAAGGATATTATGCTAAGATATGAAGGCATAGAGCATGTATGCATAGTTTCATGAAACCCTTGGTGCTTGTGATCCTAATAATGCATGTATGATGACTTAGGCCAAGAGATTGGTTCAAGGGAGGCAGAACAGGAGAAATAGCAGCTAAGGTGAATGGGTTTCTCATCTAGCTTTGAGAAATATTTTATGATAGCATAGTGATATTTTGCTATAAATCAGAGTATGTTATGCTAAGTATAGTATTTCAAGTAGTTAAATATGGGAAATGAGAACCCAGTTATGATATATCTTATTCTCAAAGCATGTTCTAAAGCAAAGCAAGAGTTTCAATAAAGCATAAATTTAAGAAAAGAAAAGGAAACATGGGCTAGAGCATATTTCAAAGCAAAGTATAGAGTTTCATGAAAAGCATTGTTTGGATAAAAACACATGTTTCAGTAAAGCATAGAATTTACTTTTCATATTTATGTTTCAAAGTGATGCATGGGCATGCATGAATATCAATGTTTCAAAGAAAGTATAGCTGATTGTATATTGGATGATAAACTTATATTTGAGTATTTCTACAGTATACAGCATAAAGAGCATGGGGCAATCTATGGGGCTGATCACCCTGTAGACTGTGCCATAGCATGAGCATTGCACACACTATTATAGCCGGTACCTCCTTGCGACTCGATCGTATTATGATCCCGAGGTCAGGGGGGAGTACAAGCTAAATCAGCCCAGTGGGACAGATTGCAAGCAGCCCAGTGGGGCAAGAATTATAGCTCGGTTAAGAGCTAGGTTACTATATAGCCCGAGAGGGCTCAGAGATATTCGCCCATGGAGGGGGCAAGCAGGAGGCCCAGGAAAAAGGGGCAAGCTCATACCTGGGGTGAACCGCACATGTGAGGGGTGCCAAGTGGTGCGAGGATCCTCGGCGCTCAGTACACTCACCCACTGAGAGTACACCTACAGGAGGGTGACTGTAGGGATGTACCTTAGTGGTAGCACACCCATTCTATCATCATAAAGTTTTGTAAAAGTGGCATTTTCTTATTTAAGTTGCATTATTGGAAGCATAAGCTAACTTATGAGTTTTCTTATCTCATTGAAAAGATTTCTGTATCAATTGTGATATGTTGTATCAGTATATTTATTGATTTTTAAAATGTGGTTCTCAGTTTTTTTCCATTGTTAGATGGCTATTCAATCACTGGGACTTAGGTCTCACCCCTCTACTGTTGAAATTTTTGGATTTCAGATCAGAGATAGCAGGTTGGCTCTTCGATGCCTGATTTTGATATGGGCTGCTAGATGTTGGATGAATTGGTTGTGGTCATTAGCTTATGTTACTTAAATTGTATATGTATTTGAAATAGATATGGATGAATGTGTATGACTGTAACCCTATGATGTATTTTGGACTTGGGCGGTTATGAGAAATGACTTTTGTTGTAGAATGAATTTGTGTATATGGTCTTTATAACAGTATAGTGATGAGAGTTATATTGCCTAGAATCATATGATGAATAGATGAGAAAATCTTATTTTATCTGAGCAGAGTGAAATAAATTGTGATGTGATCATGTAAATACTATAAATGAATTGAGCAGGTCAAAGTTTGTAGCAGGTTAGTATATCTCTGCATGTAACTTATGGCAATTGGATAGGGATCGCTTTATGGTACTTAGCATAAAGACTAGTAGATCTCTACCCAATTTTCATAAGAAATCATACCATCGAAAAGGGGCCCGATAGCTTGGCTTGGTAATTGCCCCTCCAGAGAGAGAGAGAATGACATAAATGCAAGTTAAGTATTTTTGTGAGGTCATCTTTATAAGCCTGTGAATTTAAGACTATCAATTTATTCATTATATCTTCTGTTCTTTTCTTTGGCAAACCCTTTTGGATGCAACAAATATTATCAATTAAGCAGCAAAGAGCTTAATGCATTAGGAGGCTCTGACCTCCTTTTCCAAGTGGATCGATTGTGATCTCAGTATATTGATTTTGCTGAAAAAAGGTCTTGTTTTAATTTTAGTACAATGAATGAGTCCTTACATTTATTCAAGTTGTGAAGACTATTTGATTCAATCATGACAATAATATTAATAATCATATTCTTAATTAGCATTGATTTGGCTTTGATAAATGACCTGATCTATCCACAAACAAACAAAAACTCTTTCCTATACTTTATTGTAAATAATATGTCATCCGTGTAGAGTTGGCAACTCGTGCTCTCAAATTCAACTTTTCAAACCATCACAAAGTTTATGACCCTTATTATAGCAACAACATGTTAAACTAAGAATTTCCATCAAATCTGTGATTTTTAATTGTGGTGCAACTGAATTTAGACTTGATCAAATTTTAAATACAATGTGACCATGATGATAGAAGGGTAGAAATCACCAAAACAAGAAGACATGATAGGACTTTGACAGCGTAGCCTTGGCCCACCCATTGGTAAAATCCACACTCTGCTGCAGTTTATTTCCTAATATTTAGAGTCCTGAAAGGACTCAACTTACTAGGTTACCAACTTACTAAGTCAGTTACCAAGCTGCATCAGAAAGTAGTACACCGTCTCCCCCCTTTGTTTCCATTTTAGTTCTACCATTATCTCTTCTAATTCGCCCAAAAAGATTCAATCTGTATGATTATAAAGATCAAATTTCTGTTCTAAAGACAGATAAGATCACAATTCTGTCACAAAAGTCCGCTTTTACCTGCTGCAGGCTTTCCCCTGGAACAAGAAGATTTGAACCATCCTACTTCAGGCAGATCTGAACTGTTTGTCTAGATCTTGATTTTTTTCCACAGCAAAAACGTGTCATATGTTGGGAATGCACAGTGAAGAGATGGACAAATATGTTGTAACTTAAGCAATGTAGAGAAGATAAGCAGAAATATTTTTTTGTATAGATCACTTGGATTGCTAGGAATAGCTACATCAAGCTTTATATTACATAGCCTTTTATAGGGCCAATACATGACTCTAAAAATTTTACATTTACTCTTCTTAGAAAATAGCAAGAGTCATATTTAACTCCTATAGGAAATAGCAAGAGTCATATTAAACTCATCTAGGAAATAGTAAGAGTCATATTAAAATCATTGATAGCAATTCTTTCATTTCTCTAGAAATATTTTTGGAAGTGCAAATTATTCTTTAACACCCCCTCTTAATTTGCAATTCTAGGAATCATACACAAGCCAGGGAAATATCTGAAAGAAAGCAGCCCGATGGGCATATCAATCAAACTTCCAAAGCAAGCCATATAGAATCTACTTGCAATCTTCAGTTGCTTCTTGAACTTTTCAAACTTCTCACTTGTCACAGCTTTGGTGAGAAAATCTGCAGGTTGCTCATTTGTATTGATGAACTCTAAATGAATTTCTCCTTTGTTCACCATATCTCTTATGAAATGGTACCTAAGCTCGATGTGCTTGGACCTAGCATGAAAAACAGGATTTTTAGTTATTGCAATGGCCGACATGTTGTCACAATAGATTGTAGTCGGCTGCTCCTGTTTTTGTTTCAAATCAAATAGAATTCTCCTTAGCCAAATAGCTTCGTATGTAGCATTAGTAGCAGCAATATATTCTGCTTCAGCTGAAGATAAAGTTACTATTTTCTTCTTCTTTGAGCTCCAAGATATTACCTTTGTACCAAGATAGAATAAGTATCATGATGTGCTTTTCTGATCATCTAAAGATCCAGCCCAATCACTATCAGTAAAGCCAATCAAGGAATTATTTTCTTCTTTAACATATGTAATGCCATGTTTCTTGGTGCCTTGTAAGTGTCTTAGAATTCTTTTTGCTGCAGCTAAGTGTAGCTTACATGGTTCATTCATAAATCTGGAGATATAGAAAATAGAGTGCATTATATCAGGTCTAGTGTTAGTGAGATAAATCAAGGATCCAACTAGACTTCTAAAATCCTTTGCATCCACTTTCTTTGCACCATCATCAAGCTTTAACTTCTCATTTAAAGCCATAGGAGTTATTGCAGATTTGCACTTATCCATCTGAAATTTCCTCAAGATGTCTTCAATGTATTTTCCTTGAGAGATAAAAATTTCTCCCCTAGATTGTTTAACTTGAATTCCAAGAAAATATCTCATGAGCCCTAAATCTGTCATCTCAAATTCTTTCATCATCTTGAGCTTAAATTCTTTTATCGTATTCAGATTAGTACCCATATAAATAAGATCATCAACATATAGACAAACTATAAGAATATCATTCATACCTTCCTTCTTCACATAAAGAGAAGGTTCACTTGTGCTTCTTTGAAATCCATTTTTGCAAAAATAACCATCAATTTTGCTATTCCATGCTCGAGGAGCTTGTTTTAGTTCATAGAGAGCTTTTCGCAATCGGTAGACTATATCTTTTTTATCTTTGACTTCATAGCCTTTTGATTGCTCAACATAGACTTCTTCTTCAAGCTCTCCATTGAGAAATGCTGATTTGACATCAAGCTGGAACACATCTAGCTCTAATTGAGCAGCAAGAGCAAGAACAGTTTGAATTGTCTGTATTCTCACAACTGGTGCAAAGGTTTTGTTAAAGTCGATTCCTTGTTGTTGTGAGTAGCCCTTTGCTACAAGTCTTGCCTTGTACTTTTGAATGAGGCCATCTTCATTGAACTTTGTTTTGTAGACCCATTTCAAACCAATCACACTTTTACCTTTAGGCAAGTCTACAAGGTCCCAAGTTTTATTTTTCTCAATTGTTGTCATCTCTTCATGCATGGCCTTTTGCCACACTTTTTCTTTGACGGCTTCTTCAAAACTTTGTGGTTCACATGCAAAGAATGCAACTTCACATGATTCATAGACTTCTCTTAATGAATGAGTCTTCCTTGGTGGTGAATTTGAATCCATCGTTGCTTGTATTGAAGAGATTAGATTTGGTGACCTTGGTGGACTTGGTATAGGAGTAGGAATTTGTGAATCTTATTGTGATTGTTGTTCTTGGCTTGATGTAGACTCCAAGAATTCATACATAGGTGATGAATGAGAAGTACTTTCATCCCAACTCCAAGCTATAGTTTTATCAAAAATAACATCTCTCGAAACAATTAACTTGTTAGTGTAAGGATTAAATAAGCGATAGCCTTTTGATTCATCACTATAGCCAATAAAGATTAGCTTTTCTTCTTTTTCATCAAATTTGTCTTTGTTGGGAATAGAGATATGGGAGTAAGCAATACATCCAAATACCTTCAAGTGATTGACAATCGGTTTCTTTTTGTGCCAAGCTTCAAATGGAGTCTTGTTGAGCACTGCCTTTGTAGGTGACCGATTGAGGATATAGATAGCTGTATGCACTGTTTCAGTCCAAAATTTGTTAGAAAGACCTTTGCCTTTTATCATGCTTCTAGCCATCTCCACAATTGTTTGATTCTTCCTTTCGGCGACACCATTTTGCTGTGGTGTTCTTCAAACTGTGAGTTGTCTTTGAATGCCTTCTTTTTTGCAATGTTCCATAAATGGTGTGAAGATGAATTCACCTCCTCGATCAATTCTCAGTGTTTTGATTTTGTGGCCACTTTGTCTTTCTACAAGAGCTTTAAAATGAAGGAAAATAGAAAATGCTTCTGATTTTTCTTATAAGAAATATAACTACATCATTCTAGTACAATTATCTACAAAAAGAATGAAATATCTTTTATTACCAAATAAAGGAGTTCTTGTTGGACCACAAATATCAGCATGCACCAATTCAAGAGGAGAATTAGCTCTCCAAGAAGTTTTAGGAAAGGGGAGTTTATGCATTTTTCCATAAATGCAACCTTCACAAATATGATTTGATCTTTAAATGGAGGGAAGCCCAATAACCATATTCTTTTGCTTGAGTAGATGAAGTCCATTGAAGTTAAGATGACCATACCTTAAGTGCCATAAGTGTGATTCAAAGTTTCAGATTTGAGAACCATGTTTTCTTGTAAAGGCATGATAAGTGGAAAAGCTCGGTTTGAGTTCATTTGAACAGTGGCAATTTGAGAGTTTATCTTCTTGTCCACAATTCTACACTTATCATCATTAAAGGAACAAGAATATCCACTTTGCAAAAGTTGTCCAATGCTCAACAAATTATAAGTCAATTTAGGAACATAAAGAACATCACTTATAAATTGTTTGTTACCTCTCTTTGAGTAGACAGCTATGATACCTTTACCTTCAGCTTTTTGGATGTTTCCATCTTCTAATTTCACCATTGAACTGAAATTTGGGTCAAGTTCAACAAACATCTTCTGATCCTCGGTCATATGACTGCTACAACTGCTGTCTAAAAATCATGTATGTTGAGATTCATGTTGAATACTCATGCAAGAAAATAGTTGATTTGATTCCTCCTTGGTGAACCTTGCTTCTTCTTTTACATTATTGTCTTTGTACCAATAATTATTATAAGAATGATTGGGAATCTTGCACCTCTTACATCTGAACCGGAAATCCTTGCTCTTATGGTTGGTCTTCTTGCAAATGTGAAATTGAGATTGAGAGACTTCGGATTGTCGCCGTGCATCTTCTTTTTTGCTTTTATTTTTATTTTGCCACATTTTTTTTTTTTTCGAGAAGATCCTCCTTTGTTTTGAAAATTTGAGTTCTTCTTTTCAAATATATTAGCTTTGGTATGAAAAACTTGATCAAGAGGTTGACTAGAAGGACGACTCAATCTTTCATCATGCACTTAAAGAGAGCTCATTAGTTCATAAAAGGTATAAGTAGATAAATCCTTGGATTCTTCTATTGCAGCAACAACATGATCAAATTTTGTTAGAAAGCTCCTAAGAACCTTTAGAACAATTTTTCTTTCTTCTATAACATCTCCAAGGCTTCTAATTTGATTTACAATTTCTGAAATTTTAATAAGAAAAACTTGCATATTTTCATCTTCTTTCATTGCAATGTTATCAAAATCCCTCCAAAGCGATTGTAGTTTCAAAGAAATAACTTTTTCATTTCCTTCAAAACTATTTTTCAAAATATCCCAAGCTTCTTTAGCCTTTTTTGCACCAAATATGCGAGAAAAGATTGCTTTGCTTACTCCTTGTTGAAGATATCGAAATCCACTTGCATCATTGCATACATTCTTCTTATATTGTTTTTGTTGTTCTTCTATCCAATTGCTTCCATCATTTGGTAGCTCCGGGTAGATGTCTTCGACAACCTCCCATAGATCTTGTGAGATAAATATGGTTTGCATTTGACTACTCCAATGTCATAGTGTTCTCCTTCGAAGATGCAAACTTGATTTGATGTGTATACAAATATTGTTGGATCTAGGTTGGTAGATATTTTTGGAGTAAGATTGAAGGCTTATGAGAGAAAATAGATGTAGGAATATTTGACTCTGATAACAAATTTGTTGGGAATGCACAATGAAGAGGTGGACAAATATATTGTAACTTAGGCAATGTAGAGAAGATAAGCAGAAATATTTTTTTGTATAGCTCACTTGGATTGCTAGGAATAGCTACATCAAGCTTTAGATTACATAGCCTTTTATAGGGCCAATACATGGCTCTAAAAATTCTACATTTACTCTTCTTAGGAAATAGCAAGAGTCATATTTAACTCATATAGAAAATAGCAAGAGTCATATTAAACTCATCTAGGAAATAGTAAGAGTCATATTAAACAAGTGGTGAATCATTGATAGCAATCCTTTCATTTCCCTAGAGATATTTTTGGAAGTGCAAATTATTCTTTAACATCATGAACCCATCAAAAAAGCTTCCTATAACTTACCTAGTGTAACTTCTAACACTAGTGAGTTTCTTCTGTCTTCTCTCCTTTCTTACACAATTTTTAATGACAGACTGATCAGATATTCAAAGTTCAGAAACAGTCAATATAGACCTTTTCATTCACACTGTTTTGTCCCAATATGTTATCATCCAGTACATACAGTTCACATCAAAGAATCATATCCTATCCAATCTTGGATATTGGTTTGCGAGAGCTTGCCAAGGGAGAAAACACAAAACTCAAAGCTATCAAGGAGGACATTAAGAAAATACACCAGGAGGAGAAACACAATACATCCAAAGTTACAAGCCCTTCATATTCATTTGATTGAGGACAAAAGCCTGAAGTAGAAGACAGAGGTAAGGCTACATACGAAGAAAAGGGACGCCATACGTCTTTCCTCACCCATCACCATTCAGAATAGTGAAGATGTTAGGGGTATGCTAGTTACTTGAGCTCTGTTCTACAATCAAAGATGCCACTTTACACTCTACATATGTGTTCAAGGACAGCAAACCCCTTGCTTGAAGCCCAACTTGGAAAACAAGGGTAAGGTACACATCAACAAGAGAGAGGCCATATATCTTTTTTATGCATCACCCTTTAAAACAATACAGTAGGTGTTGTGGGTGCATTCTAGAACATCAAAAAGGGTTTAGGCTTCTCTCAAAGAGAAAGCGACTTTGCAAGTTATTAAAATGGATGAAAAGATTAATTAAAAGAGAAAGTAAAGCTGTTGAAAGGAAAATACCAAATGCCATTCTTGAATCTAAATATTGAGATGACAACTCGGTCACATATCTCAAGAAATACATATATCAAATGGTAGTCTGATAAGGTTTTGAGATCATATATGAGTCAGGCTGATGTGCGGGCAGAGACTAAAGCTAAAATAGGATCTAGCTAAAGTTTTAAAAACTATACACCTCACTAGAGAAGTTTCTGGTCATATTGGAGATCGTGACTAAGGGAAAAACAAGAATTGGCTATAGGGATTGGGTTTTAGAAATGAATATGGTAAAGTGTTTCATGTGCATGCAAAAAAACTACCAAGATGAACCTAAATAATATGCCTCACTAGCATTTAGAAAGGAGTTTAGAGAGATAAAAAGTGTTTGACTTTTTTTCCATACTTAAAGAACCACACACAACAAAAAAGGAATGTTGTAACTTATAGGCTGACGAGGCTTTATAAACTAAATCATTCGCAATTTCATAGTGATCAAAGGCTGACTCTAAATGTACAATGATAAGAGAGAAAAGAAAGCATAAAAAGGGGGGGAAAACTGACTCAAAATAGCAAATTCTATTTCCAAGAGTTTTTAAGGCTTTCATGAAATATCATAATTTTATTGCACATTCAATCCCTCTTACTGGGAAAGATAACAGCAGTCGTTAAGCATATATAATTGAAACATAGTAAAAATAGAACATTTTGAGTTCCATAATACTGTGTAAAATAGATCATGTTGATACACTATGTATATTTTTTACATTTTAAATACTTTTAAGGGAGAGAACAAGCACGCTTTATTCAACCCAGACTATTTACCAAAAAAAAAAAAAACCAGAAATACTCCCAGAGGATAGAACTAGCTGCCATACATATGGAATAAAGAAACCTTCAGGATGAGACTCTTGCTCATAAGCGAAGCATAACTGATTAAACATCTGCTAAATTCCAAGTTTGTGAGAACGAAGATCTGAACATTTTCTAAGAGTATTTAAACTTAACAAACTTTCACTATTTAAAGTCCGCATATGACAGGACTGGTTTTCTTAATTAATGCTTAATAGAGAAACATTGAATTGGGTTTTACCTTACATTCCATCACCACGCCATGAACGGCAGTTAATGATGATGGCTTGAAGAACCTTGTCCACAGACCATTCACCATCCATTGGCTGCATTTCCATGCAATTGTCGAAGTAATCCAAAACCTGTATGATAGAATCAACATCAAGCCGGCAGAAACAAAGAAACAGCAGTAAAAATGGAATGACCATTCTTGTAATAAATAATCAGCAAAATATTGACACAAAACACGGAAAACATACAGTATATATATTTTCAAGCAGTTCATTAAACCATGGGTGATTCTTGAATGGTTGAAAGAACTCCTGTTGATGCATAATTGCATATACCACCTGAGTCAAACACAAACAGATCACAATGAATCTAACTTTTCTATAGGTTTGACCATCTCACAGAAAAGCAAAGCAAATAGCTGTACAACACGATACATCAAGATTCCGAGGCAATGCACATGTAAGAATTGCATTAAGAATTTCCAGTATGATTTTAAGAAAATCGGTGTGAATTTGAGTCTCTGTTGACTGCAATAAACATAACTGTTCTCAGTAGAAAAACACAAAATATATAAAATGTGGCAACACAGCTCTGGCTTATACCCTAAGATATTGATACCAGCAGAACAGAGAAGAGTGCCATATCTTCTGCTATGCTGCCCCCATCAACTTGATCAGCAGCAGATTTTTGAAATTTGTCATTTTTTAACTCAGCTAACTTAGTATACCTATAAAGAAACTGAATGCGAAAAAGCAAGAAACAACAAGTTACTGATCTCTGAAAAAAAGGGGCTCCTCTACCTTTCAGGAAAAAATTGAAGGCACAAAAAAAAAGAAGAAAATTAGCTACTGATGAGACATCTTAAATAAAGGATGGATGAAAGAAAGGAGCATACTTGTGAGAGAGCATGTCAAGAAGGCTAACCAGCCGCTGTGAAGCATAAGCACTTAACCTATGAACATGAGGTGCCATATTTGACTATGTTGCAAGACAATTTGTATGCAGGTAGATATCCTGCTTATATTTCAAAGTTTATAAAGTTAGAATAGTGAATTAAGGATTCCAATTTAGTTAGTCTAGAATTTTTAATTAAAATGAATTTCATGCAGAAGAGTTTCACGAATTAAAGGATCATAGTTCAGGTAAGTATGGTTCACTGGCAGTTTAACCAGGCTTTTGGCATGAATGTTGAGGGTCCTCAGAGCATGATGCATCAACCTATGAGATCCGTAACACAAGGGGAGTGGGCACAAGCATATTATACCAAGCAAACATGCTACCTTATATGGCTTTAATGTGACTGCATAATAAAGAAGATTTACCAAAAAAAAAAAAAAATACAAGTTTCACAGACACTAAACAAAAATTGTTCCACATTTGGCAAGATTGACAGTTGTAGGGCCAAATGGTTGACCTCCAATGTCCCCGGACCAGACACCGCTACCTGTAAGTAGAGTTGGCATATTGCTAACAAGAACATGACAATTTATTTCTCGAACATCAAGCATTGTCATAGAGTTTGTGTTTGAACATCCGTCAGAGCCAAAAGTACATAAAACAAAGAACAAAAAAAAAGAAAGGAATACGTGCCATATAACTGAATTATGAATTTGACCTAATAAAACATTTTAGACAAGACAATATCATATACTATATTGTTGTGTCATTCAAAAAAGTAAGATTTCTCCAGGTGTCTAACTTACAATTTTAACTGGATACCTTATAGTTAACAATGGACCACTATTTTTCCAAGAATAATGAAGCAGAAATAGGTCATGTAGCAAAGAAAAGAGCATCTGGTGCCTTACCCGCAGCTTGGAGAGGTTGTACTTAACAGTCCTTATTAGTATTACAACCATCAAAGAGCCAAGAGATGTATCATGGAGTAGGCGTTCTTGGTACCATGGAACGCTAGGAAGCATCTGCTGATACGAAATAAGTAACTACCAATTTATGTAGAAATTAAACAAGAAAGAGTAAACAAGTCTTACCCATTTATGTATCCTGGCATTAAAGGATGAATCTTGACTAAGTATGAGAAGGATAATCAGCAGCATATAGATTTGATTGGATGTCCTTCTTGAAGCATTGTAAAGTGTTTCCAGAATTGGCATCAGCTGTTGATCACAGTGAGTGCTTAATACATAACCAACAGGATAGAATAACATGAACTTGACAAAGCTCATATGTGCACAGCAATTACAATTATTACATGCTGAGGATATAAGAGAGTTCAAGGCCATTAGTGTTGATCAGAAAGTCTGTTTAATCAGAATACCCATGTCTTAAGAACCAAGCCTATAAAAGTCCATCAACAATGAATCATCATTCTCATATTCAAACAACTAAAGGAAAGCTTGGAAAATCACTGCTTGAGAGTTTTCCTAATAGTAACTATCAAAAAAAATAGTTAGCATCATGTGTGCAACAACTCTGTGTTATACAACCACATGGCTTTTGGTTCTCTGAATAACGTACCAGTGTATCCAAATCAGTTCGCACGAAAACATACTCCAAAAAGTCAGAGTTACCATGCAACAAAGAATAGAGCAACAGAACAGAACTTTTATCAGCCAAGTACCTGTAATGTCAAACCATTTACAAGACATAAACAAAATATGGTAAATGCTAAATTCAAGACTTTCTTCAAACTCATCTTCAAGTAAATACAAGGCAGGATTGCTTTTGTACAACTTCCAGTGTAATACACAAAGTCAAAAGTTCAGAATTGGAAATAATATGGTGTGAAATGAACATCAAATTTTATTAAGGAATAACGTGAAGCTCATTAGAAAGTAGGGAAGTTTGGATAAAATAACATGAAGAATCCCGAAAAAAGAAAAATGTGAAAGATGAACATCAAATTTTATTAAGGAATAACGTGAAGCTCATTAGAAAGTAGGGAAGTTTGGATAAAATAACATGAAGAATCCCAAAAAAAGAAAAATGTGAAAGATGAACATCAAATTTTATTAAGGAATAACGTGAAGCTCATTAGAAACTAGGGAAGTTTGGATAAAATAACATGAAGTATCCCAAAAAAAGAAAAATGTGAAAGATAATATTAGTATTTATTAGCTAGATTGAATATGACTTAGTTATCTTCACTACGATATCAATATTTGCTATTTATTTTTATCCATGTTCATGTTATTATATGTTATAAATTTATGATGATAAATCATATTACAGGGGGGTATATTGGTAGGAATTCTTACAAAGCTAAGGCTCATTCCACATTCTCTCTCTCTCTTTTATAAAACCCAAGGATTCATAAGCTTAGTTTCTTTAGAAGATTTGAAGTAAGATGAAAAAAAAAAGGATAGAAATGAATTAGATCTTATGATACCAAAACCATTATAATCAAATTGGTTGAATTATATTATAATCATATATATGGGACAATGTTTTAATTTTTACATGGAATTTATATTCTAGTTCAATAGATAAATTGTAAAATTCTAGGCCTTACATAATTTCAAGGATGACAACTAGAAGTGTCACTTATAAAACTAATGGTGATTTGGAGCAAGACTAGACCTATGATGAGCATGTAAATTTTGTGTGTAAGGCCATTGACTATAGCTCCAACCATAAATGAGGGCCTCCTAAGAAGTATGGATGCATTTGTGACTCATGAAGCCCACAGCCATGCAAAGAGGCCCATAATATATAATGATGATGTGAATACTAGAGCCTCCTCTCATCTTAGCATGCACCTTACAAAAAAAAAAAAAGAAAATTTCTTTAGAAATGGCTTCATTGAGCTCTCCCTTCCTAGAAAATTTTTGCCACCTTAGATCAATTGCTTAAGAAATTTCATTAAGCTTTTACATAATTTTTTTAGCCAAAGGACAAATTTTTCCCAAATAATAATGATATAAGAAAAAGAATAAAAAAAGAAATAGTACCAATCAATGATTAAAAAAAAGGTGGTGGGAGGAAAGGTAATGCAGAACATGGATAAGATACAAATGCAATGAAATAATATTTTTTTTTATAAATATATATTTTTTATGAGATGGCTAATTACCCAGAAAGATAAAAAACTAGTTAAGCTATACTATGCAAGACAGGCGGAAGCATACACTGGAACTAGAACTGTTAGAATATTAACGAAACCAGAAAAGTGAAGGTTAGGAAACCCTCGGTTAGGACATGCTCTCAACATTCACTAAATCAGAGAAAGAGAATTAGAGAAAGGATTTCATATACCAACAGTGATCACTCGAAGATTGAAACAGGAAAATCGCTCTGACAGGTTGAAAGTCCTGGATGAAGAAGCTGTCTACCGAAGAGGATCTTCGAAATATGGTTCAGGGGCAAAGGCGACTTTCTCTTTGGCTCGTGAATCCCTGAGAAAACAGCAAGAGGAGATGGGGGCTTGTGGTTGGCGGCAAGGTTGTTTTAGGGTTTCTGGAGGAGGGGCCGGCTAGGGTTTGGGTTTGAGGGAGGTTGGAGAAGATGAAAGGAAATACTAAGGGCTTCGCACCCACTCCTTTCCGGAGTACTAGTGTAACATCCCGAATCTCAAAGCAGTATCCTAATCTTGAAGCATAAAATTTATCATGAATGAAAGGGCACTTTTGAAATTTTATCAATGTCATTTGAACAATTGGTGAGGGGTATAAAGGGAAAGGATACCAAAGTCATTTGAAAATTTGATTAAGGGTAAAGTGGAAAAAAGGATCATGCCGTCATTCGCAAATTTCTCCAAGGGTAAAGAGGGAATTTGTCAAGGGCTTTTTCACGAGTGGAGAAGGGTAAAAATGCATGGTGAAGAGGTATGCCATGTGGACTTTAAAAGGGCATTTTGGAGATTTGTTTGAGGGTAAATTGGGGATTTGCCAAGGCATTTAAAAAAACCCCTTAATCCTTCCCTTCATCCATCGTAAGAAAAATCAAGAGTGAGGGAGAAGAGGGCGGTGGAAGAGGAGAGAAAATTTCAGCCGTGGGGAAGAAGAAAGAAAGAAGAAGAAGAAGAAGAAAGGAGGAAGAGAAAGGGAGAAAGCTTGGTGTCTTCTCTTCTTGTCATCCTTAAGGTAAACCCTAAACCTTCTAAGGTTTTAGATAAATGATAAAATCATGTGTTAGAGAGAAAAAGAAAAGAAATAAGAGAGGATTTCATGTTATGAAAATGATGAGGATTTATGTTTGATAGAGGAAAAGATAGAGAATTTTGGTATGCATTTAAGGGGCATGCATGCATGTTTCATGGAAAAACCTAGGTATCTGTCGCCTAAATAAATTTATATGTGGTAATATAGGTCAAGAAAATCAAGTAAAGGAACCTTTTCAAGAGGGATAGCAACTGTGGAAAAGAAGAAATAGTGGGTGAGTGGGTTTCTCATCTATCTCGTGAAATGTTTCATAATAGTATAGTGATATTTTGCTACAAAATGAGTGTATTATACTAAGTATAGTATCTTCAGAAATCAAATATGGGAAATAAGAAATCGGTTATAATGTTATTATGTTTGTAAAGCATGTCTAAAAGCAAGGCATGAGTTTAAAGAATAAGTATGGATTTACAGCATGTTTTAAAGTAAGATATGAGTTCAGACAAAGCATGAGTTTCAGCAAAGTATAGAGTTTCATGAAAAAGCATTTCTTGGATAAAACATATGTTTCAATAAAGCATGGAAATTTTCCTTCAGAGTTATATTTCAAAGTAATGCATGGGCATGCATGAATAGAAATGTTTCAAGAAATTATAATTGATTGTATATTGGATTATAAACTTATACTTGAGTATTTTTACAGCATAAATAGCATTGGGGCATCTATGGGGCTGATCACCCTGTAGACTGTGCCATAGTATGGGCATTGCATACACTATTATAACCGGCACCTCCTTGCGACTCGATCGTACTATGATCCCTAGGCCAGGGGGGAGTACAAGCTAGATCAGCCCAGTGGGGCAGATTGCAAGCAACCCAGTGGGGCAAAGAATCACAGCTCAGTAAAGAGCTAGGATACTATACGAGCCAAGGTGGCTCAGAGATATTAGCCTAAGGGAGGGGCAACCAGGAGGCCCAGGGAAAAGGAGCAAGTTCACACCTGGGGTGAACCGCACATGTGAGGGGTGCCATGTGGTGCGGGGATCCTCGGCGCTCAGTACACTCACCCACCGAGAGTACACCTGCAGGAGGGCGACTGTAGGAATGTACCTTAGTGGTAGCACACCCAGCCCATCATCAGGGAATTTTGTAAATGTGATAATTCTTTATTTAAATTATATTATTGGAAGCATAAGCTAACTTATAAGTTAACTTATCTCATTTATAAAAATTTATGTATCGATTGCGATATATTGCGCTGATATACATATGAGCTTATAACGTGATTCTCAACTTCTTTTGATAGTTAGATGGTTATCCAGTTACTGGGACTTAGGTCTCACCCCTCTTGTGTTCGCATTTTTATTTCAGATCAGTGTTAAAAAAAATTCTTCGGGGCTAGCAGCTAAGCTTAAAATATTCAAAGACTAAGCAGGTGGGCTTAGCATCTTAGTTTCAGTACCGAAATTTTTGTATGTATTATTAGGCCAGGGGAGAGAGTTGGTGGATGTAAAAAGGGATTGTAAGGTATATTTTTGTATATTAAGAGTGGTGATTGAGATGATGATATATGTATATTTATATCTATGAAGTTGTAATTATATGATGTAAATATCAAACTTGGCCTGGAGATGAATAGTGATGTGTATGTATAAGATGTTTGTAAACTGAGCAGGATCAAATAAATTAGCTATTGTTGTTTGATGACATATGTGATTTAACTGGGCAGGTTAAATGTTATTGACAGGATTATATATGTTAAGCATGTAACTTATGGGAATTTGATAGGGTTCACGTGTGCCTTATGGTCCATACCATAAGACTAGTAGAACTCTAGCCAAATTTCTATAAGTTGGCATGTGTCAGGGAGAGGTCCCCGACAAGATTTTTGGTATCAGAGCAGTCATTAGGTCTTAAGGGCATAAGTATGAGTCTAGCATAGTTGAGTGTAGTCTGAATGATGAATCTGATTAAATGAATTGTGTTTTGTAGGATGGTTAATACAAGGACAAGCAAGGAAGGAGAGCAGTCCTCAGGGAGAGGTAGAGGTAGGGGTAGACCCAGATGGGTGAGTAGGGGAGTCCAGCCCAGTAGAGTATCTTCTAGTGATCCACCATCTAATGATGCAGGGATGGGTATACCTTCAGAGCATCTGCATGAGTCTCCTTCACTGTCCACTACTCCAGTGCCAGCGGGACCATCTTCGGCACAGACCCCAGGGCAGAGTGTGCTAGACTTAGTGGGGATGATTACCCAGGCAGTCATGGCAGCAGTGGCCTCTAGTTCCAGTTTATAGTCTAAAAATTTTGAGGCAGAAAGAAATGTAAAGAGAGCTAGGAAGATGGCGGCTCTAGAGTTTCAGGGGACTACTGACCCCATTCAGGCTGATGCATGGCTTCAAAAAACAGAGAGGTCTTTGAGGTGATGAAATGCTCTGAGGAGCAAAGGTTGAGCATTGCAACCTTTCTGTTAGAGGGCGGTGGCCTTAACCGGTGGAAGTCTATCAGTAGTAGGCAGCCACAAGGGGTAGAAATAACCTGGGAGGACTTTAAAAAGAAATTTTATCAGCAATACTATTCAGAGGTGTATAGGGATCAGAAGAGGAGGGAATTCCTAAACTTGACCCAAAGGAAGATGTTAGTAGCTGAGTATGAAGCTACTTTTATTGAATTATCCCATTTTGCTGAAGCCCTAGTAGTGGATGAAAGGGAAAAGAGCATATTATTTTAAGATGGACTGAATCTCCAGATAAAGGCTAAGACCAGTATGCATTGTTATGGTGATTATTCAAAGTTGGTACAAGGGGCACTTAAGGCAGAAGAGATAGAGAAAGAGTTCCTCAGTAGAAGACTAGAGAGTTAAAAAAGGAGTGCACCCAATTTTCCTTCAGGTGCAGGAGGAACTCAGCAGTTTAAGAAACCTCAAAGGGTGGGACAATTTAGTTCCAACTATAGAGCTCCTGTAAAAGTTGGAAGGGGATCAGTATCTATGTCAGTGTCCAGCCCAGTCCAGAGAAAACCAATTCAGGAAGGGGTGTCTCAGGCTGGGGTTAGCAGAATAGCAAGGGAGAGAGTGGACTAGAGCCGCTCTTTTGGAAGCGGGAGAATTGTTCCTTAGTGTAGTATCTGTGGGAAGATGCATTCTGGGGAGTGTAGAAAGGGCCTCAGGGGATGTTATATCTGTGGCCAGATGGATCACATGAAGAGGGATTGCCCTAGGAGAGTACAGAGCAGTGACTACCCTCAGGGATCGCCTGCACTTAGGGGCAGTCTCGGCCGGTCGTAAGAGGAGATAGTAATGTACTAGCTCCAATGGGTCACTGGGGATCCAAAGGCTACCGGTCGGTGGATCAATCCCTAATGCTCCAAGGGCTGAAGCTAGAGTCTTTGCGATGACCGCACAGAAGCTCAGTGTCATCCCGTATGTGGTGACAGTATGCTATCCATCCGTGATCATAATGCTTATGTTTTAATTGACTCGGATCCACACACTCATTCATATCAAGAGATTTCACTAAGCATCTAAATAAAGAAGTGAATAAGTTGGATAGTCAACTAGTAGTATCTATGCCAGTAGGGAAACCCTTCATTGCAGACCAAGTGTATAGAAACTGTGCTATTTCAGTTGAGGGTCAAGACCTGGTAGCAGATTTGATCCCATTAGAGCTAAAAGAGTTTGATGTTATTCTGGGGATGGATTGGCTATCCGTGCATGGGGCCAAGGTAGATTGTTCAAAGAAGGAGGTAGTGTTTCATGCCTCAGATGGTAAGAAGGCCTGTTTTATAGGTGAGAGAAGAGTGTTACCCTCATGTATGATTTCAGCTTTGACAGCTGGTAGAATGCTGAGAAAGGGGTATGAGGCCTTTCTAGCATGTGTAGTGAATGTAGAGGGTAATGGCCCAGAGTTGGTGAATATCCCAGTAGCATGTGAATTCCTAGATGTATTTTCTGAGGAATTACCCAGGGTACCACCAGATAGAGAGATGGAGCTCAGTATAGATCTAATCTCAGATGCCAGACCTATAGCCAGGGCATCTTATAGAATGGCTCCAGCAGAGTTAAAAGAATTAAAGGTCCAGCTTCAGGAATTGCTTACTAAGGGGTTTATTAGACCCAGTATTTCTCCTTGGGGTGCATCAGTGTTGTTTGTAAAGAAGAAGGATGGTACCTTGAGATTGTGTATAGATTATAGACAGCTTAACAAGGTAACCATTAGAAATAATTATCCATTGCCAAGGATAGATGATCTATTTGATCAGCTTCAGGGGGCAGCAGTGTTTTCAAAGATTGACCTCAGATCTGGGTACCATCAATTGAAAATAAAGAAGGAAGATGTGCCAAAAACTGCTTTTAGAACTAGATACGGTCATTATGAATTTTTAGTGATGCCTTTTGGTTTGACTAATGCCCCAGCTACCTTTATGAGTTTGATGAATCAGGTGTTTCAGAAATTTCTAGATAAATTTGTGATAGTGTTCATTGATGATATCCTAATTTATTCTAGAAATGAAGAAGAACATGAGCAGCATCTGAGGACAGTGTTGCAGATTTTAAGAGAGAAGCAATTGTATGCTAAGTTGAGTACGAGTGAATTCTAGCTAGATAAAGTGACTTTTTGGGGCATGTAATTTTAGTTCAGGGTATTATGGTAGATCCCCAAAAAGTAGAGGCCATAATGAATTGGGAAGCACCTACTAATCAAACAAAAGTGAGGAGTTTCTTGGGCTTAGCAGGATATTATAGAAGATTTATAGAAAATTTCTCTATCATAGCCTCACCCATGACTAAACTGCTAAGAAAGAATACCATATTTGAATGGTCCAGTGAGTGTCAGGAAAGTATGAATGAATTGAAAGGGAAGTTGACATCAGCTCCAGTACTTACACTCTCAGATAGTAGCAGTGATTATGTGATATATAGTGATGCATCTCTTAAAGGGTTGGGGTGTGTGTTGATGCAGAATGGGAAGGTGATTGCCTACATTTCTAGACAGCTAAGATCCCATGAAGAGAATTATCCCACTCATGATTTAGAATTAGCAGCAGTAGTGTTTGCCTTAAAGGTATGGAGACACTATCTTTATGGGAGGAGATGCCAGATATTTACTGATCACAAGAGCCTTAAGTATATCCTAACCCAGAAAGAACTAAATCTTAGGCAAAGGAGATGGATTGAATTGATAAAGGATTATGACTGCACTATAGAGTATCACCCAGGGAAGGCCAATGTAGTGGCTGATGCTTTGAGTAGAAAGTCCACAGCAACTCTAGCTTCCATTAGAGCAGTGCAGCTACCTCTGATGATAGAATTGAGGGAGTTAGATGCAGAGTTGGCAGCAGATAGTTCAGGGGCTTTACTAGCAAATTTTAGAGTTAGACCAAGGATACTTGAGGAAATAAGGGAGGCTCAGGTAAAGGATCCGCAGTTACAGAAAGCTAAGGAACTAGTGCAGAATGGATCCCAATCAGAATTTTCAATCAGGGATGATGGTATGATATTATTCAAGGGCCGAATATGTGTGCCAGCAGCAGAATCCCTGAGAGAGCAAATTTTGGAGGAAGCCCATAGTTCAGCCTATGCAATGCACCCAGGAAGTACTAAGATGTATAGGACTATTAAGCAAAGTTATTGGTGGAATGGGATGAAAAAGGAGATAGCTGGGTTTGTTTCTAAATGTTTAGTGTGCCAGCAAATTAAAGCAAAACATCAAAGCCCAGCTGGCAAAATGCAACCATTATTTGTGCCAGAATGGAAGTGGGAGCACATTACTATGGACTTTGTTGTAGGTCTCCCAAAGACAAGGAGAGGCAATGATTCTATTTGGGTGATAGTAGATAGGCTGACTAAGTCTGCTCACTTTTTGCCTATCCAGATTTCATTTACCTTGGATAGATTAGCAAAACTATATGTAGATGAAATTGTAAGTAGACATGGAGTACCGGTATCTATTGTATCAAATAGAGATCCAAGGTTTTCCTCTCATTTTTGGGAAGAGCTGCATAAAGCTTTAGGCACTAAGCTGAGATTTAGTACAGCTTTTTACCCCCAAATTGATGGGCAGACAGAGAGGACCATCCAGACACTGGAGGATATGCAGAGAGCATGTGTCATTGAGTTTAACGGTGAAGTCGGGATGACCACTTACCATTGATAGAGTTTGCATATAATAATAGTTATCATTCTAGCATTGATATGGCACCTTATGAAGCTTTATATGGAAGAAAATGTAGAACCCCAGTGTGTTGGGATGAGGAAGGTGAGAGAAGGCTGTTGGGCCCAGAGTTAGTGCAAATTTCACAAATGTACTGCAAGTTAAGATTATTAGAGCAAAGTTAAAGGCAGCTCAGGATAGACAGAAAAGCTATGCAGATAAGAAGCATAGAGAAGTCAAATTTGAAGTAGAAGATAGAGTATTTTTGAAGGTATCCCCTTGGAAGGAAATAATGAGGTTTGGAAAAAAGGAAAAGTTGAGTCCCAGATACATTGGACCCTATGAGATCATTGAGAAGGTTGGAACACTTGCTTACAGATTAGCCTTGCCACCAGAACTCTCTCAGATACATAATGTGTTCCATGTTTCGATGTGCCGAAAGTATGTATCAGACTTTTCCCATGTAATTCAATCGACCTTTCCCATGACTGCCGCAGAGTTGCAAAAAGATCTATCTTATGTAGTAGAGCCAGTGCAAATCTTGAGCCATGAGGTTAAGCAGCTCCGTAGTAAGAAAATTTCTTTAGTTAAAGTGCAATGGCAGAATCACCAGAAGGAGGAAGCTACATGGGAGAGAGAGGATGAGATGAGATTGAAGTACCCTCATTTATTCTAATTAGAAGATAGCTAAATTTCGGGGACGAAATTTCTTTTAGGGGGGAAGGGTTGTAACATCCCGAATCTTAAAGCAGTATCCTAATCTTGAAGCATAAAATTTATCATGAATGAAAGGGCACTTTTGAAATTTTATCAATGTCATTTGAACAATTGGTGAGGGGTATAAAGGGAAAGGATACCAAAGTCATTTGAAAATTTGATTAAGGGTAAAGTGGAAAAAAGGATCCTGCCGTCATTCGCAAATTTCTTCAAGGGTAAAGAGGAAATTTGTCAAGGGCTTTTTCATGAGTGGAGAAGGGTAAAAATGCATGGTGAAGAGGTATGCCATGTGGACTTTAAAAAGGCATTTTGGAGATTTATTTGAGGGTAAATTGGGGATTTGCCAAGGCATTTAAAAAAACCCCTTAATCCTTCCCTTCATCCATCGTAAGAAAAATCAAGAGTGAGGGAGATGAGGGCGGTGGAAGAGGAGAGAAAATTTCAGCCGTGGGGAAGAAGAAAGAAAGAAGAAGAAGAAGAAGAAAGGAGGAAGAGAAAGGGAGAAAGCTTGGTGTCTTCTCTTCTTGTCATCCTTAAGGTAAACCCTAAACCTTCTAAGGTTTTAGATAAATGATAAAATCATGTGTTAGAGAGAAAAGGAAAAGAAATAAGAGAGGATTTCATGTTATGAAAATGATGAGGATTTATGTTTGATAGAGGAAAAGGTAGAGAATTTTGGTATGCATTTAAGGGGCATGCATGCATGTTTCATGGAAAAACCTAGGTATCTGTCGCCTAAATAAATTTATATATGGTAATATAGGTCAAGAAAATCAAGTAAAGGAACCTTTTCAAGAGGGATAGCAACTGTGGAAAAGAAGAAATAGCAGGTGAGTGGGTTTCTCATCTATCTCGTGAAATGTTTCATAATAGTATAGTGATATTTTGCTACAAAATGAGTGTAGTATACTAAGCATAGTATCTTCAGAAATCAAATATGGGAAATAAGAAATCGGTTATAATGTTATTATGTTTGTAAAGCATGTCTAAAAGCAAGGCATGAGTTTAAAGAATAAGTATGAATTTACAGCATGTTTTAAAGCAAGATATGAGTTCAGACCAAGCATGAGTTTCAGCAAAGTATAGAGTTTCATGAAAAAGCATTTCTTGGATAAAACATATGTTTCAGTAAAGCGTGGAAATTTTCCTTCAGAGTTATATTTCAAAGTAATGCATGGGCATGCATGAATAGAAATGTTTCAAGAAATTATAATTGATTGTATATTGGATTATAAACTTATACTTGAGTATTTTTACAGCATACAGCATAAATAGCATTGGGGCATATATGGGGCTGATCACCCTGTAGACTGTGCCATAGCATGGGCATTGCATACACTATTATAACCGGCATCTCTTTGCGACTCGATCGTACTATGATCCCTAGGTCAGGGGGGAGTACAAGCTAGATCACCTAAAGGGATACTGCAAGCAAGGTGCAAAGAATCACAAATTTCAAGAAAGAGCTAGGATACTATACGAGCCAAGGTGGCTCAGAGATATTAGCTCAAGGGAGGGGCAACCAGGAGGCCCAGAGAAAAGGGGCAAGTTCACACTTGGGGTGAACCGCACATGTGAGGGGTGCCATGAGGTGCGGGGATTCTCGGCGCTCAGTACACTCACCCACCGAGAGTACATCTGCAGGAGGGCGACTGTAGGAATGTACCTTAGTGGTAGCACACCCAACCCATCATCAGGGAATTTTGTAAATGTGATAATTCTTTATTTAAATTATATTATTGGAAGCATAAGCTAACTTATAAGTTAACTTATCTCATTTATAAAAATTTATGTATCGATTGCGATATATTGCGCTGATATACTTATGAGCTTATAACGTGATTCTCAACTTTTTTTGATAGTTAGATGGTTATCCAGTCACTGGGACTTAGGTCTCACCCCTCTTGTGTTCGCATTTTTATTTCAGATCAGTGTTAAAAAAAATTCTTCGGGGCTAGCAGCTGAGCTTAATTCAAAGACTAAGCAGGTGGGCTTGGCATCTTGATTTCAGTACCAAAATTTTTGTATGTGTTATTAGGCCAGGGGAGAGAGTTGGTGGATGTAAAAAGGGATTGTAAGGTATATTTTTGTATATTAAGAGTGGTGATTGAGATGATGATATATGTATATTTATATCTGTGAAGTTGTAATTATATGATGTAAATATCAAACTTGGCCTGGAGATGAATAGTGATGTGTATGTATAAGATGTTTGTAAACTGAGCAGGATCAAATAAATTAGATGTTGTTGTTTGATGACATATGTGATTTAACTAGGCAGGTTAAATGTTATTGACAGGATTATATATGTTAAGCATGTAACTTATAGGAATTTGATAGGGTTCACGTGTGCCTTATGGTCCATACCATAAGACTAGTAGAACTCTAGCCAAATTTCTATAAGTTGGCATGTGTCGGGGAGAGGTCCCGACAACCAGAGCCTTCACAGCAATGGAAAAGAACTTCAGAATTTTCTTATTAATGATTTTTTTCATTTACAAAAGAAAGGTCCTTTTATAACCTTTTCATGTCAATACAAGTTAAATCATTCATTTTAAGTACATAATTGATATGGATTGTAATGTATGGCATATGATTCTTCTTGAGGAGGCAGGGATCTCTGTATGTTTTATCTGAAATGGCCAAAAAGAGAGAGTGGCTGTAATTTTCAAGCTTGTAGAGGAGGAGAACCACTTGAGAAAGGGAAAGAGTGGGCGCCCCTTGATTCCTCCTATCATCTTTGACTGGACGGCAACCTTCTTCCATCTGGTGCGCATGAAGATCTTCTAATTAAAGAGGGGTAGCCAATTTCTTCCACAGATGCTTGCCAGGGGACCGCATGATAAATGTGGAAGTCAATGGGCGCCCAAAAGCTTCCATATAAGGGTGGGCGGCATGAAGAAAAGAGAAAGGAGGGTGTTGGCGCCTAGATTCCTTCCTAAATTGATGTGGGCCGGCTCCTTGCTTTGCTCTGGTGATGCCATGTGTCCTGGAGTGGTCCAAGACATGGGTCATTGCATGGTTGATGGGTCTTCTCTTAGATCTTCAAGATGAACCTTCTCTTGATTTATTACAGGACTCAATGAAAGAAAATAACACTTGACACTTGACCAACTCCTGAATTCCAATAATGAACCAGGCTAACTAGCACAACTGGACTTGACAAGGACTCTAAGAATAAAGAAAAAGGACTCTCATAAATCAGAGATCCATAAGGAACCCTAAAACCTCTGTCTCAATTTGGTACCTGCACCAATTCTCTCGGACTGGGAGGAACTCTACCTCGTTGAGTAAGGGTCAGTTTGACTTTGGTACTTTTCTAAGAGGTCTGGGTCTATGTGTTGCAGATCTTCCCGGGTAATCCACGAGTCCTCTGATTCCGACCGACCTTGCCAACGATCCAAATATCTTTAGTAACCTTTATTGTGGGTCATGACAGCTTGGTCATCTAGAATCTGCTCAATCCTGCCTTTCCTCTTGGATCAATTTGTGGGTGGACACTCAGGTGAAGGCTCACTCTCAAAGGAACGGTCAGGTCCAAAAACTCGCTGGGTACCACTACTGAGTCCTTATATTCTACTAAGTCTGAGGTAGTAAAAATAGAGCTAATGCCTAACCATGGAGGTAACTTTAACACACAGGCATTGGTTCCTACCTTCTTTAACATTCTAAAAGGACCAGCTCCACGAGCATGTAACTTTCTAACATGACATAGTTTTTCCTTAACAAAATCCTTGACTCGATTCTGGGGATTAGCCAACTTATTATCAATATTCTAGTGAATACTAATGTCATGATGCAAGTACTGTGCAATTGACTCTGAGACTCGTGTATGGTTGGATAAGTTGAATGGGCAGATGAACTCAGTAGAATGTGACAAAAATCCTTATTACTAAGACTTGGATTGACACTTAACTGAAATGTAGACTTACTAAGGCATTCCTATGGAAAGAAATTTTATTGGACTCTCTGGACCTAAACCTAACAGACTACAGACTCTCTAGGTTTGACCCTGGGTTGGTGGATGGCATGGATTCTTAAGAGGTTCCATAGGGTCTTCTGAAAGTATGTGGCAAACTGAACTGGGACTAGATCTAAGAGGTGTAGGATATCCCTAAGTAGTGGAAGGTGACTAGATATTCTTTTTGGAAACATCTTATGAAATTCTCCTAAAATCTTTACTACTACCTCTTGGATGTGATCGTGAATTTTTCTAGTCCAAATTGATGACCCCTTACTGATGTCTTGTTCTAAACCCTCAGCAAAAATTATATAAATCTTTTGCTTTAAATCCTTCATGAATTTCACTATTTCTAGGGGTTGCTCTATAGGGCTTAGCTCTTGGACTTCAGCTTCCTCAAGTTGACCATTTTGCTCCTCCATAATCTCTTTATCTACAAGCAATGGTTCATGTTCAACTAGGATGGTATCAATTTCTTTAGACTCAACCCTTAGATCAGACTCAGTTCTATAGACTTCTCTTTCTATCTCTCTAATAGGTGTAGTTTCTTCTTCCTCTAACGTGTCACTGGGCTCAAGCTCAATCTCCTTTCCCTTAGATTCATCAATAGGCTTAGTGGCTTCTTCTCCTAATGGACTAATGGACTCACAAATGTCTACCTCTACATGACTAAGGGACTTGGGACTATCGACTTCTAAATGATTATTGGGCTCAACCTCTTCGTCCTTAAATCCTTCAATGGGTTCTTCCTCATCATCTTCGTATTCATCAACTGAACTTGCGTCAGCCTCATATACCTCCTCGATACAACCTATAAGGGGTTCTTGATCTCTCTCCTCATCACAATCAATAGGTTCAGGGTTTTCTAGATTGTCAATTTGAGTAGGATCCTGAACAACTATGCCTAGGCTGGCCATGTCTAGCTTTTCCTCCCTGTGTTCAACTATGGTGGTAGGAATGGGTTGGGCAAACTGATATATAGGAATGGGTCGGATAGTAGGAGTGGGTGCGGCAAGTGGGGAAATAGGAGTGGGTCGACTCATGGGAATAAATGGGATGGTAGGGAAGGGTGAACACATGGGGTAATAGGGATGGACTGGCTAAATAAGCCTAGATTAGGGCTTGACTTATTTCCATGGATATTAGTCCTATTAAGTGTGGCCTGATGGGTGATGGGCTCCTTATGTCTATAGGACATGGGTAGGTATTTCTCCCTAAGTCTAATCTTCATAGTTCTCCATGTTCTAATACGCATTTCCCTCTTTTGACGACATGCGTGCTCAACCTTTTCCCAATATATCCTAGCATGTCGGGTTAGTTTAAGCCTAGCAAATTTTACCTTCCCTTCTTCTGACATTTCTTTCCGATCGAAATACTTATCCTCCTCCTTTCCCAATCAATGTAATCCTCTAGCTCTAGATCACCACCAAAAGTGGGTGCATAGGACTGGGTGCTCCTAATAGATCTTTCCTCTGAGTCCACTAAGTATGGGTATGAGCTTCTAAGGTGATACTTAGGGGTAAAATCATAGTGATAGGCTCTCTTAGGGTTAGGATGTGGGGTAGGTAGACGAGGGTCTAACTTAGGCTCAGTCCTCGTCTTACGACTTTCTTCTAGGGAGCTCACTTGATCATTCAATTGGGTCAATTATTTAGTAATGGTCCTAAGCATAGCTCCAATGTCATTGTCCATGGGTGGGTCGGATGAGGACTGACTCTGACTAGGTTGGTATGGGCTCCGGACCGGGTTGGCATGCAGGCAAGCACACAAAAAGAAAAAAAGAACGACTACTGGCTCCTAAACCTAGAGCTCAAATAAAGTGTGTCAATTAAATGCTAATCAATCACTAAGTACCCTGTAGCTGGTCAGATAGCAGGTGGGAGGGGGGAGGTTATTCCTGCTTAACGTAGGGGCCTAATTAGAGTAACCCCGTCACTCCGCTTAAGTCGTTTGACATTTGACCTCCAGCCTTAGACACCAGGTTCCAATCATAAATGGAGAAAGACTCACACCAGTTTCGAAAAAATATGTGAACCCAACCATGGGAGTCTCTACTGCTCAATTATGTCTACTGTATTTTAAAATTGGAAGGTTTGGGCTCGTATGCAGGTTGATGATTTTTTGGGCTCAGGAAGGATGATGAAATCCCCACCTGATCTGAGATAGCGGTACCCTTAAGTCAATTTAATACAGAGATGATGGAACACTAAAGACTTAAATTAATAAGTCGGTCTCTAATCAAAAGGATGCAGCAATACAGAATTTTTTTTTTTTTTTCAGTTATGAAACTAATTAATAGCAGTAATTAAAATATTTTTATTATTATTATTATTATTATTATTATTTTCACCTATGTGTGTCACTTAAGGCCTTGCCTCAAGTTAGTCTTTCTTGCGACGGCTATGCACAGCCCTCTTGGTAGCTTACGGTACTTCTGAAACGTAGGTAGTTGGGTCAAACGTACCAAGGTACTACCAGTAGCCTCCCTTATTGGTACATTCCTGATATCCCTACCAAACGCTCGTTGGATCAAATAGTCCGAGGTACTACCTCTAGCCTCCTCCTTTGGACTATCCTTAAATGAGCATAGTAGAGACCAAAATATGCTCTTTTTTTTTTTAGAATTTTTTTTACATGCAAGGAAAATAAGCAAATATGGAAAGTGTGCAGAAATTTTAGCAAGCTGAAATTTTCAGCACCTATGCAAAGCTACTTTCCTAATATGATGCAAGAACAAGTCCTAACAACCTGCTCTGATACCAAAAATTGATGCAGAATGTGGATGAGACATAAATGCAATGAAATAATATTATATATATATATATATATATATATATATTATGAGATGGCTAATTACCCAGAAAGATCAAAAACTAGTTAAGCTATACTATGCAAGATAAGCGAAAGCATACACTGGAACTAGAACTGTTAGAATATTAATGAAACCAAAAAAGTGAAGGTTAGGAAACCCTCGGTTAGGACATACTCTCAACATTCACTAAATTAGAGAAAGAGAATTAGAGAAAGGATTTCATATACCAACAGTGATCACTCGAAGATTGAAATAGGAAGATCGCTCTAATAGGTTGAAAGTCCTGGATGAAGAAGCTGTCTACCTGAGAGGATCTTCAAAATATGGTTCAGAGCAAAGACGACTTCCTCTTCAGCTTGTGAATCTCTGAGAAAACAGTAAGAGGAGATGGGGGCCTGTGGTTGGCGGCAGGATTGTTTTAGGGTTTCTAGAGGGGAGTGGCTAGGGTTTGGGTTTAAGAGAGGTTAGAGAAGATGAAAGGAAACACTGGGCTTTATACTCACTCCTTCCTGGAGTACTAGAGCCTTCACAGTAATAGAAAAGAACTTCAGAATTTTCTCATTAATGATTTTTTTCATTTACAAGAGAAAGATCTTTTTATAACCCTTTCATGTCAATACAAGTTAAATCATTCATTTTAAGTACATAATTGACATGGATTGTAATGTATTGCATATGATTCTTCTTGAGGATGCAGGAATCTCTGCATGCTTTATCTGGGATGATCAAAAAGAGAGAGTGGTTGTAATTTTCAAGCTTGTAGAGGAGGGGGACCACTTGAGAAAGGGAAAGAGTGGGCACCCCTTGATTCCTCTTGCCATCTTTGACTGGGCGGCAACCTTCTTCCATCTGCGAAGCATAAAGATCTTTCAATTAGAGAGGGGCAGCCAATTTCTTCCACGTAGATGCTTGCCGAGGGGGGACCGCATGATAAATGTGAAAGTCAATAGGTGCCCAAAAGCTTCCATATAAGGAGTGGGCGGCATGAAGAAAAGAGGAAGGAGGGTGTTGGGCGCCTAGATTCCTTCCTAAATTGATGTGGGCCGGCTCCTTGCTTTTGCTGCTGAGTGATGCCATGTGTCCTGGAGATGGTCCCAAGACATGGGAGTCATTGCATGGTTGATGGAGTCTTCTCTTGGGTCTTCAAGGTGAACCTTCTCTTGATTTATTACGGGACTCAATGAAAGAAAATAACACTTTACACTTAACCAACATCAAAATTCAGCAACAATGAACCCGGAGCTAACTAGCACGAAACTAGACTCGACAAGGACTGCACAGAATAAAGAAAAAGGACTCTCGTAAATCGAGAGATCCATAAGGAACACGAAACCTCATCTGTCTCAATGCGGTGGGCACACCAATTCTCCTGAAATTTGGGGAGGGAACTCGACCTTATCGAGTAAAGAGGGTCGGTTCTGACTTTGGTACTTCTACTAGGAGGGTGCAGGTCTATGTGTTGCGGATCTTCTCGGGTAATCCATGAGTCCTCTCGATTCCGGTCGACACTTAGCAACGAACAAAATATCTTTGGTAACCTTTATTGCCCGGGTCATGACGGCTTGGTCATCCAGAAGGGCTCTGCTCAAATCCTATCTTTCCTTTAGGACCAGATTTGTAGGTGGACACTCGGATGAGGCTCGGCACTCTCGAAAGGAACGGTCGAGTCCCAAAAACTCGCTAGATACCACTACTGGGTCTATATATTCTACTAAGTGCGAGGTAGTGAAAATAGAGCTAATGCCTAACCATGGAGGTAAACTTTAACACACGGGGCATTGGTTCCTACCTTCTTTAACATTCTAAAAGGACCTGGCTCCATGAGCATGTAACTTTCTAACATGACATAGTTTTTCCTTAACAAAATCCTTGACTCGATTCTGGGGATTAGCTAACTTATTATCAATATTTAAGTGAATGCTAATATCATGATGCAGGTGCTGTGCAATTGACTCTAAGACTGCGTGTATGGTTGGACAAGTTGAATGGACGGGAGTGAACTCGGCTAGAATGTGACAAAAGAGTCCTTATTACTAAGACTTGGATTGACACTTAACTTGAATGCAGACTTACTAAGACATTCCTATGGAAAGGAATTTTATTGAACTCTCTGGACCTAAACCTAACAGACTACAGACTCTCTAGGTTTGACCCTGGGTTGGTGGATGGCATGGATTCTTAAGAGGTTCCATAGGGTCTTAGAAAGTATGTGGCAAAACCAAAAGCTTGGGATTAGATCTAAGAAGGTGTAGGATATCCCTAAGTAGTGGAAGGTGACTAGATATTCTTTTTGGAAACACCTTGAAAATTCTCCCTAAAAATCCTCTACTACTACCTCTTGGATGTGATTGTGAATTTTTTTTCTAATCCAAATTGATGACCCCTTACTGATGTCTTGTTCTAAACCTTTCGGCAAAAATTACATAAATCTTTTGCTCTAAATCCTTCATGAATTCCACTAATTTCCTGAGGGGCCCCTTGCTCTATAGGGCTTAGCTCTTGGACTTCAACTTCCTCAAGTTGACCATTTTGCTCCTCCATAATCTCTTTAGCTACAAGCAATGGTTCATGTTCAACTAGGATGGTATTAATTTCTTTAGACTTCCAACCCTTAGATCAAACTCGGTTCTATAGACTTCTCTTTCTATCTCTCCAATAGGTATAGTTTCTTCTTCCTCCTAACGTGTCAACTTTGGGCTCAAGCTCAACTCCTTTCCCTTAGATTCATCAATAGGCTTAGTGGATTCTTCTCCTAATGGACTAATGGACTCACAAATGTCCTACACTCCTACATGACTAAGGGACTTAGGACTATCGACCTCTAAATGATTATTAGGCTCAACCTCTTCGTCCTTAAATCCTTCGTGGGTTCTTCCTCATCCATCTTCATATTCCATAACTAAACTTGTGTCGGCCTCACTATACCTCCCTCGATACAATCCTATAAGGGGTTTCTTGAGTCTCTCTCCTCATCACGAGTTAATAGGTTCGAGTTTTCTAGATTATCAATTTGAGTAAGATCACGAACAACTATGCCTCAGAGGTACAGCCGTGTCTAGCTTTTCCTCTCTATGTTTAACTATGGTGGTAGGGAATGGGTTGGGCAAAAGCGATATATAGGAATGGGCCGGATAGTAGGAGTGGGTGAGGCAAGTGAGGGGAATAGGAGTGGATGGAAACTTATAGGAATAAATGGGATGGTAGAGAAGGGTGGACTTTGGTGAACACATGGGAGGCAATAGGGATGGGTGGCTAAATGAGCCTAGATTAGGGAAGCTTGACTTATTTTCGGGGAATATTAGTCCTAATAAGTGTGGCTTTGATGGGTGATGAGCTCCTATGTCTATAGGACATGGGTAGGTATTTCTCCACTAAGTCTAATCTTCATGGTTCTCCATGTTCTAATAGGCATCTCCCTCTTTTGATGATATGTGTGTGCTCGACCTTTTTCCAATATATCCTAGCATGTCGGGTTAGTTTAAGCCTATGCAAATTTTACCTTCCCTTCTTCGACATTTCTTCGGATCGAAATACTCATCCATCCTCCTTTCCCAATCCCAATAGTAATCCTCTAGCTTTAGATCACCACCAAAAGTGGGTGCATAGGGCCGGGTGCTCCTAATAGATCTTTCCTCTTCGAGTCCCACTAAGTATGGAGGTATGAGCTTCTAGGGTGATACTCGGGGGTAAAATCATAGTGATAGGCTCTCTTAGGGTCGGGATGTGGGGTATTGGGTAGACGAGGGTCTAACTTAGGCTCGAGTCATAATCTTACGACTTTCTTCTAGGGAGCTCACTTCGATCATTCAATTGGAGTCCCAATCGTTTAGTAATGATCCTAAGCCGCTAGCTCCAATGTCATTGTCCATGGGTGGGTCGGATGGGGAGCGACTACATTTGCGGGTTGGTATGGGCTCGGTGACTGGGTTGGCACATGCACCAAGCAAGCACACAAAAAGAAAAAAAGAACGACTGTTATTGGCTCCTAGACCTAGAGCTCAAATAAAGTGTGTCAACTAAATGCTAATCAATCATCAAGTACCTTGTAGGTGGCAGTCGGTGGCGGGGCGGGAGGGGGGGGAGGTTATTCTGCTAACGTAGGGGCCTAATTAGAGTAGCTTACATCACTCGCTTAAGTCGTTTCGACATTTGGCCTCTAGCCTTAGACACCGGAGTTCCGGGTTGTAAATGGAGAAAGGACTCACACCAATTTCGACAAAATATGTGAATCCAACGAAGTGGGAGTTACTCTAATGCTCCAATTATGTCCTCTGGATTTTAAGAATTGGGAGGTTTAGAGCTCGTATGCGAGTTGATGGTTTTCGAGCTTCGGAAAGAGTGATAAAATCCCCCACGATTACCGAGATAGCGGTACCCTTAAGTCAATTTAATACGGAGATGATGGAGACACTAAAGACTTAAATGTAACAAGTCGGATCTCTAACCAAAAGGATGCGACAATACAAATTTTTTTTTTTTAATTTTTCAATTATAAAACTAATTAATAGCGATGATAATTAAAAAAATTTAAACATTTCGCTTATGTTTTGTCACTTAAGGCCTTGCCTCAAGTACGGCCTTTCCTTGCTTTGATGGCTATCTGCACAACCCTCTTGATAGCCTACAGGCACTCACGAAACGTGGTAAGTCTACGGTCAAACATACCAAGGTACTCACAGAAGTAGCCTCCCTTATCATAATAATGTTCACGATATCCCCTACCAATGACACTTGGATTTGGTCAAATAGCCCGAAAGTACTACCTACTGGCCTTCCCTTTTGAACTATCCCTAAATGAAGCACGGTAGAGACCAAGATATGCTCTTTTTTTTTTTTTTAAGAAATTTTTTTTTTATATGCAAGAAAAATAAGCAAATATGGGAAAAATGTTTGCAATAAATTTTAACAAACTAAAATTTTCAGCACCTATGCAAAGCTACTTTCCTAATATAATGCAAGAACAAGTCCTAACAACACCAACTCGATACGTGCAAAAATTGATATGTAGAACGTGGATGAGACACGAATGCAATGAAATAATATTATATATATATATATATATATATTATGAGATGGCTAATTATCGAGAGAAAAGATCAAAAACTAGTTAAGCTATACTATGCAAGGCGAAGGCGGAAGCATAATATGTAAATATATATATATTATGAGATGACTAATTATCGAGAGAAAGATCAAAAAACTAGTTACAGCTATACTATCGCAAGACGAGAGCGGGGAAGCATACCTTTCGGAACTAGAGCGTTAGAATATTAACGAAACCCCGAGAAAAGTGAAGGTTAGGAAAGCCTCGGTTAGGACATGCTCATTCAACATTCACTAAATTCGAGAGAAAGAGAATTAGAGAAAGGATTTTATATACCAACGGTGATCACTCGAAGATTGAAACGGGAAGATCGCTCTGACGGAGGTTAAAGTCCTGGATGAAGAAGGCATGCTACTCGGAGAGAATCTTTGAAATATGGATTCGAGGGGAGCAAGAGCGAGCTTCCTCTTCGGCTCGTGGATCACGAAAATAGCAAGAGGAGATGGAGGCCTGTGGTTGGCGGCATGGTTGTTTTAGGGTTTAAGAGGGGGGGGCTGGCTAAGGTTGGGTTTTGAGGGGAGGTTAGAGAAGATGAAAAGAAAACACTGAGAACTTCACACCCACTCCTTCCCGGAGTACCGAGGCCTTCATAGCAATGGAAAAGAACCGGAGACGTTTCTCGTTAATGGTTTTGTTCATTTACAAGAGAAAGGTCATTTCCATAACCCTTTCATGTCAATACAGAGTTAAATCATTCATTTCAAGTACATAATTGACATGGATTGTAATGTATGGCATGTGATTCTTCTTGAGAAGGCGGATCTACGCATGCTTTATACGGGATGATCAAAAGTGAGAGTGGTTGTAATTTTCAAGCTTATAGAGGAGGAGGATCACTTGAGAAAGGGAAAGAGTGGGCGCCCCTTGATTCCTCCCTGCCATCTTCATTTGGGCGGTAACCTTCTTCCATACGAGATGCATGAAGATCTTCCGATTAGAGAGAGACAGACGATTTCTTAGATGGAGTTTTGCCGGGGGACCGCATGATAAATGTGGCAGTCAATGAGCACCTTCTCAGCTTCCATATAAGGGTGGACGACATGAAGAAAAGAGGAAGAGTGGGTGTTGGCACCTAGATTCCTTTCCTAAATTTGATGTGGGCCGGAAACTGGCAGCTGCTACGAGTGATGCCATGTGTCCCTGAGTGGTCAGGGCCTTGGATCATTGCTGCACTGATTGATGGGTCTTCTCTTGGGTCTTCAAGGTGAACCTTCTCTTGATTTATTACGGGACTCGATGAAAGAAAATAACACTTGATTAACTCCTGGGTTTGTGATGAGCAGGGCTAACTGGCTGCTTTGGACTGCGACGAGGTTTCCCAAGAATAAAGAAAAAAGGACTCTCATAAATCGAGAGATCCATAAGAAACCACGAAATCTTTGTCTCGATAAATTCCTATACCAAAAGGAGAGATGTTGGAGTTCGCTAGCTAGTTTGCTTTGATTGCAAAATAAGAATTGAATATCTATAAATTGTTGTGCACCATTTGGGAACATTAAAAAGAATTCTAAGATAGAATAAATGATTGTTAAGTAATTGAAAGTTGTTGTTGAAAAAGCTTCTATTGATAAATAATGATGATGATGATGATGATAAAATACTTGAGACTTCATGATCATAATTATAGAAAATTTCTTAACTGTTTGTAGTTGCTCTGAGAGAGGATAGCCAAGGAGAGGTGTGACTCTACCAATACTGACTAACATGCTTTGCTCTTAGTAGTGAACCTTAACGCCATGAATTTGAATTTAATAAAAATAATAATACAAAAGAAAGATTGAGAAGAGTGTGAGTTTAATTTGTGTAATATAGGTTGCTATGAATCAAAATTAATTTTAATTTTGCAGGCTAGACAAATTTTATGAGCAAGATGCCAATTTGATTCCAATAGTTAGTTTTGATTTGAGAATTTGAGGAAAGAGATGGGCATAATTGTGCAAACTTAGGTTTCTAAAATATTAACCTTTTTTTTTTTTTTTTTTTTTCTTTGAGGAGAGGTGAATGTAAGACTTGGCCAGAACTTAGCCTTGGACTCGACTCAACTTTGTCAAGTCAACCCTGACTAGGTACCGACTCCGTCCCCTTTCTCACGATCGACCATCCAATCGATTGTTTAATCTTCATAACCACTGGAGACTCTGTGAAATACCCAAAGATCATAAGAACATACTGAGGGGGATGTGGGGACATTGACACAATCATAAATCAGGAGATTAAAGCCAATCTTACTCAAATCCGTTGTTGCCAATTAGCTTTCCCCTTCTCTATTCCATATTATCACAACTTAGTTTCTTACTGACCACCAACCATCTCCCACTACACTTACCTTAATGCTCTCAATCATTATTGTCACATCGTGCTTTAATGCTGCCCACTTGTAATAGTAGTTATTTAGAAGAATAGTCACAGTCCCTGTCCTTTTGCTGGTAATAACCAACAATTTTAGGCCTAATCAGACCTCTAAGAGTCCCTCCTTTGACCTCATTGTCATCACTCCCATGCAGGTTGGCCAACCATTGATAGCTATAATGCGCAAGGAATAAGGTCCCTTGCACTTTTGGGTCTTATTATGGGGTTGGTTATGTGGTTGGTCTCCCCAACCACTAAGAGCTCTGCAGAGGTGTCTCCACATTTCTATGCATTAGTTTGCTGGGGCAACCTTAGGGCAAAGATTCCTTACTATCAAGGGGGGGCCAAAAAGAAAGGATTCTCTCTACCTTATGTTGCCAGTCCAACACAAGTAAAGCCCAACAACTTGACTTCCTGGCCCTCGAGGGCCTCACCCTACTTCCTCCCTCCAGACGCTAACCTAGTCTCAAGGTTCATTTTTTTGTTTCCCAAACCCAAGCCTTTAACCTTGGATCTGAAGCTTAGATCCTAAGGTTGGGGATGCTAAACATTGGACCTAGATGCCAATTTTGAATTAATAAAATTCATAGCACTAAACTAAATTCAATATTATTGGTGTAGGTAGACAGCAACCAAAGCCTAAGGAAATAAGCTTAGGTTTACCTAAATACTAGTAAGAATCTCTTTATATTTATATGCATGTATGTTGACATGATTATATACTTTTTAATGTGCATGCACTCTTAGTTTATGTAATTACATGCAGGCTTGAACAGCTATTATGATAGAAATATATTATTTGTGCATATTATATGTGTGTATTTTGGATATTATATGATTCATGAAATGGATTATTGTGTAATGGAATGTTAGATCATATGTTCATGTATTTATAAAAGACAATTTTTTGATTTGAAAATAACTTAAAATTGTAACGAACTAAATAGTGGTTGATAATGGACTAATTATGTGATCTAGTTGCCCCATAAGTGAAAATGTGGCTAAATTTGGTTGCCAACATAAGCTAAAGTGTAACTAGATTTAGTTGTTACCACAAAATAAAGTGTGGATAGATTTGATTGCTAATATAGGCTAAAGTATAGCTAGTTTTGGTTATCATCATGGGTTGAAGTATGGCTAGATTTTAGTTACAATCACAAGCTAAAGCATGGCTAAATTTGATTGCCACTAGGAACTAAAGTATGGTTAGATTTTGATCGCTCATTATGGATTGAAGTGTGACTATGGCTAATTCAATATCTATCCAATAAAGACTACGAAAATGAGTAAGTTACTAAAATGAATTGATGGATTAGTCTTTGAAAAATATTATGATTTCGAATCATGATGTCAATTATATTATGTAGATGTGTTGATGGTGTGGTATATTATTGATCATGAATTTAGTATATATTAAATTATATGTGATGCAGTTATCTGCACTTTGATACAACTATTTACTGTTTATTTCACCTATGTTCATATTATTATATGTTACATATTTATGGTAACAAATTATGTTGCGTGGAGATGTGTGGGTAAAGTATTCTTATTTTTTTAACAGAATCTCAGGATGCATAAACTCAGTTTCTATGAATGGCCTGTAGTGAAATGTGAAAAGGGCAATAAAAGAATTGGCTTTTCTAAAACCAATCCCATTGCAATCAAATTGATTGAATTACATTGTAATCACTCATATCAGACTATGCTTTAAATTTTAAATAAAACTGATATTTAAACAGATAA